>CM072520.1:42383072-42430572 GCA_036898135.1 Oncomelania hupensis | reverse complement strand
TTGTCAGCCGCTTCATTGTCTGGTGGGCCTTCTTGCTGTTGTTCTTGTTCAGACTGTTCTCTATTTCCTGGCATTGATCTTCTATCCAGTTCTCCTTTGCTGTGCGCATGCCTTTTCGGATGTCATTGTTGATTTTTCGGTAGACATCGGCTCCTTGTGAGGTGTTCTTTTTCTTTTTCATCTCTCTTCGTTTATCACACAGATCCAAAAGTTCAGGTGTGATCCACGGCTTCTTCTTTGGTCGGTGCTTGCCATATTATTTACATAAACCATTCATTGTTTATGGACTGCAAGTTTCATTATTTAGGGGATTCCAGGATTCGCTTGAAAACTTGGTTTTTATAATTTGACTGCTTTCTATATATAAATGCAAGGTATGTCCAAAGATTGTGTATGCAATGTTAATTATTTATTTTTTAACATAATCACTCCACAAATTTGAAAATAAAACGTATTTAACGTCCCAAACACAAGCAAAAGGTCAGTTTTGTGCGGAGGTGTTCAGTGTTTTTAGTATCTCCTTCTAAAAAAAAGTATGCTTTCACTTTGTATTTATTTACCTCAGCCTGCAGAGATAAGTGTGGAAGAAGTGGCAGAGGCAGGACTTTTGAATTGTTGAAAAAACTGGAATCAACGCTTCTGCTATTTTATCCCACAAGATCGCCGTTAACTTGCGAGTTCTCCGTGTGTATTTACGCTGCAGGCCATTCCACTAATGCTGAAATACGGACTGATCCCTCTTGTCCGTTGCAGTTTCATATATTAATACTGTTGCGAACATATAAAACTAGAGTGAACTAAAGCAGTTGGCTCATTTTAAATCGCAAAACGAGTAAAATCTCGCTTTTCCATTTTTTTTTAAAAATCACTGCACACAACCTCGTGCAGGCCATTCCACTAATGCAGAAATACGGACTGATCCCTCTTCTCCGTTGCAGTTTCATATATTAATACTGTTGCGAACATATAAAACTAGAGTGAACTAAAGCAGTTGGCTCATTTTAAATCGCAAAACGAGTAAAATCTCGATTTTCCCATTTTTTTTTAAAAATCACTGCACACAACCTCGTGTCGGATAGCGCAGTGGTTGGAGCACTCGCTACTGTGTCGCAAGTTAAGCACCGTCCAGTGCGGTTAGCACTTGGATGGGTGACGCAAACCGTGAAGCGACAAATAACAACGCCCCCAGATGACTCAACTGTGACTGTGTACCTACTTTCTTAAGGGTGGGGAAGGTAAAGCAGCGAGTGAGAGAGATGGGCATCACCCTCATTACGCTGGCCCAAAAAAGTGTGATCTCAAACATCACGCTCCCTTACGGCCACAAGGCTATGGTACCACCTTTACCCTTTTTTTTTAAAACCTAACCTCGTAGTAATATGCTTGTATCTGCGAATCCTCTAAATAATGCAATCGCTAAACAATGAATTGTTTACGTAAATAATGCATTATTTAGCAATTTCTTCTAAATAATACTTTTTGACGTGGGAAATTGAAAAGGAAAATTATGATATTTATTATAGTAATATAAATACGAATCATAACATACACTTCACGGCGGTTGAAGCACGAAATCATATGCATGAAAGTATTACGGACATTTAAAAGTATATACAGATGGTTCTGTTTTTGAAACAGGTGAAGCAGAATCAGCGTTTGTAATATCGGATTTTTGATATGTCAGAATCATCTTATTTAGGTAAAGGGTATTCCATTTTGATATACTATATCCTATCCTATCCCATAACTCGAAGGTCGTTGGGGCACTATAAATGATCGTTTAACCAGCGTACTCCATCTTTCTCTATCCTCAGCAACCCTCATGGCTTCGCTCAGTGTCAAGCCAGTCCATTCTCAAATGTTGTCCTCCCACCTCTTTTTATGTCTCCCTCTTCTTCTGCCTCCTTGCAGGGTGCCTTGCCGGATGGCCTTTGCAAGGCCTGAGGTTCTGGTGACGTGGCCATACCATCGGAGTTTCACTTTCCATTTTCACTGCTGATTTAGGCTTAAATGCGATATTAATGGCTCTTAATGAAATCTCACATCTACGAGAATATTTAGTATTGTTATACGAGTAGATTCAATGTCTGCTTTACAGACATTGAATTGAAATAAAGAGATTTCTCTTTTATAGCGCACTTACAAGCTCAGAGAGCTTCTCAAGGCGCTGGCCCGGAATATCCAGCAATCACAAAATAGTTTGCTGAAGTCAGGATTTGAACCCACGTCGCCCAAGACGCACTCACACCAGTCGTGCGCTCTGACCACTGAGCTATCCCTGCTATGGTGAAAGAAAAGAAACTATTTTATACAATAAAACTAGTATTCGAGGTTTGCTAATTAACGGTAATGAGGTGAACTTTTGCTGGATTCCATCACATTGTGGATTTCTTGATAATTATTAGGCTGATCGTGCTGCAAAACGTGGTGCTTCAAATATTAATTCACAGGTAATAACAATACCGTTCTCTACTAAAGAAATTCAAAACTCGATAGAAAATAAATTTGTGAAAGCAACTAAATTTAATTTCAGTTATAATAAACCCTCTGGAATCGCCAGATCAGTTTTAAGCATGACACATAGAATAATACTAAACTTAATTAAAACAAAATATTGTAAAAATGTGAACTGCATATGTAATTAGCTTGTACCTTTGAAGCATAAATTACTTGAATGCAGTCGTATTCGTCCTTTTTTGCTAACTGATTTACAAACTATGAGTTCTATTGATAACATGAAGTTTGATGTGAGCGCTCGTATAGCAAAGGTTTTAATTGATTATCCAGTAGCTCGGTTTATATTAGTTTTTAGTTTGTATTTTAAAATATATATAATTATACACTACTACTACTACTACTACTACTACTACTACTACTACTACTACTACTAGTACTACTACTACTACTACTTATTATTATTATTATTATTATTATTATTATTATTATTATTATTATTATTATTATTATTATTATCATTAGTATTATATTTGTAAATACAAACTAAAAACCAATCATATTAACCGAGCTACTGGATAATCAATTTAAACTTTTGCTAAACGAGCGCTCACATCAAAACTTATGTTATCAATAGAATTCATAGTTTGTAAATTATGATGATGATAATGATGATGATAATGATGATGATGATGATGATGATGATGATGATGATGATGATGATGATGATGATGATGATGATGATGATTATTATTACTATTATTTTATGATTATTTTAAATTTAATGTGATGTGTGTGCGTGTGCATGCGTGCGTGTACTACGTTCATGAGTGCGTGCGAGTGCGTCTTATCATTTCAATGAAGAAGACGTTACTAAAATAACCAAACCAACACGTTTAGCTGAAAATGGTGAAAATACATATTTTGCAAAGGGAATTCGAAGGCCATACGTTGTATTTAGGGTAAAAACTGCGAATGAAGCGATTAGTCATAGTCACAGGAAAGTACGTTTCTGAGAAACAATCTATTTACAACAGTTGTCGCTGCATTTTACTAAATACTAAAGCGGAGTGTTACCACTGATGTATAATAGGACGTAGACCTACATTGAACCTAGCTGTACATGATTTTCTGAAAAAAAGCACGACGAACTCTGTTCTAATCATTATAGTGAGATTTATAAAAGTATGTCTGGAAAACAGATCTGATAGATATTGCAACAGCTGGCTGAGCTATTTGTTTTCCGGTCGTACATAACAGCCCTTCATAGTGAGGGCTTAAATGATAGGACTCCGTCAACCCTGCCCACTCTCCATTTCCACACACACGCATCCTTCACACATCCTACCCACCCCAACACTCCCTGTTTATCTTTATAACGTGTTACATAATGCAGCTTTGTTTCTGAGAAATAACCCCTAATACATAGTTCAGGTCAAGGATCAACAATTCTCTCACGGCCTTTAATTCAAGAGCTGCCCGTGATTAACGTTGCCTATTTCGAGAAACTACGCATTGCTCTATTACCTTTAAAAAAAAAAATACAGAGGGCTCAAACCCATCACAAAGAGAGATTAGGGGGAAAGGGGAGGGGGGGGGGGCAGGTGGGAGGAATTTCGATGTCTGTTTTTTTTTTTAAATATATAAACACTGTCTCGATCTGTTGATAAAACCCGTAAGATGTCAGTAATTGTCGAGTATGACAGACTGACATTAAAGGAAGTAGACATCTAAAATTATTGAAGGATACCAGTGGAGTCCTCCAGCGCCATCGGGACCTGGTTCAGAACAATAATGGGTGTTTACTTTCTCCAAGACTCAACATCTTCCTACAGTGAATTATGTCAGATGCCCTTGCAGGTCACGAAGGCACAGTCAGCATAATGGGTAGAGCAATCTCCAACCTACGTTTTGCGGATGATATTGATGGATTTATTGGAGAGGAGCAAGAACTTGAACAGCTGGTACAGAGGATTGACACCACCTCCTGAATCTATGGAATGAAAAAAGTGCAGAGAAGAACAACATGATGACAACAACACCAATGGCATCAGCATGGACATCAAAGTCCAAGGCCAATCCCTCAACACAGTGCTTAGCTTCAAATATTTAAGAGTCATTGTATTAGACAGTGGGTCCCGACAGGAAGTCCTCTCCAGGATCGCACAAACAACTGATGCCCTGATAAAGTTGAAGCCTATTTGGAAGACCATCAGTCTACATTCCAAGGTAAGGCTGCTTCGCTCCATTTTCATTTCTCCATCTTCCTATACGCTTGCGAAACATGGACCCTCACAGCAGATCTACAACGAAGAAACACAAAGCATGGAGATGAGGTGCTAAAGAAGACTGCTGGGGATTTCCTATACCCAGCACATCACCAACGATGAAGTCCCACAGACCATCACACAAGCTAGTGGGCAACACGATGACCTGCTCATAGTGGTGAAGACCATCCTGCAAGACACGGTGCAAGAAGGCAGAAGAAGAGGGAGACAGAAAAATAGATGGGAGAACAACATTTCAGAATAGACTGGCTTGACACTGAGCGAAGCCATGAGGGTTGCTGAGGACAGAGAAAGATGGAGTACGCTGGTTAAACGACTTTCAAGTTATGGGATAGGATAGGACATCACTCACTGTGAATGGTAAAAGAATCTATCCCCCTGAATTTGTGATACTGAAACCTTTTAAATAATGACCTAACTACTCTTATTCTTAATTATATGAAACAAAATTAATTCTTTAAACCGAGTACACCACGGCAATTTATTACTTCGGCACACAGCAATTTGTTTTTAACTGTGGGAAATGTAATGATCCTGTAATAGAAATTAATCCTCTGACAGAAAGTGTATGGAAAGTCTAATAAACATTTTTTTTTAAATGAAATTATAAATGAAGAAAATTAACCGTTGGAATTGTGTTTTCCATTTCACAAGCCAAGAGTTTCATTGCTAACGGTATACAACAATTTCTGACAATATAAGGGACTATTGCTTTAATTAAAAACAACTTTCCTTTAATAATAGGACTTCCATGGTTTTATAGTGTAGATTTTTACGCCAAACGTACTCTATTGAATGCAAATGCACGACCATTTCCGAAAAAAATACATTTCCATCCCCAGCTTGGTAACAGCTTGCATCAATATGCCCACATAGCGTGTGAAACATACACAGGAACAGCTACAACAAGGGCTGTACACGTACATCAATTCAACAGGCTATTATTATTTGCATTGGTGGTATGCTTACAACAGGCTGCATAACAGAACTTCGTTTAGACAATGACCTACTATTTTTCTCCTAATTGTTGTGGTATAACATTAATTTATGGGATGGTGTTCATGACGCAAGTTATCCAATTTACCGTAACGGCTGCGCGGAATTATCCACCAGGCAAAAATTGGTACACGAATACCATCCATATGTAGGCTATATTTCCTGCCCAATTCATGGAATTGCCAAATTAGCAGAATAGGCAATAGTTTTGCCCATTTCGCGTTATCATTGAAAATTGCCCCAATTACATTGCCTATTTAAAATTGCATCGATGTTGATAAACAGCCACACACATACGCGCGCGCGCGCACACATACACACACACACACACACATCTACACTTCAACTTTAAAGAATACAAATTGACAGACACCTTTGCAACATTGGACGCGATCATACGACATGAAATATAAAATATAGAAATGTATACATCATAGACAAGTCAATACAAAATGCTAAAAGAAAGGAAGCACGCGTGGATCATCCTCCCCCCTCCCACACACACACACACACACACATACACACACACACACACACAGAGGAAGGTACATCAATATATGCTAAAAAGAACACTACTGCATTAAAATATAATACAGTGAGAAAACAAGAAACATCCCTATGAATAAAAGTGCACGTTAACTTACAAAGAAAACATAGTCTCTCTCTCTCTCTCTCTCTCTCTCTCTCTCTCTCTCTCTCTCTCTCTCTCTCAAAATATAGAATCCTCCCGTGCGTTGACAACATCGCACACAAATGGTCTAGTGTTTTTATGGAAACCATAATGATCGTGATTCTCTTGACATCACATCACATCACATCACATCACATACAACATACATGCCACAACATAACATACCCTATTCTACATACCATACCACAAAACAACACAACACAACGCAGCCCATTTACCTCCATCGTTAGTAGACTCATGGGAGAAGAGGTAATGGACAATGTTGAAATCATGTTTGGTGGCGTTCACGTTCTTATTGAAGAGACACCTGAGGTATCCACGTTCGCATTTGCTGAAGCCCCCGCCAGTACAGGTGACGGATTTACCTTGGGTAAGATCCTCCGCAAGTTGAAGAAGAAGTAGCACCAGAAAGATTCCAGCTGGCTGGACCACGATCTTCATTTTCATGGCTGAAAAATAGAAGTCATTCAAATGCATTTTCAGATACATACACAGCCGAAACATAAGCATTTCCCAAGTGTTCATTTCCTTAGGGGTGTTGGGACTCGGCTTTATCATAAATAAGCAAGGGAGAAAAATGCAAAGATATCTGAACTATTTGCAAGTACAAAAGTATCAAAATCGACTCGGCTAACGAATAGATGCAGCGCGCGCAAAACGTGTATAGAAAATAGAGAAGCGCAATGACCTTTAACCTTTGATAAAGTCCAACACGGTTATATAGGATGCTTAGCAGTAGATAAAGTCTCCACAAAGTCTTAAAGATGAATTTCTGTTAAGGAATTCTTGAGATAAAGGCAACACGTTGTTAGAAACAAGAGATCACGTTAAGGTCAAAGTCCTCCCACGGTCAAGACACTGAAGTTCAAAGTCATCCCAAGGACACTGTTTGTTTGGCATAATATAATTTGGTGTCTCTTGTGTTGACACTCTCATGTTCCAATATGGACACTGGACTAATTCGCCACATCGGTCATTCATGTCCGATTCCTTTTTGCCTTCCAATAGCTTATCAGCGTGTTCGTGATTTGGGAATACACCGGCCTCCTACTGGACGTAGGACTCGAACCGGCAGCTCCACCGCCTGAGGCACAACCTGCCCTCTGCCACCCCACAGCTTTCACAAGACAACCGTTTGGGCTTCTTCTCCTGCGTCCCTGGCGCTTTCACCAATTGATGTACCTTCATCTGCACAGGTGTCAGTTGCAGATCCTTCGTCCTACCAGGGGCAGTGGTCTTTACTGTCCACTTCTACACAGCTGCTGGGATCGCTGCCTGACTGCCGGATGCCGCCGTCTCCATGGGCGATGCTGCCTGCTTCTCGTAGCCTCCTGCTGATCCTAGTGCTCTCTGCTGCAGTCTAGTGCAAACCATCAATCTCTAGTACCCAGTATTCTGATTCTGGCAGTGGTCCTCACAACATTTCGGTTATCTAGAGTAGTGTGCGGAGATCACATGACACGCGCAGCGGTGTGTGCCATGGGACCGTGACCCATATCTCCCTTCATAACTTTGAGAAGTCTGACAATCTTTAGTTAGTTAAAATAGATTAACGTCCCCGGACACATAAGCGTATAGGGGACGATTTTTAATGACAATCTTGTGCGTACTGTTCTCTTATATAGTGCACTTACAAGCTCAGAGAGCTTCTCAAAGCGCTGGCCCGTAATATCCAGCAATCACAAAATAGTTTGCTCAATTTCATTTTAATGCTCAATCAGTCGGCACTGCGTGTGCTAAGAATCGGACTGCCATCCAAGAGTTTATTGTGGACAATGATATTGAAATTAGGAGCTGACAGAGACATCGTTACGTCAGACTGTTATGACGAGGTAAATTGTAAGGACATTTCCCCATCAGGCTACACCAGATACTCTTTCCCCCGACCCCCCAGTGACAGAGCCAAGCGTGATGGTGGCATTACCTTTTTTGTCCGTGGCTGTCTGGCCTAGGAAATTTCCTTCAACTCCGTGTCCCCCTTCCCCCATGTATCCTTTAACGTTGTGCATATGACACTTACTATGTTTGTATCGGCCACCATCAAGCCACCATCAAGCAAATGCAATACAGTCACTGATTTGATGTTTCTGGATGAGTTAGCAGCGTTTCTGGAGTACTGTAATATTAATAACCTGGCAGGTGATCTCGTGTTGATGGGTGACTTCAATGTCCATTATGAGGTGTTGACTTCGACGTCAACTATCCTATCCTGTCCCGTAACCCGGAGGTCGTTGGGGCACCACAGATGATCGTTTAACCAGCATACTCCATCTTTCTCTGTCCTCAGCAGCCCTGATGGCTTCGCTCAGTGTCAAACCAGTCCATTCTCGAATGTTGTCCTTCAACATCTTTTTCGGTCTCCCTCTTCTTCTACTCCTTGCACTGTGCCTTGCAGAATGGTCTTTGCAAGGCCTGATGATCTGGTGACGTGGCCATACCATCGGAATTTTCGTTTCTTCACCACTGTGAGCAGGTCATCGTGTTGTCCAATGGCTTGTGTGATGGTCTGTCGGACTTCGTGTTGGTGATGTGTTGGGTATAGGAAATGCCCAGAAGTCTTCTGTAGCACCTCATCTCCATGCTTTGTATTCTTCGTTGGAGATCTGCTGTGAGGGTCCATGCTTCGCAAGCATATAGGAAGATGGAGATGACAAGGGAGCGCAGCAGTCTAACTTTGGAATGTAGACTGATGGTCCTGTCTTTCCAAATGGGCTTCAACCTTGTCAGGGCAGCAGTTGTTTGTGCGATCCTGGAGAGGACTTCCTGTCGGGACCCATTGTCTGATACAATGGCCCTAAATATTTGAAGCTAAGCACTGTGTTGAGGGATTGGCCTTGGACTTTGATGTCCATGCTGATGCCATTGGTGTTGTTGTCATCATTTTGGTCTTCTCTGCACTTATTTCCAATCCATAAGCTCTGGAGGTGGTGTCAAGCCTCTGTACCAGCTGTTCAAGTTCATGTTCCTCTCCAGCCAATCCATCAATGTCATCCGCTAAACGAAGATTGGAGATTGCTCTACTTCCTATGCTGAATGTGCCTTCGTGATCTGCAAGAGCATATGACATGATGCGCTCTAGGAAGATGTTGAAGAGTGTTGGAGAGAGTAGGCATCCTTGACGCACACCGATTGTTGTTCTGAACCAGTTCCCGATGACGCTGTTATGGAGGACTGCACTGGTAGCCTTGTCATACAGGCTTTTGATGACTTCAATAATTTTAGGGCTGATGTTGTACACTTTCATTGTTGCCCTTAGAGCTGCATGCCAGACTAAGTGAAAAACGCCTTCTTGAAGTCTATAAACACATAATATAGATGTTGTTGGTGCTGTAGGTATTTCTCACAGATTATTCTGATGTTGAAAATCTGTTCAGTGGTACTTCGCCCTGCCCTGAATCCTGCTTGTTCTTCAGCTATGGTTTGTTCAGCTTGGGGTTTCAACCTGTTGAGTATTTTTTTCAGGAGGACCTTGCTGGGATGGCTGAAGAGGTTGATGGTGCGGTAATTTTCACACTCCTGAAGGTTACCTTTTTTGGGAAGAGTGATGACAAGCGACTGGGTCCATGGTGTAGGCCACTCCTTACTCTGCCTGATCTTGTTACAGATAATGGTGAGGGCAACAATCATCGCTTCTCCTCCTGCTTGTAGCAGTTCCGCGGGTATGTTGTCCACTCCCGCTGACTTCCCTTTCTTCAGCGATTGCACAGCTGCCTCAACTTCTTCCCGGAGAATTGGGAGAATTTCTTCTTCTTCTCTGTTCTCGGGACATGCTAGAACTGATGGGTCTCCATTTGGTGTATGGTTGTAAAGGTCAGAGCAGTACTCTGTTCATCTGTCCAATACTTCTTGTTCTTCTGTAAGGCATATGCCAGACTTGCTTTGGATCGTGGAGACTTTGGGCTGTTTGACACTTGTCAACCGTTTTACAGTCTGATAGGCCTTCTTGCTGTTGTTCTTGTTCAGAAAGTTCTATATTTCCTGGCATTGATCTTCAATCCAGTTCTCATTTGCTGTGCGCATGCCTTTTTGGATGTCATTGTTGATTTTTCGGTAGACATCAGCTCCCTGTGAGGTGTTCTTTTTCGTTTTGTATCTCTCTTCTTTTATCAAACAGATCCAGAAGTTCAGGTGTGATCCACGGCTTTTTCTTTGGTCGGTGCTTGCCAAGGATCTCAGTGGCGGCATCTGTCACAGCTGAGTTGAAGGGGGTGGTCATGGTGTTGACATCTACTTCACCAGTCCCAAAAATGAGCAGTGGTGCAAATTTCCCTCCAATTGTGGCCTGAAATCGTTCTGCCACCTCCGGGTCTTGCAGTTTGTCCGGGTCGAACTTCAGTCTAGTGCACTTTGCTGTATTTACTCTCTTCGAGTGGATCCGGAAAGACATCATCACGAGATCGTGGTTACTTCCGATGACTGCTCCTGGAAAAGTGCGTGTCAGCTACCAGGTTTCGGGGCACTCTGGAGATGTTCAGTATGACACAGTGGGTCACAGAGTCGACGCATCTGAAGAGCAGACACACCATTGACCTAGTCATTGCTAGAGATAGTAACCGGTTAGTTACCTCTTCACGCCAGCGAGGCGATCTGACTTCCTTCCGATCACCCCCCCCCCCCCCCCATTCGTCGTGCTGAATGTGCCTAGGCCAGAGACTGTTCCTAGCTGTCTGACTGTATGGATTGATAAGTCTGCGTTGAAGTCTGATTTCGCGAATGCTGTCACTCCTGCCATGCCCCTTTTGGATCTACGTGTTGTCCTTGGTCAGACTCTGGGTAAGCGTGCGCCCTTTGTTTAGCGTAGGTTTCAGTAGCATAAGGCCACACCTTGGTACGCCGACTTTGCCGCTCAGCTCCAGCAGTTGAAGTGAGAGCGTCGTCGCGTTGAGCGTCGGTGGTGGTCGTCCAAGCTGCCAATACAGAAGGATCTGTATAAAACCGCTAAACGTTCAGTGAACAATTCGGGTAATAGTGCAAAGATTGCTATGTACATGTCATCCGCTGACACCACGCTATTAAAAGTTTGGCGTTTCAACAGGAACAGCACAGAGCAAGAACTTTCTCCACTCTGGAACTCTCATCCTGTTTTTGCCGGACACTGCACCTCTCTCAGCTCTTTCAAATAACAGTTGAAAACTTTCTTTTTGACTCAAAACTACACCAGCCCTACCTAATGTCACTTTCATTCTATTTCTGCATGTACTCCTCCCACACAAAGTTGTTATGTTGTATAAAGGTGTTTTTTTGGTATGTGTATATATATATATATATATATATATATATATATATATATATATATATATATATATATATATATATATATAGATATATAGATATAGATATAGATATATATATATATATATATATAGATATAGATATATATATATATATATATATATATATATATATATATATATGTAATACCGCAAATTTTGTTTTATTTCCATTCAAAACACTTTTGCACTCATGTCGTGTTTAACTAATTAAATTTGATTAATTAAAAATCGAATCGAGGTTTCAGCATGTTTTCTCATATAGACCAAAAAATTGCTGGTCGTTATACGAAAGCTAGGTAGCTCAGTTGGTAAGACATTTGCTCGCCGTGCAGGGGACCCGAGTTCAAATCTCTGGTGAGCCGTATTTTTTTTAATGTTTTTTTTTTACACTACACTATGGATATTTTGCTTTTTAATTTAGGCTTTTTGCTTTTAACTTATTTATTATTATTATTATTATTATTATTATTATTATTATTATTATTATTATTATTATTATTATTATTATTATTATTATTATTTATAAACTAATAGTAATAATAATAATTATTATTATTATTATAATTATAATATCTTATATCAAATTTTATTTTAAAACCCTGGTGTTTTTTATGATTTCTATTTGTATTATTCTATATTCAATATTATTATTATTATTATTAATATTATTATTATTATTAATATTATTATTATTATTATTATTATTATTATTATTATTATTATTACTATTATTATTATTATTATTATTATTATTATTATTATTATTATTATTATTATTATTATTATTATTATTATTACCAAGGATCGGGATGGGGTGGTACGTGTAGGTAAAAGGGGGTTAGGGGTAGGTTTAAAGGGGCATGGGTAGGCATAACGGGGATACGGGTATATATAAGGGAGTATGGTGATGGTCGATTCCTTTCATCCATACCTGCGAAACGATCAACGGGGAAGTATCAAGGAGGGTACAGGTAGGTTACAAGGGGGGTACGGAAGGTATCAAGGGGGTATGGGGAGGTATCAAGTGGGTTCGGGGAGGTATCAAGGGGGTATGGTGAGTCATCATGGGTGTGGGACGGGGAGATATCAGGGGGGGGGGGTATGGTGAGGTATCAAGGGGGATATGGGGAGGTATCAAGGGGGATATGGGGAGGTATCATCGTCCAAATGAAACTCGCAGACAACAGTTGTCTCTGTCTACATTTTAAACAGCAACCTGTGTACCCTGGCTTGCCAGGTACAAAAACCACTAGTCAACAATAAAACCGTGACAAAACTTCAAAGCGCTATGGATACGTTGATGTCCCTTTAGCACAAGGCAAAGCAAGTTTATAATGGTCTCAAAAAAAAACAGTGACATTTTTATTGCAAGCACCAAAGCAGTGGAGTAGCTAGGGGATGGGTAGGGGAGGTCCAAATTCGAAAGTCCCCCCGGGCCCCGACTTGAGGGGGCACCCAAAGGAGTGTCCGAATTTTTTCTTTTACATGAAATATTAAATATTACGCCATAGGCACCATGTAATCTTCCTATTCACGTTGTAATATAAGTTAGTGACACTGTTGCAATTTCTTTTTATCCTTTAACTTATATATTTATTAAGTACATTATCCCTTTTTTTTTTTAATCAAAAGTGAGGTCTCCTCTCTGAAAATCCTTATCGGGAAGAGAGGGGACCATAAACTGATTTAAAAAAAAAAATCCCATATCATGATGTCGAATGTCAAACTGCAGGGGCCCCCAAAGAGACCAAGCTCCCCGGGCTCCCAAATCCCTAGCTACGCCACTACACCAAAGCAATTATTTATTTAACTAATATTATTCTTTTTAACTGATACAGTAAATTTTTTATATGTATTTCAAATACGTATTTTAAAAAATGTTGCGTGGCAGGCGGAAATTTCCATAAATCATCTGAAAACTTGGTAAATCTATAAGAAAAAATAACCAGTAACACCATCTGAATATTTCGGGTTACATCCAACTTCAGCAAAAATAAACAATACGTCACTGACCATATTTACACCATTGAGCACGCACAGCAGCACACTATTCTTTTTTTTTTTAAGTAGGAATAATAATAATAATAATAATAATAATAATAATAATAATAATAATAATAATAATAATAATAATAATAATAATAATAATAATAATAACAAACAAAACAAATAAATAAATTAAAGATTTAACTAAATAACAATACTACTACTACTACTACTCCTACTACTACTACTACTACTACTACTACTACTACTACTACTACTACTCCTACTACTACTACTACTACTACTACTACTACTACTACTACTATTACTACTACCGAAGTTGTGATCTTGATTTTGTGGTCCTGATTCGGCTCTTTGCTGTCCGCTGGACCCTGTAAGCGATGAATAACTAATTAGCTATTAATTTAACTCTGATCTCGAGTTGTCTTGATTTTGTGGTCCTGATTCGGCTCTTTGCAGTCCGCTGGACCCTGTAAGCAATGACTAACTAACTAACTATTAATTTAACTCTGATCTCGAGTTATATAAAAAAAAATTCGCTTAGCCTACTTCGTCCTTCTCCGGAAATTTAAAGATTCAAATATTATAAAGTATAGGCCTAAATATTATTAATTAGAATAGATATAGTTTATACATTTATTTACGTATAAAACGAACAATACAGGTCTAATAATTATATTCAGCTAGTGAGCTTCTTCACTGCGCGAAGACTGACTTATAATATGTAATGTAGATTAAGCCTATGTATACTGTATAACAGTGTCTACTTGGTTCTAGGCAGGAAATGGGGAATGCTATTATTAGCCTACTGCTGAGAACTAACAAAATGCAAATCAAGGAACGCAACTATTAAATATGGTCGATAATAACAAAGTATACCGTTGCGAAATGCTAATCTGTGTAAATCGAACAGAATTAGAAGCAACAGCGATCATTTTTAATGTCAACTAGTCGTAGTCATGCAAGCATCATTTCGTAACACATCGGAGAGTTTCGTTCGACTTCGGTGATTGCCTTTTTGGGCGAATGACTGGTACTAGGTTGGAAAAAACAAGTTTGCCTCCGGGCTAGGTCAGTGGATACAGGTCTGTTGCGTTGTTGTCGTACGTTTTTGAGAACACTGTAATGAGTGCTTACTGACCTTACTTCACCTTCTTTTCCGATGCACTAAGCATTGTTTACACTCTCGCTTCTGAGCACACTAACAGGATAATTTCTGCTGTAGTTGCGATCCGTGTTGTACAAACCATCTGTCGCAACAGTCATTCTCACTCTGATTTAAACTATGGGGCGCCATGTGTCCATTTATTCTATGTGACCATTCTATACATAGAATAAATTCTATGCACATAGAAAGCATTCTATGCACACAAAAGCATTCATTAGTTGAAATTCCATTTATAAAAAAAGAAACCAATATTGTAAGTCATAGAATAAAATTCTTTGTATAGAATAACATTCTATAATATAGTGTAAAATTCTATGTCCATAATAAAATTCTATTTATAGAATAACATTTTATAATAGAGAATAAGATTCTATGTATGTAATACAATTCTATATTATAGAATGCACTTGTATTCATAGAACTATATTCTATAACATAGAAAGAATTATATTACAAAGAATGAATTCTATAACATAGAATGAATTCTTTAACATAAAATAAATTGCATGACATAGAATTAATTCTATGTGCATAGAATAAATTGTATAACATAGAATGAATTCTATAATAAATAATGAATTCTATATGCATAGAATTAATTTTATAGCATAGAATGAATTCTATGACATAGAATGAATTCTATGACATAGAATGAATTCTATGACATAGAATGAATTCTATAGGCAAAGAATGAATAGTATAACATAGAATGAATAAGATTACATAGAATGAATTCTATGACATAGAATGAATTCTATAACATAGAATGAATTCTATAGCATAGAATGAATTCTATAGCATAGAATGAATTCTATGACATAGAATTTATTCTATAGCATAGAATGAATTCTATGTTACAGAATGAATTCTATGTCATAGAATTAATTCTATGCTATGGAATTCATTCTATGTTATAGAATTCATTCTATGTTATAGAATTCATTCTATGGCATAGAATTCATTCTATGTCATCTTATTCATTCTATGTTATACTATTCATTCTATGCTATAGAATTCATTCTATGTCATAGAATTCATTCTATGTCATAGAATTCATTCTATGTCATAGAATTCATTCTATGTCATAGAATTCATTCTATGTCATAGAATTCATTCTATGTTATAGAATGAAATCAATATAAAAACCTTTTTTTAAATAGTAAAAACTGGGGCACTTTCAAGGTATAGAGAACATTTTGTATGGCATGGGACTGTATTGCAGAGAGATACACATTGCCACATCCCATCACCACACCACATCACTCTACATCAATGGCTGACGTACGTTCCTAATGCTATTATGCTATCCATTTTATTAACGGAAGGAACTATACATAAATGTGAGTGTTCTCAACAAGGGGGGCCAAATTCGCAACAGAGCTATTTACTGTACTCCTCGCTTAAGATGACCCCCCATGGGACCAGATTTTTGTTTGATCTTATCCGAGGGGCACCCTAAACAGTCCTCTGATAAGATCAACTACCAGTAAAAAAGTTGATCTTATACGAGGTGCTAAATTTTTTTGTCGTGTGACAGTGTGTGTGTGTGTGTGCGTGTGTGTGTGTACATGTGTGCACGTTGGTGCGCGCGTATGCATGTATGCATTACTGTATATGTATTTTTTGTGCATGTGTATGATGCATAAGCACACACTCAAACGAACGGATGCAAGCATGCATACACATATACACACTCTCTCTCTCACACACACACACACACAAACACATTAACGCGCACGCACGCAAATGAGAATAAAAAATAAAAAGTATGCACCAAGACAGTTACTGGGTGTATTTGCAGAAAACCTTACACAAGTTTAACGAATTGTTCATTTTGTCTACGACACGGCACATGCTTTATTGCTAGTGAATGAAGTCAATTCAGGGTAAGGTCCACTGTGGCAATACGTCCCGCTAGGAGGGGACACGGCAGATCACAGTTACACCTGTCTACACCGCCCATGGGTCGCACTCTGTCAAAGTGGTTCCCGTGTGTATTGCAGAGTGTCGCATAACGCGGATGCTGGACAGGTGTTCTGGGATGGAATTCCATCAGGAAGTGACCTCATAAATGACGTCATCTGTGACATCAATTTCTCTTAAGCAGTAGTCTCCTCCATTTGGGAACCAAAACGGAGTTGACGTTATCCGAGGTTTTCCCTTATGCGAGGTGACGCTAAGCGAGGAATTCTAAATGGTACAAAGAAGGTGTTTGGCCGGGACCAACAACCTGATTGATCTTATCCGCCTTGTGACCTTAAACGGTAGTGACGTTAAAAGAGGAGTACTGTAGCTGAAAATAGGTTATGGGGGGACGCCTGGGGTGAAATAGTTTTTTTTGCAATAATTATTATGTCTCAGAGTTGTATCGCAATATTCGACCTTTAATTATATTAATTATTGCTTTTTATGAGTGTACAGTACGGTTATTTCTTCGGTATTGAGCAAAAAGAACTGATTATTTAATTAGATTTTGTCACTATAAACCCTTACAGAACCTCAGCACATTGCAATGAAAAAGTAAGCACGCAGGGGCGTAGGGAGGGGGAGGGAGGGGAGGGTGTCACGTCAATTATTTTTATTGCTATGCCATCTACTCACACTACCGTCGAAGTCGTCTGCATCAAGAAACCTAAAGGCCCCGCCACACATGCCGATTGTGCAACGATTTTGTTTGCATCCGATCCCGATTGCTGCGTGATGACGTCAGAACTACTGCTTGCATGCGGTCCGATTTGCAATCGGCTCGGTATCGTGCGATTAGAGCCTGTTCTAATGTCTGATAAAGCCCGCAGAACGCTTGGCACGTCAGCCAGTTCTTCAGTTCTCGCGCGCGTGCACATGTCCCTTTATTCGTCAAAGCCTCGTTTCACAAAGAATGACCTAGTTGAGCATAGAATGAACATTCTATTTTATAGAATGCATTCTATGTTAAAGAATGCACATTCTATGTTATAGAATGGATTCTATGTTATAGAATGAACATTCTATATTATAGAATGCATTCTATGTTAAAGAATGCACATTCTATGTTATAGAATGGATTCTATGTTATGGAATGAACATTCTAAGTTATAGAATGGATTCTATGTTATAGAATGAATTCTACGTTATAGAATGACCATTCTATGTTATAGAATGAACATTCTATGTTATAGAATGGATCCTATGTTATAGAATGAACATTCTATGTTATAAAATGAACATTCTATAACATAGAATGCATTCTATGTGCACCAAATGTTAAAAAATAATTCTATGAAAATAGAATGTATTCAGTGTTGCGAATAAAATCCATTTTATGTTAAAAAAAGGTATTTTATGTCATACAATTCTTGCTTGTTATACAATTAATTCTATATACATATAATTCATTTCACTCACATAAAATTAAAAAACACAACTAATAAATTTTAACGAAATTTAGAATTAAAAAAAGATATTGTATGACACATCACCACATCGCATCATCACCACATCGATCACATCATCACATCACATCACTGCATCACATTGCTTCATCACCATCATCGTGAAAACGCACCACCACATAAAATCACATCACATCAACAAATCATCACATCACATCAGCCGACATCACAGCAGCAGCACATCTTCACATTGCAGCAGACAGCACATATCATGGCATCAGTGAATCACATCACATAATCTAATCACCCCACCCCTCCAACCCATCACATTTGTGGTGCAGTGTGGTTGATTTAGAGTGATGTAGTGTGGTGATGTGATGTGGTAATGTGTATGTATGTATGTATAATAATAATAATAATAATAATAATAATAATAATAATAATAATAATAATAATAATAATAATAATAACGGATTTTTATATAGCGGGTACTCCAGCCTATAACCAGACTCACCACGCTTTACATAATCATTACATATAAATACATACACTCGATAAAACATTGCTTTTGCTACAATACACCAAAAGACAGAACAGTAAGGGTACAACTATTTACACAAATTACAAAAAAAAGACAGAAATAGACTATTTACAACTATGTACACAAATGACAGAAAAAAGAAAGAAAGAAAGAAAGAGATTTCTCTTATATAGCGCACTTACAAGCTCAGAGAGCTTCTCAAGGCGCTGGCCCGTAATATCCAGCAATCACAAAATAGTTTGCTGAAGTCAGGATTCGAACCCACGTCGCCCAAGACGCACTCACACAAGTCATGCGCTCTGACCACTGAGCTATCCCTGCCGCCAGACAGAAATAGAATAGCAAAAAACCTATTCACAGCTATTTATATGCCCGGTTAGGCCCAAGAGGAAAAACAGTATAAATATGTACAGCCGTGTATACACTTACGGATCAGACAGAGACAAAAGAGGAGAGAATGGCAGCGGGATACAAATCAGTCTGAATAATGCAGTTTGAAGAGGTGGGTTTTGAGGGCATTTTTGAATGCTTGTGTTGATTGTATGTTGCGGATATGGGAGGGAAAGGAATTCCACTGCTTAGGTGCAGCGTAGGCGAATGCACGTTGGCCGTATGTCTTAGTGCGGGTGACGGGAACCTTGAGTGTGCGAGTTTCAGCAGAAGATCTTAATGTGCGTGAAGGGGAGTAGACAGACAGCAGGTCAGCAAGGTAGGAGGGACAAGAATCAGTGAAGAAGTTGTGACAGAGAACAGAGAGTTTGTACTCTATGCGTGCTTGCACAGGAAGCCAGTGAAGGGAATGTAGTAGAGGTGTGATGTGATCGCGTTTTTTAGCTCGGAATACTAGTCTAGCTGCTGAGTTCTGAACCTTTTGTAGCTTGTCAATGATGTGTTTTGGGGAGCCAGCGAGGAGAGAGTTGCAATAGTCAAGACGAGAAAGGACGAGAGCGCAGACTAGGGTTTTAAGATAAGATAAGATAAGATAAGATAAGATAAGATAAGATAAGATAAGATAAGATAAGATAAGATAAGATAAGATAAGATAAGACAACTTTATTATCTTTTACAAGAAATTACATTGTGGTGTACAATTACAATCAACAAGGAATAAACATCACAATAATAATAACAACAATCATAATGACAATGAGGATAAAAATGCACAGTCACATATGAATATAATTACACTTATGCATGCTAACATTAAACGACAGCAAATGTGAAATGAGATTATTTTGGGCAAACAAAAAACACACACACACACACACATACACACACACATGTCATTTATTAAGTAATGAGACAGCCTTTGGAATAAAACTGTTTTTCGTTCTGAGAGTTCTGACCCTTGGTGTTTGGTAGCGACTTCCAGAAGGCAGGAGCTGGAAGTGGTGCGCAAGCACATGAGTGCTATCCAGCACAAAGCAACTAGCTTTCCGCACAACACGTCTTTCATACAACACCTGCAGACTCTCTTGTTTCACTCCCACAACCCTCCCACAGACTTTCACTACTCGATCCAGCATACTTTTGTTTTTACACACAAACGTCCATACCAGCAGAAAATAGAAAAGGTAAGAACGGACTCAATAAAAGAAGAGTAAAAGGTCTGAAGGATGCGGCTACTGACTTGGAGATTTCGAAGTTTTTGAAGGCAGTAAATTCTAGACTGACATTTTTTGTGTATGGCCTGGGTGTTTGTAGTGAAGTTCAGTTTCTCGTCAATGATGGCTCCCAGGTATTTGTATTGGGTGACTCTCTCGACTGTAACACCATCAGTAACAAGGTCTGGAATGAGAGTGTTGTTTTTACGAAAGTCAATGACCAGTTCCTTAGTTTTCTTGACATTTTGGTGGCAGTGAGTGTAAGATAGTGGCGAAAGGAGCTGATTTGGCGTATGGCCGTGTATGCAGAGCGACAGACGTTGGAGATGTGGTTGTTGAGGGACAGGTCATCGGAGAGAATGTAGCCGAGATTTCTTGCTGAGGATGAGAACTGAATGTTTGTTGTCCCTACTGTAAGCGATGTTGGGAGAGGCGGGAGTGAGGAGGAGGTGTTGTGCTTGTGAATGAGGAGGGCTTCGGTTTTATCGTCATTAAGCTTAAGCTTGTTGAGTGTCATCCATGACTTAATGTCTGTGATGCAGTTCTCCAAAGTCTGAACAGTGGAATTAATGAGAGAGGGGGCAGTGGATTTATAAAGTTGTGTGTCGTCTGCAAATGACTGACTCTCAACAGCATGCTTTCTAAGCAGGAGAAGCAGTGGCTTGGTGTACAGAGTGAACAACACCGGCCCTAAAACGGAACCCTGAGGCACGCCGCACACCAATTCTGCTGTGCTGGAGAAACAGCCATCGACAGTGACTGCTTGTGATCTGTCAGAAAGATATGAGTGGAACCAAGCCAGGACCGAGCCGGAGATTCCAAAGTAGTGTTGAATAGTGTTAAAGAGAATGTGGTGGTCGACTGTGTCAAAGGCAGCTGAGAGGTCTAGTAAGGTGAGAACGGAGACGTTACCATTATCTAAGGCCAGCAACAGATCATTGGTTACCTTTAGGAGGGCTGTCTCAGTGCTGTGGAAGGGTCGGTAGGCAGACTGGTTGGGGCAAAGTAAAGCGTTATCATATAGGTAGGCAAACAGTGGTTTGAGAACAATTTTTTCTATGACTTTGGACAGGAAGGAGAGGTTTGAAACAGGTCTATAGTTCTTTAGATTATTTTTGTCTAAACTTGGCTTTTTAAGGAGGGGTTTGATGACAGCCGCTTTGAGCACAGACGGAACAACACCAGAGGACAGACTCTCGTTGATAATGTGGGTAATGGTCGGGAGTAGAGGGTCAAGATTCTCTATCAACATGGGGGTAGGAATGGGATCAAGAGAGCAAGATGCTGGTTTTGAGCTTAAGATGACTTTCTTGACTTCTTGCTCTGTTATTGGTTGAAAAACTTCCATCTTTGCGGTAGTGAGGGAAGGTGAGAGTGGGTTAATGAGTGGGATCTCATGGCTGTCAAAAGCGGCCCTTATGTCAGCCACTTTCTGTGTGAAATAATTACAAAATACATCTGGGAGCTGACATGGTGGATGCGTGGATGGGAGGGATGTTGCATTGCTCTTACCCCTTAGCTGATTGCAAATGTTGAACAACTGTTTGCAAGTTTCGCTGCTTGTTTGTTGGGTAGATTAAAGTCCCCGGACACCTAGGCATATAGGGGACGTAAAAATTACAGATAAAAAATAGTTTAAGATAAGTTAGGAAAGTCTGCTGACTGGCCTTTCAGGACCGTTAAAAGTCAGGTTAAGAACAACTGGGGGGATAATACAATTCATTCATACAACATCAAAAGGAGCAATGAGATGAGAACTTAGGATAGAAATTAATATTAAATGGACACAATGGTCCGTAAAAAGTACAATAATGATATGTACAAAGTTTAAGACATTTAATTTGGGGTATAGGAAAAAAAAAAAACACTAACACCCCACTTTAAAATTATGTGTTTAAGATAAGTTATGGCGAAATAAACGTTAAAAGTATTTGATGTAAATCTTTTCGCTGCTGCTAATTCTGTCGCTAAAATACCGGGTTTTGGCAGTCTGGACTATTTTAGTGACCCGATTTTTTGCAGCGGTGAAAATCTGCTTGCTGACTTCTAAACCCGATTTAAGCCACTTTTTCTCTGCTTTGCGTCGGTGTTTCTTCGCCTCGGAGAGCTCGCCTTTAATAGACTCGTACCAGGGTGCAGATCGTGTTGCCTTGACCTTTTTCTGGGCCACGGGAGCGTGCCGATCAAGCACCGCATGAAGTGTACTATTCAGCTGATCCACAGTGGGGCACAGTTCTGGGGTCACTTTAGCGGTAAGCTCTTGCTTGAAAGCATCCCTATCCATGGTACGCAGGCTGCGAGCCTCCCTGAACATGGGAGGAGGAGGGGGGCTGCGACGTTTAGTTCGCACACGACACAGAAATGGTCAGATGTTAATTCCTGGGTGACTGAAGTTGATCTAACAACATTAGACTGCAATACAGTTCTATTATGCCTTAAAAGCGAGTGAATCATACCACATCATCACATAACCTAATCACTCCACCACACCTACCCATCACATTTGTGGTGCAGTGTGATGTAGAGTAATGTGGTGTGGTGATGGGATGTGGCAATGTGTATATCTCTCTGCAATACAGTCCCATGCCATAAAAAATGTTCTCTATACCTCGACAGTGCCCCAGTTTTTACTATTTTAAAAAAAGTGTATGTATTGATTTCATTCTATAACATAGAATGAATTCTATGACATAGAATGAATTCTATGACATAGAATGAATTCTATGACATAGAATAAATAGTATAACATAGAATGAATAAGATGACATAGAATGAATTTTATGACATAGAATTAATTATATAACATAGAATGAATTCTATAGCAAAGAATGAATTCTATGACAAAGAATTTATTCTATAGCATAGAATGAATTCTATAGCATAGAATGAATTCTACGACATAGAATTCCTTCTGTAACATAGAATTCATTCTATGCTATAGAATTCATTCTATGTTATAGAATTCATTCTATGTCATAGAATTCATTCTATGTCATAGAATTCATTCTATGTTATACTATTCATTCTATGCCTATAGAATTCATTCTATGTCATAGAATGAATTCTGTGTCATAGAATTCATTCTATGCTATAAAATTCATTCTATGCATATAGAATTCATTCTTTATTCAGAATCAGAATCAGAATCTTTATTGTCCCCATGAAAACACAAGGAAATGTGTGTGCGGCGTACACTTCATCAACACAACGGCACAAAAGCAATAAAACACAAAAGACTTCAGGGATTAAAACAATACACCCCAAAGAACAGAAAAGCAGTTGTACACAACATGAATGTAGCTTATGAAATAATAAAAGTCATGCATCCTACTTTCTAACCCCTAATACAAAACACCCACCTACACACACACACACACACACACACACACACACACGCACACATACACACGCCCACACACACCAGAAGTTAAAAAGTTACCGGTACAGTATTTAATGCAGACTGTCACTTGCCTGTGGCAGGACCAGTAATGACGTCACTTCTAACCTAGTTACAGTGTTCTAAACACACAACGGGAGCTGTGCTAAGTCTGTGTTTATTTCAGTTCAGTGCAGATCAACTGTATTTCCTGGATATTATTTTTATACGTACACAACAGGACCCAAGAAACAAAGACCTGAATTTCCAAGCAGTATACATGTTTTTGATATTATGAACCAGACTGCCATGCAAGGAGACACTGGGTCAGTACAGGGTTTTCTGATGATTAACTTTGCATAGACTAAGTATGGTTATGCATATGAATCTCTTAAAAACTAGACGACTAAAATCTATTGCTCTAAAAGTAAATTACATAGAATCACGCTGGATCCAGCTGATAATAAAAGAGTCAAGCTACAAAGAGGTAAGTAATAAATGCTTCAACCTACAAATTTTCCTCCACATGCAGGTTTATTATAGCTAAAATAAACAAAACAAAACAAAACAATACTTTTACAACCACTCCTACAGGCATACACTCATGCACACACATGAATACACACCACCACTACTGTTAATAACAACAATAACAATAATCACAGTCTGATTATGACATATAAAATGATGTTGCATCCAATCTAACAATTATTATAGAATTCATTCTATGTTATACAATTTATTCTATGCACATAGAATTCATTTTATGTCATATAATTTATTTTATGTTAAAGAATTCATTCTATGTTATAGAATGAATTGTATGCACATAGAATAAATTCTATGTTATAGAATTCATTCTTTGTAATAGAATTCATTCTATGTTATAGAATATAATTCTATGCATACAAGTGCATTCTATAATATAGAATTGTATTACATACATAGAATCTTATTCTCTTGTATAAAATGTTATTATATACATAGAATTTTAGTATGGACATAGAATTTTACACTATATTATAGAATGTTATTCTATACAAAGAATTTTATTCTATGACTTACAATATTGGTTTCTTTTTTATAAATGGAATTTCAACTAATGAATGCTTTGTGTGTGCGTAGAATGCTTTCTATGTGCATAGAATTTATTCTATGTATAGAATAGTCACATAGAATAAATGGACACATGGCGCCCCATATAAACTGCGCATCGTACATTGCGGGTGTTACTCAGTAACGTAATTATTCATTTCATGACGAAGTGGATGAAGTCAAGCTGTAAGTTTGCAGCGCACTTACCCGCTCAAAAAGCTATCAAGGTGCTGCTGCCCTCAAGATTAAACATTGGTTACGAACATCGCATCAACCACACTGTTAACTGAATGGGGCCACCCTAGTTCTGCCCCCCACCCCCTATTCCCTCCCTCTCTCCCACTTCCTCTCCGCCTCCCACTTCTCTCTCTATCTCTCTCGTTGACTTTATCTCTCTCCCTCATACATACAAACACACACACACACACACAAACACAAATACTCACAAACGCACTGTCACACGGAAAGCAGCCGATCCGAGGCTTATATTACCCAGAAAAGATAGTGTGATTTCCTATCCTTATAATAATAATAATAATAATAATAATAATAATAATAATAATAATAATAATAATAATAATAATAATAATAATAATAATAAAAAGAAGAAGAAGAAGAAGAAGAAGAAGAAGAAGAAGAAGAAGAAGAAGAAGAAGAAGAAGAAGAATAAGGCTATTTATGTAACGCTTTTTCCTATTTAAAAACAAAAAACAAAAAACATCGGTTCGAAGCGCAATTCTCACGCATTCGCACACCGACAAAAAAATCATTATGATAAATATAAAAAGATGCATCAAAACACACAAAAAATAGAGATGTGACATGGGGGGCGGGCTACATGTTGAAGGGTTACGGGTAGGTGTTACTTGATAGGGATTGCTGGCGGCAAGGGGTGGTCGTGGCTAACAGTGAGCGGATCTTTCTTGTGTAGAACTGTCCTCTCATCCCCTCTCTCCACGGAGGGCAGCATCAGATAAGGATTGTATCCAACAGTCTATCACTTTACTCCAGTCACATCTCCTTAGGCAAGACTTGTCGTGGTTGTCAGCAGTAGTAAGTGTAACACACACGCGGATACACTTTTACATGTATTAGTAGTAGTAATAATAATTATTAGTAGCAGTCGTAGTAGTAGTAGTCGTAGTCGTAGTGATAGCAGTAGTGAGTAGTAGTCGTAGTAGTAAGTAGTAGCAGCAGTAGTAGTACAATTGATGCCCTGACAAGGTTGAAGCCCATTTGGAAAGACAGGACCATCAGTTAATATTCCAAGGTAAGGCTGCTGCGCTCCCTTGTCATCTCCATCTTCCTTTACGCTTGAAAAAACATGGACCATCACAGCAGACCTACAACAATAATACAAAGCATGGAGATGAAGTGTTATATATAGAAAGATGGAGATAACAAGGGAGAGCAGAAGCCTTACCTTCAAGTATTGACTGATGGTCCTGTCTTTCCAAATACTAATTATATATTATTATATTATTATATTATCTATCTATCTATCTATCTATCTATCTATCTATCTATCTATCTCTCTATCTCTCTATCTATCTATCTATCTATCTATCTATCTATTTATGTATTTTTATATACCGTTTAAAAATAATGTAATTTGCATTTATTGTATTTATGTAATCAATCTTATATACAGCTTTTCCAGCTCAAGAGCTGCTCAAGGCAATGGCCAATACAGGATCTAACTCAAGCGGACCCAGGCGCCCACTTGCAACCGTTGGAGGCATAGTCTGACGCCCACACGACTGAGCACAATCTTGGGCCACCGAGTATGTGGGAGTGTATGGTGAGTGTGAGTGTGGCGGGCAAACTGTGTGTCAACAAAGCGGAACACAACACACATTTACTTTAAACATTTGCAAATGTGTGTTGGTGCCTGGAAATACATTTGAATGGCTTACCATCTAGTTTTTTTTTTTTTTTTTTTTTTTTTTTTTTAAACCTAAAATAAGAATAGGTAGACTTTGTGAGCGTTGTTGTTGTTGTTCATGATGATGATGGTGATGATGATGGTGATGATGGTGGTGGTGATGATGATGATGATGATGATGATGATGATGATGATGATGATGATGATGATGATGATGATGATGATGATGATGATGATGATGATGATGATGATGACGACGATGATGATGATGACGGAGTTGATGCTCTGATGAGCCTACAGAGCTACTACTGGGGCGGTGTGGGTTAAGAGAGAGAGAGAGAGAGAGAGAGAGAGAGAGAGAGAGAGAGGGGGGGTTGGGAGAAAGAGAAGAGGGTCAACAGTTATTACAAAATGTACACTTTCACAGAGAAGTATTAACAGGAAATTTTCTATTTCAAAAATTGCTAACGGATGTTTTAGACCGCTTACTGTGCTTTCGCAAACACATCCCAGACATACGAGTTTCATAAACATTGTTCCCCGTTTCTATATAAGTATACATGTATAATGAAATTGTTTCTTTTGTATACATGTTGACAATCTGTGTGTACACTTTTCTATGCTTCTAAAATGCTGTTGGTGTTTGCGCATTTCGAAACTGTATTAGAATACTTTGAACTTGGAAACATTAGTCTATTAGTCAACATTTTTAAAGCAAAAACAACCAGTTTCAAAAATGATCTGGATTAACCGCCAATTTGCTGTACTGTACAGCAATAAGCAAGAGAGTGTGCGTGCGTGTATGTGTGTGTGGGTGTGTGTGTGTGTGCGTGTGTTATGGTTGGTTGGTCGGTTGGTTGTTATAGTAAGGTCGTTTTTCACCAAGATGACAAAGACCACATACACACTGTTACACTCGATATGATGTTGGTGTTTTCTATCAAAATTTGATTCAGCCCCGTTTGCTTGAAATCCTGATAGGTGTAACTCTGATTCGTTTATCCACGCAGCCTGCTCACTCATCAAGAAGTCAGAAGTCGTCGTATGAAGTTTTCCACTTTTATTCAGCACACATCAACAACTGCATACAATCGCTTTTTCCACTCTCAACTTTTTACTTTCAACCCTCTCTTCTTTTGAAACAGTGCGGCACTTATATAGTCTCTACATGCTCAAGAACAAACGAGAATATCCTACATGAAACGCTACAACCAATCAAAATTAATTTCATCATCACTGTCTCACGTCATACAACCTTATTTGGAATGGAAGCTTCCATGGTTACCACGAGAACTATCCATACGCTTCGATCGATTGTAAACAACCAATTCTCGAAAATTCTCAAATAATATCAAGCAACTAAAAACACCAACGTTATACAAAGCTTCTTCTAACAACAACGCAAAATCAAATCAAAGATAAACACACTCTATCACTGCATGCGTTGCAAAATTAAACGAACAGATCTATCGCGCGCGCTTCACACATAATTATAATATCGTGCGCATTTCACACGAACCATCATGCGCGTTTCAACGTAACACACACACATTCAGAATCACGCATCTAGTCTCACCCGACACGACTCAAAGATCGATCATTTAATGTCTTTTGAATGGTTATCAGAACAACAGGTTGAAACACCAAAATGAACAAATCATAGCTGAAAAACAAGCAGGATTCAGGGCAAGGCGAAATACCCCTGGGCAGATTTTCAACCTCAGAATAATCTGCGAGAAATACCTACAGCACCAAACAACATCTATATCATGTGTTCGTAGACTTCATGAAAGCGTTTGACCGAGTCTGGCATGCAGCTCTGTGGGCAACCATGAGAGTGTACAACATCAGCACTAAAATTATTGAAATCATCAAAAACCTGTATGACAAAGCTCCACAACAACGCCATGGGGAACTGGTTCAGAACAACAAACGGCGTGCGCCAACTCTCTTCAACATCATCATAGAGCATATCATATCAGATGCCCTTGCAGATCAAGAAGGCACAGTCAGTATAGAGGATAGAACAATTTCCAACCTCCGCTTTGCGGATGACATTGATGGATTGGCTGGAGAAGAACAGGAACAGTTGGCACACAGGCTTGACACACCTCCAGATTCTTTGCAATGGAAATAAGTGCAGAGAAGACCAAAATGATGACCAACAACACCAATGCTATTAACACGGATATCAAGGTCCAAGGCCAATCCCTCAACCCGGTACATAGCTTCAAATATTTAGGAGCCATTGTAACAAATAATGGGTCCCGACAGGAAGTCCTCTCCAGGATTGTACACTCAACTGCTGCCCTGACAAGTTTGAAGCCCATTAGGAAAGACGAGACCATCAGTCTACACTCCAAGGTAAGGCTGCTGCGCTCCCTTGTCATCTTCATCTTCCTATACGCTTGCGAAACATGGACCCTCACAGCATATCTACAACGAAGAATACAAAGCATAGAGATGAGGTGCTACTGAAGATTTCTGGGTATTTCCTATACCCAGCACATCACCAACGATGACGTCCGACAGACCATCGCACAAGCCATTTAACAACACGATGGCATGCGCACACTGGTGAAGAAACGGAAACTCCACGTCACCAAAGCCTCAGGCCTTGCAAAGACAATCATGCAAGATACGGTGCAAGAAGGCAAAAGAAGACAGAGACAGAAAAAAGGGGGGAGGACAACATTCGAGAATGGACTTGCTTGACAATGAACGAAGCCATGAGGGTTGCTGAGGACAGAGAAAGATGGAGTATGCTAGTTAAACGATCATTTGTGGTGCCCTAACGACTTTGGAGTTACGGGATGTGATAGGATATGAATGGTTATGAAATGGGATCATCATCTTTCAACGGTGGGGAGACGAAGTTTGGTGTGGAGGCGGCATGCCAATACAAAACCCACAAATCCACATTTTAATGGAATACGATGATCTGCAGTATCGTCTAATTTGAAACGCACCCTACATTCTTTTACACTGTTCGATGCTGACGATCCCATTCCATACCCATTGAAAGACTTTCAATGGTCGATCTTTAATCCGTGTTCGGAGAAATAACTATGGCAAAACAAGACATCACAAATCCACAAAGTACCCTTGTCAAAGGACCAAGACTGTATAATTGTTGTGATAATGTGTGTGTGTTTGTGTGTGTGTGTGTGTGTGTGCGTTCGTGTGGCGTGGTGAGGGATGGGGGTAACTGCATCGATGTCACATTAAAAGATGATATAAGGAGACCGACCGCGAATTTGTAAATAGAATTGTCTCTTCCATTTTATGTCCACGAAAGAACTGTGCTAATTCCATTACACACTTTCGCTGCAGGGATATTTTTTTGGAATCAACTTGAAATAAATGTATCGATGGCTATCAAATTTACAAGTTTTGAAAGAGGTTATTTCCGAGTTTTAATGTCCCCCCCTCCCCTATGCCCCTCCCCCCACCAAACCCTTCGATGAGGCAACATTGATTGTGAATGTGAAAAGGCGCCGTGATACTGAAATATGGGATCTTGAGGCAATTTACAAAAGAAAACCTAAGGCTGCCTAAATCACAACTAGGCGCAGGAAAACCCTAAGGCTGCCTAAATCACAACTAGGCGCAGGAAAACCCTAAGGCTGCTTAAGTCACACGTGGGCACCTCGGGCGGCTTGAGTTGGATCCTGTATCGGCCAGCGCCTTGAGCAGAAAATGCGCTATATAAGAACGATTTATTTATATATTTAACGTCTGTTCACAACGGCATATCAGGCAGCATATTAAATTACAAACAAATTAACATTACGATAATTTAAATAACATGAATTAAAATGAACAACAGTGAATCTTGCAGCAACCCTTAGTCTATCAGTACAACTTATGTTACTCTGATGAATAAAAATTGATGCAACAACAGCAACCCTTACATATATATATATAGTTATTGCTTAGTTGTGACACGTAATGAAGAAGAGAGAAAGTAGCAAACAAACACACTTCTTCCAATCATTGCGGGAAAAAAATAAATTCAATTAAAAAATAAATTTTTATATATGGAAAAATACTTATTGACTGGATTATGTATGTGTCTGATAGTTTATGAAATTATAAGAACGATTTAAAGAAATGGATTCTGCTGATTGTGTGTAGTGTTTGTGTGAGCGTCTGCGTGCGTGACCTACCGCCTATGTGCGTGCATATTGTGTAATTAAGTGCACGTAAGCGTAAACTTGTCTGTCTGCGTGCGTATCTAAGTGTATTTGTTTCTGTCATCTTAAGGCTAGTTGGTAATTGTATTCAAAATATAGTAACTGTCTCGGGCGGCGTTAGTTAGATCATGTATCGGCTTCGCTTTGAACAGCTATTGACATTGAAAACCGCTATATAAGAACGATAAAATAAAATAAAATAAAATAAAATACATTTCCACTAGGATTAACTTCCTGAACACGTGGGCTGCTTTTCGGTTTATAACATGTACTTGCACACAGTTTTCCAACTACGGGAATTCCTAAAATAAAGTCATGAATTTTTAACATTAATTAATATTTCCGCATCATATGAGTTTAGCATTGTCCACGTCGAAGAGCAATAAATACATTCAACGTTATCTTTTTGTGTGTAGACATTCGAGAGTAACTTTGTAGGTGAAAATACCTGGATACTAGTACAGTAGACGACATTAGTGTGGATTTCTTCTTGCAGTGCATGTAGAACTATGAAGCTTATGTTTATTCGATGCTGCGTGCTAAAGATTCTTCCTCTGTGTGTAGAGTAAGCCTACATGTAGAGAATAGTCATCGTGATGGTCCCTTATAAAAAGTGCGTGCGTGCGTTTTTGTCGACTGAACAAATGCGACGATATTCGGATCGTCGTTTTACATAGAGCTTGTTGAGTACCATTGATACTAACAGGTATAGAATACACAATACAGAATCCTTGAGTGTTTCCATAAACATTACACTAGGAGATTTCTGTGCAGTGTCGATCGGCATATAACATCCCAAAACAATTCAATTAAACTATTACATTCAGGTAGGCCTGCGGTGTAAATTCTTCACGTGTAGAGTGTGCGTTTACGTAAGCTGATCTAGTAGTTATCAGTACAAATTAAGTTAATATGATCAATACAAATTGATACAACACTTGCACGTGAAAATCTATATGATTCATATTCTATCCTATCCTATCCTATCCTATCCTATCCTATCCCGTAAATCGGAGGTCGTAAGGGCACCACAGATGATCGTTTAACCAGCGAACTCCATCTCTCTCTGTCCTCAGCAACCCTGATGGCTTCGCTCAGTGTCAAACCAGTCCATTCTCGAATGTTGTACTCCAATTTCTTTTTCGGTCTCCCTCTTCTTCAACCTCCTTGCACTGTGCCTTGCAGGATGGTCTGATGATCTGGTGACGTGGCCATACCATCGGAGTTTCCGTTTTTTCACCACTGTGAGCAGGTCATCGTACTGTCAAATGGCTTGTGTGATGGTCTGTCGGACTTCGTCGTTGGTGATTTGCTGGGTATAGGAAATGCCCAGAAATCTTCTGTAGCACCTCATCTCCATGTTTTGTATTCTTCGTTGTAAATCTGCTGTGATGGTCCATGTTTCGCAAGCGTACAGTATAGGAAGATGGAGATGGCAAGGGAGCGCAGCAGTCTTACCTTGGAATGTAGACTGATGGTCCTATCTTTCCAAATGGACTTCAACCTTGCCAGGGCAGCAGTTGTTTATGCGATCCTGAAGAGGACTTCCTGTCGGGACCCATTGTCTGATACAATGGCTCCTAAATATTTCAAGCTGGGCACTGTGCTGAGGGATCGGACTTGGACTATATGATTAGAAATAGAAAAGTAAATTTACAGAGTGTAGAAATTATTTACAGTTTCTTCTTCCGCATGTAGGTCGCCTCGTTAAAAAATGTTTTTATTAAGGGCGCTTACAATATCCGAAAACAAGGCGCTCAAGGCGCTAGTTATTGATATCCAGAATGCGCACAGCTTGACTTGAGTCTCATTTGCTGCGTGACTGTTATGGTCGCTTGTAGCGTTTTACCCCCACGCTGTTTTGTACAAGGACTCCCTACTTTTGCAAACAAGGTCAGCTGGTTTTTGTTGTTTTAAACTTTAAAAATGGTTTGCTAAAGTCAGGATTCAAACCCACTTCGCCCAAAACGCGCATACACAAGGTTTGCGTTCTGAACCGCTTAGTCACTCTTGTTGCCCTCTAGGCTTATGTCCTTGAACCGTCGAACGAAAGTCTGGCTACGTCGGGTTCAGTTTGAAGAAACTAAGAAACTAGCGATCATTATAATTATTATAGAATTTAACTTCCTCTGTACGATTATATCGTCACGTAATTTACACTGTTGAAGTAAGCGTCCTTCTTGAAATTGCATGATGGGAATATTAAAAAAAAAGATTTTCGTTCATGTTAATTCTTAATATAGATCTCGTCATAACTAATTTAAATCACTTTTTTAACCTTTTGATTTAGTCAAAAGTCATTTAATTTACAACAGATCATAATAAATTGATTGAATTAAATTGCATTGAAAGGAATTAAATGTTAAAGAAATAAATTAAATTAAATTAAACATGAATTGAATAGTAACCACATTGGTTTAGTGAACTTTCTTTGGATCGTTGAATGCCGCTAACGAGTTCCAAAGTATGGTTAATATATCAGGTTTTCCTTACTGTTATTCTTTGCGTTATAACTAATATAATGCCATCTTTAAATGTAGTTCTTTATAGTAGTTTTTATGCAGCTGGTTTTGGGCAGACAAATGATTCATATTTAATAATAATAATAATAATAATAATAATAATAATAATAATAATAATAATTATAATAATAATAATAATAATAATAATAATAATAATAATAAAGTAGGCTTATATAGCGCGATACCCCAGCTCAGGGCTGGGCTCACCGCTCTTAACATAGGATATATCTTTAGAACAAACATAAACAATAAAACAGGGTATGCAAGCATTTAATGTTAATTGCGTTTATCTATGATTTTTTTGTGTAAACATTAAAGTGTCAAGCAAACTATTTTCAAGTAGAATTTTCGTCTTACGGCCAGTCTTAATTGGAAAGTTCGGGAAGGTTCACGAATCTTTTTTTTTTCTTCGAGATTGTCAAGAGTCCACAATGTTTAAGAATCTAGGGTCGAGATATGAAAACCTCGAGTAAAATGTTCTTGAACCTCCACCAACTTTCCAATGAAGACTTTGAGAAAACGAAAATTTTACTTGTAAATAGTTTGGTCCAATAGAACCTCTAAGAGCCTTCCAATGAAGATATAAGACAGACCCTTACATAGCAGCACTAATTTGACCTTCCTCGTTCACTGTCGAGCGCCAAAAGCCCTATCTGTGTTAAATTAAATTGTTCCTGTTTGCATTTGATATTACTATTGTTAGTTCCTTTGCCGTGACGTTTCAGTTACATACTTCGTTTGTAACCCCTTTCATCTTAATTCTGTGTTTGTCTATAGATGAGTGCCTGAGTACGTTTAAAATAAATTTTAAACTCCTTCGGATGAGAGTTTAAACTGAGGTGTAGTCAGTGCACACACGCATGCCATCGCATGGACTTTAAAGATCCTGACGCTCATGTCCAAGACGGGTGGGTGTCGGCTACACAAATACACCCAGCACGTGCTAGGTCCATTCTTCACAACTTCGGTCGCTCAGGGTATAACAGTTGTCTGGGCGTCACACTATGACGGCGTACCAGCGCCTAAACCGAGAGTTATCAGTATCACGAGATCATTGAAATTAACACGTCTTCCGTGTCGTTTACAGAGATATCGATACTCCACATTGTTGATTAATAAATATCAGTATTTACCACGCCTTCCTAGCGTAAAAACTTGATAATTACAATGTTCGCATAATAGTAACAATTATCGTGGATAGTTACAATTAGTATAATATAATTACAACTATCATTAAAACTTACAAATATCTTAGCGTGATCATGTTTAACCTTCAGTTTGGGCTCTGGCAATCCGTCAGGAAATGGACCAAACCCGAACATTTAAATTGTTGCTGGATAATTACAATTCTTACATTTTTAATTGTAAAAATCATATTTGTAATTATCCCATGATATTTGTATATATCAGGTTTGGGCGCTAGTAGACCGTCATACATGTGACTTACCAAGAACACGTGTTAATTATCATTATCACTTATACTGGTAAATGAATGTTTTGGCGTTAGAAAACCGCCTGAGCTAGAATTAAGCACGATCACGTACAAATTGTAATTATCAAGTGAAAATTGTAATTATTATGTGATAATTACAATTATCGGCAATTGCGCATTTTCAGGCGGATTGCTTGAGCCAAAACTGAAAATTAAACAGGATCACGCGAAGATATGTGTAATTTTTCAATGATAATTGTTATTACCCATTGATACTTGGTATTATTCCATGATATTTGTAATTATCCCATGATATTTGTAAATATCAATTTTTGGCGGTAGTAGGCCGTCATATCAGACACAGGTTGCAAGTGAGCGCCTAAAGCAGCTTGAGTTAGATCCTGTATCAACAAGCGCCTTGAGCAGCACTTGAGCTAGAAAAGTGCGATATAAAGTGATTAAATAAAGGTGCGAGTGACTAAAAGAAGGACTGGTGATTGCAAGATTAGCGTTGGCAAATGCTAAGATCATTTTCTTCAGTTCATAAAATAAAACATTAAATCTGAATCCAACTAGAAAAAAAAACAAGCGTGGTTTCAGTTTAAGCTTTAAAATTAACTTTCTTGTTTTGCCCGAAACGCATTTTCAGTAATATTGGTTTTTATCACCACTTGAATTAATCGGATTGTAAACCAACCTCATCAAAGTAACTTTGCTTTTCAGTCTTTTTCTTAGAAATAGGGAAGATTAGGTTTAATCGGTTTCAATGCAAACGTGTTCTGCCTAAATACTGATGGTGGAGCGTGTGACTTTTCAAATGAAGAATGGGTCTTCTTAAAGGAAGTATATCATTATTATGACAGTATTGTTATTACTATGGGTTTCATTGAAGAAGCTGATGAAGTAGTAGTTGCAGTAGCAGTAGAATTCAGAAGTAGTAGTAGTAGTAGTAGTAGTGGTGGTAGTAGTAGTAGTAGTAGTAGTAGTAGTAGTAGTAGTAGTAGTAATAGTACTAGTGATAGTAGTAGTACTTGTTGTTGTACAAGCATCAGCATCTGCAATAGCAATACTGAAGCAGCAGTATTAGTAGTATTAGAAAAAGAAGAAAGAAGCAATAGTAGTACGAGCAGCAACGTCACTAGTTATAATAATAATAATAATAATAATAATAATAATAATAATAATAATAATAGTAGTAGTAGTAGTAGTAGTAGTAGTAGTAGTAGTAGTAGTAGTAGTAGTAGTAGTAGTAGTAGTAGTAAAAGCAGAAGAAGCACAAGAACATGATGATGATGATGATGATGATGATGATGATGATGATGATGATGATGATGATGATGATGCACTACAGTTCAAATTATCTGATTTTACTGAACAGCCCTGAGAATATTTAAAACCGAATAGGCAGAAAAGGGGAAATTAAACCTTCCTCGTTGTTCAGTTTTGTTTTACAGCGAATGGAAATACAAAATAAACAGCAGTAACTCTTACATACTCTGAGGTAGCAACTGAAACTTTGGCTAATTTTGTAACTATCAGTAGGTCTTCCATCATCACCAGCAACAAAAGGAGTAGCACCAGGAGCAATATCAACGAAACACTAACAACTTGTGTTATTTTAGACGGTGAACTGAACCGACTCGAAAGTGTGTATTGTGGATGAACGTGGCCGTCTCGCCAACATAAGCAGCAGACTTATCACCATTAGCAACAACAGTAAGATTAGTAATAATAAAAGCAAAGGCATCAACGTCAGCAGCCGAAGCATGGCAGTATGCTTATCGCCGTTTGTGTGGATTCCTCTTTTGCTGTCCACAGTGGCTCATCTGTTTCTTTGCAGCCCAACTTGTAAGTACCTAGATCTACATAAAACGTTTGTTGTCAAACACTGGATGACAGAACTAATAACTCAGTGTCCCAAAATGAAGATATGTCATGGCCATTGACAGTATCACACTGCCTTGTACTGTCAGGGTCAGTTTTAGGGAATTGTTTGTGACGTAGAAAAAACAACACTAACTTTGCTTCACTTTGTATACAGCAAGCATTGCAGATTGAGAGCAACGTGCGTGATTACATGTAGCGGTTATTAGATAGCCTTGAGAGGGAGTGAGTTTGGTGAGCTTCTCAGTGAGATAGGCTAATAGAGTAATTCGTAGCTTCTCTCTCTCTCTCTCTCTCTCTCTCTCTCTCTCTCTCTCTCTCTCTCTCTCTCTCTCTCTCTCTCTCTCTCTCTCTCTCTCTCTCTCTCTCTCTGTCTCTCTCTCTGTCTCTCTCTCTGCCTGTCTCTATCTCTCCATTAAAGTTCACAACATAAACACAAATTCTACAACAAATTATAACAACTAATTATTACATCAATGACACCAATTACTTTCATTAATACAAATAAACGTAATACACTGCAATTGTAGTTTCAACGTCAAATCAAATAATTATCCGAATTCATTTCGTTATTCGAAAAATACAGTGAACCACCATGTTCGTCTCCTCCACACTCCAGCCTTCACACTAATATCACAATTATTTATTATTAATTTTAATACATAACCAATATAATGTCAGCGTTCAATAATACTGTTGCATTTATAATACAACATTTCAAATAATAAACAATATGTACCTGCAGACACAGCTGCGAGAAGTCCAGACCAGCTATCTCTAGTATAGTAAAGAAAATAATTAATAGATTTTTGAATGTACATTAGTAAACTGTCATGTGACCAGCTCAACCAATCAAAATGTAGCTCTTATAAAAAATTACCAACATCTTCTCACAAGAAACAGACTAACAATAATATAAAGTCATCGGACCCAAATACAGTACTCCTCTTTTAACGTCACTACCGTTTAAGGTCACAAGGCGGATAAGATCAATCAGGTTGTTGGTCCCGGCCAAATACCTTCTTTGTACCATTTAGAATTCCTCGCTTAGCGTCACCTCGCATAAGGGAAACCCTCGGATAACGTCAACCCCGTTTTGGTTCCCAAATGGAGGAGACTACTGCTTAAGAGAAATTGATGTCACAGATGACGTGATTGATGAGGTCACTTTCTGTTTTGAGATGGAATTCCATCCCAGAACACCTGTCACGTCCAGCCAGCATCCGCGTTATGCGACACTCTGCAATACACATGGAAACCACTTTGACAGAGTGCGACCCATGGACGGTGTAGACAGGTGTAACTGTGATCTGCCGTGTCCTCTCCTAGTGGGACGTATTGCCACAGTGGACCTTACCCTGAATTGACTTCATTCACTAGCGATAAAGCATGTGCCGTGGCGTAGACAAAATGAACAATTCGTTAACCTTGTGTAAGGTTTTCTGCAAATACACCCAGTAACTCTCTTGGTGCATACTTTTTATTGTTTATTCTCATTTGCGTGCGTGCGCGTCAATGAGTTTGTGTGTGTGTGAGAGTGTGAATGTGTATGCATGCTTGCATCCGTTCGTTTGAGTGTTTGAGTGTGTGCTTATGCATCATACACACGCACAAAAAATAGATATACAGTAATGCAAAATAGATATACAGTAATGCATAAGCCCTGTGGGTTCGGGCATTAAATAGAATAGACCCAACGTTTCCCGGCGTGTCGTAAGAGGCGACTAACAGGGATGATGTTAGCACGGCATCACTGGGCGAAAGTCTTCTACACAGAAGTCACCGGCCAGGGCGGAGGAACCTCACGTTACTACAGGTTCAACGACCATGTGCTCAGGGCCAAGGCGAGCCACACTGTATTCGTGGATTTCGGCTTTGGCCAACAGCCTGGAGAGGATTGGGCACCGCCAGGTCTTTTTTGCCCAAGACACACTACATGATGACACAATCCACTAATTCCATACCCGATCGGTCGTCGCCCGGCACAAGGACCGCGCCTTCCGTTGGCCACCAGGACGGAGGTGTTAAGTATGCTACTGATGGACAATTTAGCAAGGTCCGCACGAGAAACAACATCGTCATAGGAACCTGGAATGTCAGGACCCTAACTGCGAAAGGAAAATTGGAAGAACTGGCCCACGAGTTGGACCACTATCGATGGAACGTTCTAGGCATCAGCGAACTGCGCTGGAAAGGCCTAGGTGAAACAACGACCGACAAAGGCCACAAGCTCTATTTCAGCGGTAGAGATGACAGGCACGAACACGGCGTTGGATTCTTGGTCCACAAGAACATTCTAGCCACTGTCATGGGTTGCAGACCAGTCTCCAGTAGACTCATTACCATCCGCCTGAGAGCAGCCCCTTTCAACATCACCATCATTCAGGCCTATGCCCCAACATCAGACTATGACGACAGCGAAGTGGAGGATTTTTATGAAAATCTACAGGCGGTCCTTGACCAAGTGCCGAAGAAGGACATAGTCATAGTGCAAGGCGACTGGAATGCCAAGGTTGGCCAAGATGCGCACCACAACTGGGGAGACACATGTGGACCGCACTGCAACAACGAGACAAATGACAGGGGTCTGAGACTCTTGAAGTTTGCCAGATACAACAATCTGGTACTGGCAAACACGCTAGGTCTCCACAAAAACTCCAGACGATGGACATGGCACAGTCCTGGCGGGGAGGATCACAACCAAATAGACTACATCATGGTCAAGAAACGATTCAGATCAAGCATCAACATTGGCAGGACACGCACTTTTCCAGGAGCAGACATCGGAAGTGACCACGATCTCGTGATGATGTCTTTCCGGCTCCACCTGAAGAGAGTAAATACAGCAAAGTGCACTAGACTGAAGTTCGACCTGGACAAACTGCAAGACCCGGAGGTGGCAGAACTATTTCAGGCCACAATTAGAGGGAAATTTGCACCACTGCTCATTTTGGGGGCTGGTGAAGTAGATGTCAACACCATGACCTCCACCTTCAACTCAGCTGTGACAGATGCCGCCACTGAGATCCTTGGCAAGCACCGACCAAAGAAGAAGCCGTGGATCACACCTGAACTTTTGGATCTGTGTGATAAATGAAGAGAGATGAAAAAGAAAAAGAACACCTCACAGGGAGCTGATGCCTACCGAAAAATCAACAATGACATCCGAAAAGGCATGCGCACAGCAAAGGAGAACTGGATAGAAGATCAATGGCAGTAAATAGAGAACAGTCTGAACAAGAACAACAGCAAGAAGGCCTACCAGACTGTGAAGCGGCTGACAAGTGTCAAACAGCCCAAAGTCTCCACGATCCAAAGCAAGTCTGGCATATGCCTTACAGAAGAACAAGAAGTCTTGGACAGATGGATAGAGTACTGCTCTGACCTTTACAACCATACACCAAATGGAGACCCATCAGTTCTAGCATGTCCCGAGAACAGAGAAGAAGAAGAAATCCTCCCAATTCTCCGGGAAGAAGTTGAGGCAGCAGCGCAAGCGCTAAAGAAAGGGAAGTCAGCAGGAGTGGACAACATACCCGCGGAACTGCTACAAGCAGGAGGAGAAGCGATGATTGATGCCCTCACCATTATCTGTAACAAGATCTGGCAGAGTGGGGAGTGGCCTATACCATGGACTCAGTCGCTTGTCATCACTCTTCCCAAAAAAGGTAACCTTCAGGAGTGTGAAAATTACCGCACCATCAGCCTCATCAGCCATCCCAGCATGGTCCTCCTGAAAATAATACTCAACAGGTTGAAACCCCAAGATGAACAAATCATAGCTGAAGAACAAGCAGGATTCAGGGCAGGGCGAAGTACCACTGAGCAGATTTTCAACCTCAGAATAATCTGTGAGAAATACCTACAGCACCAACATCTATATCATGTGTTCATAGACTTCTAGAAGGCGTTTGACCGAGTCTGGCATGCAGCTCTATGGGCAACAATGAAAGTGTACAACATCAGCCCTCAAATTATTGAAGTCATCAAAAGCCTGTATGACAAGGCTACCACTGCAGTCCTCCACAACAGCGCCATCGGGAACTGGTTCAGAACAACAATCGGTGTGCGTCAAGGATGCCTACTCTCTCCAACACTCTTCAAAATCTTCCTAGAGCGCATCATGTCAGATGCTCTTGCAGATAATGAAGGCACAGTCAGCATAGGGGTTAGAGCAATCTCAAATCTTCGTTTTGCAGATGACATTGATGGATTGGCTGGAGAGGAACAACAGCTGGTACAGAGGCTTGACACCACCTCCAGAGCCTATGGAATGGAAATAAGTGCAGAGAAGACCAAAATAATGACCAATAACACCAATGGCATCAATACGGACATCAAAGTCCAAGGCCAATCCCTCAACACAGTGCATAGCTTCAAATATTTAGGAGCCATTGTATCAGACATTGGGTCCCGACAGTAAGTCCTCTCCAGGATCTCACAAACAACTGCTGCCCTGACAAGGTTGAAGCCCATTTGGAAAGACAGGACCATCAGTCTCCATTCCAAAGTAAGACTGCTGCGCTCCCTTGTCATCTCCATCTTCCTATATGCTTGCGAAGCATGGACCCTCACAGCAGATCTCCAACGAAGAATACAAAGCATGGAGATGAGGTGCTACAGAAGACTTCTGGGCATTTCCTATACCCAACACATCACCAACAACGAAGTCCGACAGACCATCACACAAGCCATTGGACAACACGATGATCTGCTAACAGTGGTGAAGAAACGGAAACTCCGATGGTATGGCCACGTCACCAGATCATCAGGCCTTGCAAAGACTATTCTGCAAGGCACAGTGCAAGGAGGTAGAAGAAGAGTGAGACCGAAAAAGAGGTGGGAGGACATCATTCGAGAATGGACTGGTTTGACACTGAGCGAAGCCATCAGGGCTGCTGAGGACAGAGAAAGATGGAGTATGCTGGTTAAACGATCATCTGTGGTGCCCCTACGACCTTCGGGTTACGGGACAGGATAGGATAGATAGGATAGTAATGCATACATGCATAAGCGCGCACCAACGTGCACACATGTACACACACACGCACACACACACACACCTACACTGTCACACGACAAAAAAATTTAGCACCTCGTATAAGATCAAGTTTTTTACTGGTAGTTGATCTTATCAGAGGACTGTTTATGGTGCCCCTCGGATAAGATCAAACAAAAATTTGGTCCCGTGGGGGATCACCTTAAGCGAGGACTACTGTAACTATAAAACCTGCCTGTGACAGAGAGATAGAGAGAGAAAGAGAGAGAGAGAGAGAGAGAGAGAGAGAGAGAGAGAGAGAGAGCGAGAGCGCGAGAGAGAGAGAAAGGGGAAAGAGAGAGAAAAAGAAAGAGAGAGAAAGAAATTTGAGAGAAAGAAAGAAAGAAAGAAAGAGAGAGAGAGAGAGAGAGAGAGAGAGAGAGAGAGAGAACGAAAGAGGGAGAGTGAGAGAGAGAGAGAGAAGTCGAAGTCGATATTTTAACGACAAAAAGCCAACGATACAGGTAAGATTTTTACAATTTATGTTGAATAAGTTCACAAATTATTATTACATATATACACACACACAAACACACACACACCCACACACACCCACATACTTGCAATACATCAGAAATGGGTTAATTTAAGAATGTAGGAATCGGAAAGTCATTTTTTGATGGAAAAGGGTTAGGGCAAGGGTTAGTTGCAGCGCTGCAACTAGCCCTTACCCTAACCCTTCTCTAGAAAGTTGACCTAAATCGTCTCTTATAGGCGACGAAATAGGTCGAATTTTGCTTCAAACTTTTCCAAAAATTCACTTTATTTTCTCCGTCCCGGATAGTGCACTCCTACTTAAAACACTCTTATGCACTACAACTGCACTCCCATGCACCAAAAGAGCACTCCCGCGCACTTAGAAAAAAGTGGGTTCCTGGAAAAAAAAAGGGTTCCAAGCAAATAAACCCATTTGTTACTAGAAAAGACAAGGTCTGCTACCCATTTGTGCGCTTTTGTGCGTTCCCATACACACACACACACACATGCGTGTACGAGGTACAAATGGGGTAATTTCACCAACTTCGCGGCCCTTAGGCGGCGAATTAGGTCAAGTTTCTTCAAAAAAGACACTTTTTCGCAAGAAGTTTGACCTAATTCCTCGCTCCTAAGAGACGAAGTAGGTCAAGTTTCTTGAAAAAAGCACATTTTTCGCAAAAAGTTTGACCTAATTCCTCGCCTATTAGAGACGAAGTAGGTCAAGTTTCTTCAAAAACACAGCTAGGATAAGGAACTTTCCTCGACGATTAGGGTAAGGCAGTGCCTCGACGATTAGGGTAAGGCAGTGCCTCGACGATTAGGGTAAGGCAGTGCCTCGAAAAGGGTTAGGGTCAGGGCTAGTTGCAGCGCTGCAACTAGCCCTGACCCTAACCCTTTTCTGGAATGGGTGCCTTACCCTAATCGTCGAGGCACTGCCTTACCCTAATCGTCGAGGCACTGCCTTACCCTAATCGTCGAGGAAAGTTCCTTATCCTACCCGTCTGGAAGATGCACTACAACTACACCAGGTCAAGTGTACTTGTAGTGCATGTGCACTACAACTACACTTGACCTGGTGTAGTTGTAGTGCACATGCACTACAACTACACTTGGGCAAGTGTACTTTAAGTGCACATGCACTACAACTGCACTTGGCCAAGTGTACTTTAAGTGCACATGCACTACAACTTCACTTCGTGAAGTGTAGTTGTAGTGCACATGCACTACAAGTTCACTTCCATGTACTTAGAACAAATGAGCAACGCCAGACAAATGGGGAACGACAAAATTACCTCATTTGGTACTAAAAATGGCAAATTTCGTTCCCCAAATGTGACGTTTCACAACTACACACACACACACACACACACACACACACACACACACACAGGCCATGGCAAATACCAAAATGCTCTCACGTAACAATGGCAGTCGTTAAGTTTGATAGAGCTTGCCTCCTTTTTTCAATCATCAGAACAAGGTACTTGCAGAAATTATACTGCCTGTCGTTATTCTGGCATTTTAATAAATTGACAAGCTGCACACGCAGTGAAACATATCTCAATATGACTAAACATTTCTGACGAAGTTCTGTATACACTGGGCACTAAAAAAACCACATAAATTTCGTTTTCCAATGCCTGTGGACAAAATGGACGAAGTAGTTTCGCAGGGTTTTCCGAAAAGAGGAACTTATGCACATTAATTTTCGTTACCCCAATCCTAACTCTTGCTATCGTTCTCAGATAATTACTGATTTGCAGAGAGTCAATATATGTTTCACGCTCGAGACACGTTTTAAAGCTGTTGTACAACTGAAAATGTGCACTATTTTCTACATGAGAAAACCATTCTTGGCAAAAACAATATCTCAGCCTTATTTTAAATTCACAAATGAATTGTTTCTCGTTTCCGACTTGACCAAACAACCAAACAAACCCAAAGCTGTTGCAACATAGCAAGTTCTTCACATTGGTGACCCAAGATCTTTTACTCCTGCCATCATACGTCATACGAGAGAAGCGTGATGTTGGTCGTTTAAGAAGTCTGGACCAAACACTTCGTTGCAGCGTTCACGTATAGTGGGTAGCGGCCCAGCTCACCGTATACAAGAGTGTTCGGTGCTTTTGATGAAACACCCAGTACCTTTTTGCATGCCATCAGGTGAACTTTTTCCACTTCAACTTTTGAGAACCCCAGATCTCGGCTGCATACAGGAGCATTGGGGCAATTTGTGTGTCAAAACGCTTAAAGAAAATTACAGGCCTGTTACAATTTATCCTTCTTAAAGCACTGAACATTTCGATAGTACCGCGCTTTGATCGGGTTCCAACTCTCTCAAGGCTACACTGAAGCTAACTTTAGTTGAGTATAGTTAGGTATGTGTACGCTCGTAAGACCCAACAACCTCTAGCTTCTCTTTACCATAGAACCAGACTTCCTGTGTTAAGAGAGAGAGAGATAAAGAGAGAGAAAGTGAGAGAGGATTTGATTCTTTAATGTCTTTAGCAAAAGAGCTCCCATAAAAGGTGTAAAACAATTTATCAAACATTTCGAGAACATTTTAACATTTATAATGATTTGCAAATGTTAATGTTTAAAAATATAAATATTAATGTACAATCTTAGTATGCAACATGTGATTAAAAATGATCCTTTAAAATATAATAAAAGCGTTATTACATTATTGTCAATACGGTTAAAGAAAACAAGCACTCAATTCTTCTGCAACACACAGACATACATTTGTTCAAACGAGACGAATTGACCAATCCCTCAATTTCTCAGTTACATCATACGATACTAAATCTTGACAGGCAGGACTGGTGCACAATCTAAATCAATATATGTATATATTCGTATTTTTAAAAAAAATACTAATAACTACTTTTCTCGACATCTCTAATATGTGACGCTGTTTTTTAATTAAGGCTTCTGCCACAAGTTTAGTTAAATTTTTTATTTTGTTTTCATCCTGCATGCAAACCGTTTTGTTTTTGCTGCCGTGACGTATTACACTGTACTATATTTGATAACGGTTTGCAATGTCTTCGTATAGATTCATATGCAGAGCAAACAAACAAAAGGTGATATTCATCTTCAAATTCGTGACCACAAAGAGGGCATCCAGTATCGACAGACTGATCTCCCACAACTTGCAGCATCTGAGGCTAATAGCTCTGATTCTGAATCTCACTAGAGAATCTCGGGGCCATTTGTTTGTAATAAACGTTATGTATCTTTTAGCTTCACGAACATTCGTAAAAGAATAAAACCAATTGTACTTATCTGAACTTGAAATTTGTGCTTGCCAGTTGTGTCTGAAGTAGGCAATTAGTGTGTCATAAAATTCTGATATAAAACATACTTCTTGGCCAACATTTGGAGAAATCCAGACAATACCAAATCCATTTTCATATAAAATTTGTTTGATTTTAGAAACCCAGTTCCAATTACCGTTTTTTGTTGTACAAGCATTATTTCATACGAGAGAGAGAGAGAGAGAGAGAGAGAGAGAGAGAGAGAGAGACATGAGTGGGGAAAATGGATGAATGTGATAGTTCATTTAAATGGAAAGGCGGCTGCACAGGCGGATGGATTATGGTTTGATGTGGAGAAAAAGAATACGGGATAAACAGACATGACAAACTGATGTATTAACATGAACTGCATTGATAGATAGATAGATAGATAGATAGATAGATAGATAGATAGATAGATAGATAGATAGATAGATAGATAGATAGATAGATAGATAGATAGATAGATAGATAGATAGATAGATAGATAGATAGATAGATAGATAGATAGATAGATAGATAGATAGATAGATAGATAGATAGATAGATAGATAGATAGATAGATAGATAGATAGATAGATAGATAGATAGATAGATAGATAGATAGATAGATAGATAGATAGATAGATAGATAGATAGATAGATAGATAGATAGATAGATAGATAGATAGATAGATAGATAGATAGATAGATAGATAGATAGATAGATAGATAGATAGATAGATAGATAGATAGATAGATAGATAGATAGATAGATAGATAGATAGATAGATAGATAGATAGATAGATAGATAGATAGATAGATAGATAGATAGATAGATAGATAGATAGATAGATAGATAGATAGATAGATAGATAGATAGATAGATAGAAGAATATGTAGTTGTTTTTCACTCCAGGTGCTGAATTCAAGATCGAAGGTGTTCAATGGACGTCAAAGTCTGAGGTCAACGTATCATTCACTGTCATGTACAAACGGGAATGCTTCTCCAACATAAGCCCAGTCCATATCATTACAATCTCACAAAACAGAGATAAGCCTCCACACCCTCAAATTTGCCAAATGGTTCTTCATTTAAACGGAACCTGCGCTACCACCACAGGGTGTAACTGTGCGCCACATAAGACCCTGGCTCATCTGAACAGTTACAACGTTGTTTTGAGAGTAAGTGATATCCACAATGAAACGTGGACTCTGAAAGGAACTTTAAGAAATGAAGAGACGTTCTACAAACGAGTACTATTTCCAGATATTCTTGAACGTAAGTAAAACATTTTCTATATTATTAATATGATTGCGTATATTGCATCCATTATTGTTATTTTTATTAATAGTAGTAGTAGTAGTAGTAGTAGTAGTAGTAGTAGTAGTAGTAGTAGTAGTAGTAGTAGTAGTAGTAGTAGTAGTAGTAGTAGTAGTAGTAGTAGACGACAGTAGTAGTTGTCTGATACAATGGCGCCCAAATATTTGAAGCTATGCACTGAGTTGAGGAATTGGCCTTGATGTCCGTGTTGATCCCATTGGTGTTGGTGGTCATCATTTTGGTTTTCTCTGCACTTATTTCCATTCCAAATGCTCTGGGGGTGGTGTCAAGCCTTTGTACCAGCTGTTCAAGTTCGTGTTCCTCTCCAGACAATTTTCAATATATTTCAAAAAATGGAGGTTGGAGATTGCTCTACCCCTATGCTGACTGCACCTTCGTGATCTGCAAGGGCATCTGACATAATGCGCTCTACAAAGATGTTGAAGAGTGTTGGAGAGATTATGCATCCTTGACGAAGGCCGATTGCTGTTCTGAACCAGTTCCCGATGGCGATGTTATGGAGGACTGCAAGTCATACAGGATTTTGATGGCTTCAATAATATTAGGGCTGATGTTGTACTTTCTCATAGTAGCCCACA
>CM072520.1:42225572-42378072 GCA_036898135.1 Oncomelania hupensis | reverse complement strand
GAGAGAGAGTGAGAGAGATTGACTTGACAATTATCTGCTACAGAAGAAACTCCAGCAAAAGGAAGACCAGCATTCAAGACAGAGGTAAGACGGGCTGCTTGCACTTTACCCTGTGTATAAACACGCTCTCAAGCACGCACTCACATACACACACACGGAAAGCAGAAGATCTTAAGAAGAAGAATTAGTAGTAAGTAGGCCAGTATAAGTAGTAATCTTGGTGAAAAAAAATGAATAAGATGTATCCTAATCGTTTTGGTTGGTAGTCTATAGTCATCGTAGTAGCCGTAGCAATAGTCATAATAGTAATAGCAGTAGATGATGATGGTGATGGTGATGGTGAAGATGATGATGATGATGATGATGAGGATGAGGATGATGAGGATGATAATAATGATGGTTGTGGTGGTGGAGGTGGTGGTGGTGGTGATGACGAGGGAACGCAGTTAGTTCAGTGGTGGTGTACGCAATGGCAACACATTTGCAGTATTGAATGTCAAGCGATAGCATTGCCGACCGTCAAGGCATTTGGTTCCAAGCCCGTCGACGGCCTGCAGTGCCCAAACAACAATAACACAGTTGGTTCAGTGCTGTAGGTCTGCTCAAAAAGACAACAACAATTGACGTATTGAATGTCAGGCGATACGCCCGTTGACAAACTAAAGTACAACAACTAAAACAAATAAAACAATAAATAAAAAATATAAGAAACGCCGAGATCCTTGTTTTGGATGACAGTATAAACCGATGTCTAGTCTGTGCACGCACGCATTCCATCGCGCGGACTTTAAAGATCCTGACGCTCATGTCCTAGACGGCTACACACATACACCCAGCAAGCAATGACTATAGATCCATTCTCCCCCATACCGGTCGTTCCGGGTTGTGCTCAGTCACCTGGGCGTGGGACAGTGCACCCACATGCTGCAAGTGGGCGCCTCGGACGGTTTGATTTAGATCTTGTATTCCCCAGCGCCTTGAGCAGCTCTTGAGCTGGAAAAGCGACATTTAGGAACCATTGCATAAATAGGTGACAAGTGTTGATGAGGTTGTATGCTGATTTATGATTGATTACATGTCTACGGTGATGATGTTGATAATGATGATGATGATGATGATGATGATGATGATGATGATGATGATGATGATGATGATGATGATGATGATGACGATTAGGACGACGATGGCAGCAATAACGATATTGATGACAAACACGATTATAGTGAGGTAGAAGATGAAGACCATATCGATGATTTGTTGCTATCTTCATTCCAGCTCTTCCAGAGGTTCCCAGGGCAGAATGCTCTACAAACGAAGAGAAGCGGCAGAAGAAGCCACCTGGGAAAAACAGTTACTCTGACGTCAAGAATCGTACGGCCGCTTCAGGCAATAGTGCGAATGTCACCAGTGAACCAGCTGTCTTCCGGTATTCATGCGAAACACTGTCGTCTGAAGAAGGTAGGAATTAAGCACCAGATATAGTGTGCACTCCATGCCTACCCTCACTTACAAAGTGACTATCGACACGCAAGCTCCCTCACAGATTAACTCCATCACTCGCAGTATTGAAGTCAATCACAAACTCACAAGCTCATTGAAATAATTACAAACTCTCACCTTACACGCACCAACTCGCTTCTGTAGGTCAGTGAAAGTGTTCCTCCCGCCACTACCTCCATCACCAACACCCTCCCACCCTCCACACCCACACTACATACTACACACACACACACACACACACACACACACACACACACACAAACACCTACACACGTTAACACACACACACATAAACACATAAACAAAAACTAACAACAGTATAAATGAAAGGATATGAATACTGGTATTCAGCATTGCATTCGACGTCAATGGCGGCAGATTAAAACCTTTTGAATCCGGGTCTGTACCGCGTCTGTACTAGCCTACATACAAGCATTGAAGCGGAAGTTGTAACATTAATACCATCTAATCGTGCGTGTGTGGGTGTGTGTGTGTGTGTGTCCAGACACATACTACTCTGAGGTCGAGATTCGCCGTGCCACTATGCTTCGCCAACAAGCCCTGAGTGGCGCCTCGGCTCAGCCTGATGCGAACTCCAACAAGCTGGCAAACCGACCTTCCCAGACTACAACCACGTCGCAAAAGTCTTTTAGGTCGACCCCAGCACAGAGCAGGACGAACAGCGAGACGCCTAACGACCCCCGTCACTCAGGTATGTGATACTTTTGTTGCTACCACTTCAGTTCTACAGGGTGGTCAAGCTATTTAACTCCCTATTGAGAATGACGTACAACGTTGGTAAATAGTAAGCTTGTTGTATTTTGCGTGAAATAACATGAATTGTAATTCTTACAATAATACAATGGACTTCCTGTCCTATCCCATTCTATTCTAGTCTATCCTATCCCGTAACTCGAACGTCGTTGGGGCACCATAGACGATCGTTTAACCAGCGAACTTCATCTTTCTCTGTCCTCAGCAACCCCCATGGCTTCGCTCAGTGTCTAGCCAGTCCATTCTCGACTGTTGTTCTCACAACTCTTTTTCTGTCTCCCTCTTCTTCTGCCTTCTTGCAGGGTGGTCTTTGCAAGCCTGATGCTCTGGTGACGGGGCCACACCATCGGAGTTCCTTTTCTTCACCACTGTGAGCATTGAGCACTGTGTGTTGTCTAATGGCTTGTGCGATGGTCCGTCGTTGGTGATGTGCTTGGTATAGGAAATGCCCAGAAGTCTTAATAGCACCTTATCTCCATGCTTTATATTCTTCGTTGTAGATCTGTTGTATGAGTCCATGTTACGCAAGCTTATAGGAAGATGGAGAAGACAAGGAAGCGCAGCAACCTTATCTTGGAGTGTAGACTGATGGTCTTGTCTTTCCAATTGGGTTTCAACCTTGTCAGGGCAGCAGTTGTTTCTTCGATCCTGGAGAGGACTTCCTGTCGGAACCCATTGTTTGATACAATGGCTCCCAAATATTTAAAGCTATGCACTGTGTTGAGGGATTAACCTTGGACTGTAATGTCCGTGTTGATGCCATTTATGTTGTTGGTCATCATTTTGGCCCTCTCTGCAATTATTTCCATTCCAAAGGCTCTGGAAGTGGTGCTGTTTTACGGCTAATGCTGTACGCTCTCATGGTTGCCCACAGAGCTGCATGCCAGACTCGGTCAAACGCTTTCTTGAAGTCTACAAACACCCGACATAGATGTTGTTGGTGTTGTAGGTTTTTCTCGCTGAGTATTCTGAGGTTGGAAATCTGTTCAGTGGTACTTCGCCCTGCCCTGAATACGGCTGATTTGACTTGCTGAGTGATAAGACCAACCTGACACTGCGTGAGCGCTCAGCTAAAGTAAGATCGAGTGTCGGGTCACGGGCCACTAGGACCTGATCTCGTCACTGTGATATAAACTCAGAGATCAGCAATAAATGTGTACGATTCGTCTTCTTCCGTTTTATTTTCCACTACATTCTTCTTCTTCTTCTTCTTCTTCTTCTTCTTCTTCTTCTTCTTCTTCTTCTTCTTCTTCTTCTTCTTCTTCTTCTTCATCATCATCATCATCATCATCATCATCATCATCATCATCATCATCATCATCATCATCAGCATCATCATCTTCTTCTTCTTCTTCTTCTTCTTCTTCTTTGTCGTCGTCGTCGTCGTCGTCATCGTCGCCGTCTTCATCATCATCATCATCATCATCATCATCATCATCATCATCATCATCATCATCATCATATCATCATCTTCTTCTTCTTCTTTTCTTCTTCTTCTTCTTCTTCTTCTTCTTCTTCTTCTTCTTCTTCTTCTTCTTCGTCGCCGTCGTCGTAGTAGTAGTAGTCGTTGTCGTCGTCGTTGTCGATGGTGCCTTCTTCTTCTTCTTCTTCTTCTTCTTCTACTTCTTCTTCTTTTTCTTATCCTTCCTTCTTTTCTTCCTCTTCTTCCGCGTTCATCCTCAACATTATTTACAGTGATATGTTATTGTTATTTTTCAGTTGTCACCTGTGGGGAATATGTCGGTCTATACGACCACCTCAACCTTGGCAAGTAATAGTCACCCATTTATACTGAGCTCCCACTGGACTAACTGCATTATTCTTCACAGAGAGAGAGAGAGAGAGAGAGAGAGAGGGTGAGAGAGAGAGACATATAGAGAGACAGAAGCTCGTACCTGCAACATGGACTTGTACGCCATACAACTGGACTTTGAATGAACTGGATTGTGTGGAATCTTTCTCAAAGTAAACAAGAAAAAATAACTAAGACTATAGATTTTCTTAAGTAATTTATAAAGGGACCCAGTGAGTATAGCCCTCTGACTCACAAATTTGTTTGCTACGAAAAAAAAAAAAAAAAACTCTTTCCAAAGCATGTTGGGTTTTTTTTTTTTTTTTTTTTTAATCAATAAATTGGGTACTTTTGTGTTTGTTCATAGCAGCCGCTAGCTACCAGCCTAGCGCTAAAAATAAATAGCATCTAATGGATCGTTGTTGTCGTAGAGTGTATTGGTGTCCCGTTAAACAGTGGAAGTCACTCCCTGTCAGAACAGACCTTTCAATGCGGTTGGTTTGAGCGAAGCGAAAGACCACTTTGTTATGGCTTAGTGTAAAGGGCAATGCTCATTTTCCAGTTAACCCATTTTCGATTTGGGGTCCTTTACTGCAAGAGTGGTTGTTGAAGAGTGTGAGAGGAAAATCCATCGTAAACTATTGCATCAATGAGGAAATGCGATGATATGTGTAATTAAGCTATAACTTAAAAACGAAAAATATGAAGCAGAGTGTAGGCTAATATAAAACATGGCTTTTCCAGCGAAAGGAAATTGTAATTTCGTTAACGTGCGTCAAGCATAAAACATAAAGCTAGCGAGCTAGTAGATAGTCAACAATAGAGATAGAAGAGCTTTGCTTGGAGCAAGTCACAGACATTGCAATTAGTATTTCATATTACCCGCCTTTCCCCTACATATCTTGGTTGTCATATTACAAATCTTACATATACTGTACACGTCTCATCATATGATATTTCTTTCATCAATCTTTACGTCAGATTGTAAAGTCTCTATGTTCTGAACACTAATTTACATTATTTTTATTTTCAGTACAACATATGTTAATCTGATGAATAAAACTTGATACAACAACAACCACATTATTTGTATTTCTGTAGAGCATTGTTGTGTACAGTTTTGACATGAACTATTGTGCAGTATTTTCCCACATGTCTTCTGATTGAGATGTACACGTTTGAAATAAATACATTTGACAGACCGCAAAGGCGATGTCAGTTAGGTGAACAGAATTGTCGGCTGCACGTGCAGGCAGGAGTTAGTAGGCCTATCAACTTAGCGTATCGATAACATAACCCGGCGACGGCAATACCCCCTACTCTTTCTGCCGATAATATAAAGCTAGGTCCAGTTTGTGCACGCATGCATTCTATAGCACGGATGTTAAAGATCCTGACGCTCATGTCCCTAGACGGGTGAATGCCAGATGCACCAACACACCCAGCATGCACAGGGTAGTGTTGCTCTTGTAGTTGGTGCCGGTGGCACTGTCCTTGCGTCTGCTACACTTTCGCTAGCAGGGCGCTCGAATTTCGGCAGCTCGGATGACGAATACCTTCCTCAAATCCCAAATCTTAAAAGCAAATCCAAAAATGTGAAGGTTCTAAGTACATTAACTCATATTTTGCGGTTTTGTTTTAAATTAATATTTGTTGTAGACATGATTCGTTTTCCCCGCATAAAATAAACGAAGCAGCTATTTTATTGTAAAATAAATTGTAGTATAAAGTTTGTGTTTGTATTGGCTATGTAATGTTACTGTATAGTAATTACCACGCACATTGTCTTTTTAAAAATATAATAATTGTAAAGTTATTGACGTGGCGAGAAAGGCCTCATGGAGTACAGTGTACATTACGACTATTATATCATATTATATTTTATTATATTGTATTATTCGGATGAGAGTATAAACCGAGGTCTAGTCCGTGTGTCGCATACATTCTATCATAACGGACATTAAAGATCCTGACGCTCATGTCCTAGACGGGTGAGTGCCGGTGACAAGAACACACCCAGCATGCACCTAGGTCCTTCTCCCCCATCCCTGGCTGCCCAGGATTGTGCTCAGTTGTCCGGGCGTCAGAACATGCGCCCAAAGGCTGCGGGTGGGCGTCTCGGGCGGCTTGAGTTAGATCCTGTATCGTCCAGCGCCTTGAGCAGCTCTTGAGCTGGAAAAGCGCTAAATAACAACGATTAAATAATAATACAACTTATGTTAATCTGATGAATAAAAATTGATACAACAACAACAACTATTATATGACTATATTAACAACTTTATTATGAATATTTATTACATGTATATCATTGTATTAACAACTTAATAATTAATATTTTGTTATATCATTGTATTAAAACCTTTATTATGAATTTATTAACTTCCTACTGAATATTTTATTATATGATTGTATTAACAACTTTATTTTGAAATATTTTATTATATAATTGTACAACTTCATTATGAGAAACGTTAGTATATTATGTATTAACAACTTCATTAGGGTTATATCATGGTAGTAATAACCTTTATATAAAAAAATATATGTATATGAGTCCAGTTTCATATTGTATTTATACTTTTTGGATGCACCCTTTTCTTCTGTGTAATGGTTCCAAAGAATGCTTTGTTACCCACAGGGCCTTGTGTATAATGTAAACTTTTAAACTTGCTTTTTTATGAAGGGTTATTTATTCACCAGTAATACCTAGGCTATCCTACGAAATAGTAAGATATTGTTATTGCAGGAAGTTTTTAATTATTTATGTAATTATTAGACTTGGCGCCTTTGACGACAGATCTATTTATTTATTTATTAGTATTGATACCGTTAAGATTTGTATGTATTTATATATTCGTCGGTGTCCATTCAAAACCTCGTAACTTTAAAAATTAAGTTTAGGGAACAACGAAAAATACTGTTAAAAAAAAAAATCAGGTGTCACCAAAACAAATGTTTTTTTAAAATATAATTTGTACTAAATACAAGTGATATTAAAAACGTTTGTTTTGTTGATATCTGATTTTTAAAAACAGTATTTTTTGTTGTTTCTAAAACTTAATTTTAGGAGATACGAGGTTTTGAATTGTAATGTATTTATTAAAATGTTGGACCTTGGAAATGAAGGCTACGAAGCTTCGATTAAAGGGAGAGAAGCATTGTGCGTATAAAGTGATGCCGAATGATAGAAATTAAATTATGTCCCTTTAAGTAGTCCGCGATTCAGCTAGAAGAAAAACAATTCATGTAATGTTGTAAAGCGCGAAACCCAAACTCTGTGCGTTCGCACCCATGCACGCAGACTTGCATGCACTTGCAAGTTATGACGTGATACAATAGTTACAAACGGTTACATGCGACATACAAGAAGACGTACATTGTCAGGAAGTAAAATATATATGCAGATCAGCTGTAGCTAATTTATTCATTTATTCACTGATAGTAAATATACGTTGATTTATTTATGTTTGCGTTAATCCAAACATGGTGCAATTTTACCAAGCATAAATGTGAGCATCAATTGAAAAATATGAGGCATGATTAAAAATTATAGATTTGCTTATGTAAATGTACCGTGTTTAAAGCCGTTAATGATAACGAAAGCCCTACCTGTACTGTTATAACATGCTAAGTGCATGTTCTTCTTGTTGTTGTTGTTGTTGTTGTTGTTGTTGCGTATTTCAAGACTTATCTGGCTATACATTGAAGAAGTCGGGAATCAGAGTCCAATGTCGGTCCAGGGTCTGCCGGTCCTTCGCGCCTATGATTGTTTAACTCTATTCTGCCTGAGCGTGCAGCAGCTAAGCATCACTGCTGGCCTGAGCCTGCAGGGCCAGACTGTTGTGAAAACCACTAGTTGTACAAAATCGGCTCTTGCCTAGCTCAATGCAGGCTTATTGATATGAAATTTGGCATACTTATAGAAAACGAATTTCTTTACAAAACTATATAAATTTTATGTTTGTTTAATAATAAAAAACTGAAAAAATTCCTAAATGAAAGCCTCTTTCGCATTTTATTTCTTGAATTTTCACAATAACATTGAAAAAAAGCATTTATGTAAGTTTTTTTGAGCTATTTAGGTAAACATTAAAGTATTTAGATATTTCTTTGGTAAATTTCCACAAAATATTATAGCAGCTCAACACAAAAATAGCAGAGAGAGAGAAAGATCTTGATAGTCCTCGATTTTTCGTCATTTAAAAATCAAATTGCACGCCAAATTCGCATCAGAACAAGAAAATTCGACCTGGCGGAAGTGACCGTATGTTTTATTAACATGGGAGATAACCGTGCTTTCAATATATTTTTGCAATGCGGAGTTTTCTCTCTTAGACTGTATGCAAGTGTGGGATACTGGAATACCTGCCTCCCGGCAGGTAGAGATGCATGGCGGCTACTGGAAAACTTGCTTCCCGGCGCGGAACCGCTGAAGAGATGTGAACCAAACTTTATTTTTAAAAAAACCATTACTTAAGTTGGTGCCGGTGAAGAAACGGAAACTCCGATGGTATGGCCACGTCACCAGATCATCAGGCCTTGCAAAGACCATCCTGCAAGGCACAGTGCAAGAAGGTAGAAGAAGGAGACCGAGAAAGAGGTGGGAGGACAACATTCGAGAATGGACTGGTTTGACACTGAGAGAAGCCATCAGGGTTGCTGAAAACAGAGAAAGATGGAGTATGCTGATCATCTGTGGTGCCCCTACGACCTCCGAGTTACGGGACAGGATAGGATAGGGATAGGAAGTTGCTGCCATCGTATTTGCTCTGCCTCAAAGATCAAGGCTGATGGGGTTAATCTCTTGCTAAACATGTTTTGCTGTTATATCTCAAAAACGGCACAACCTATCTGGTTATTTTAGGTATACCGGTTTTTTAATATCGGTCCGTTGGTCAATCCAAATGTCGCACTGTTAGTCGCTGTTTCGCGTCTCTGTTCAAAACAATGTCTTGTGCATTTGCTCAGAAATGACTTACCCTATTTATTTTACTAGGCAAATACTTTAACTACGGTTCAACCTTTTTGGTCATTCATAATCATTTGCACTTTCTCAAAGGTCAAGATCGTCGCAGTTTCAATTTCTATACAGGTGTTGTACTGTATCTCAAAATTGCCAAAACCCTATCCTATCCTATCCTATCCTATCCAATCCTATCCCGTAACTCGGAGATCGTAGGGGCACCACAGATGATCGTTTAACCAGCATACTCCATCTTTCCCTGTCCTCAGCAACCCTGATTGTTTCGCAAAAAATTGATTGATTGATTGCCAAACCAGTTTTAGAAAAATGTTAATCTAGCTTTTTTAGACAGCTCAGATAGTGACCGTCTTTGTATGCTACTTATTTAGGATAAAACAGAGAGAAAACAGCACTAAAAAAGGTCACACTTGTTAACCGATTTTGATCAGCGCTGCCTTGGAGATAAATAGTTCACGGAATAGTCAATCGTACCAAGTGTTCATTTTGCTTCTGTGTAATAAACCTGAGAGAGTTTAACAGCACCACGAAAACTTAACACGTTTGAAAATGCTGGTTTACTGGTTTAGCGATATGGGCTATATAAAGACTGTTTGGAGAACAATCTTACTAGTAACCGAAAGGTACCTGGTTCGAATTCCGGATTGGCCAATGTGTGACCATATTATTTTCCCCTTACCATCAACTGGTTCGCTGGTGTCAGAATAATGTGACCAGTAGTCGGCTATACGCTTCGGTGTCGTGTGACTATAATCTACAGTTACACATTTTTTTACAGAAGGCTCAAGTACCCTATACGCTTACGTGTCTGGGAACGTTAATCTACTGGCCTGCCTGCACAGAAGGCTGTTCTCGTATGCATCTGAGAGTGTCTGTGATTGGATAGATCAAATAGGACTAGGATAGTCTATTAGTGGAATGAAAGATAGATTGTAAAAAAGAGTGAATGCTATTTTGTGTCACTTGGAAATATTATTATTATATAGGCTACTTCTATTTTTTCACTGTGGTGATTTTGGATTCTGTTCATTACAGACACGGTAATTTGAATATTTATATTTTATTATTAACTTGCTGGAAATATAATATTGAAACAAATTTTTAAATGCATAAAATATTTTCATAAATTGATGAATGTAATTGAAGACTACAGGGGAAAAAAGGCACATGTCACACATTTCCACTTTTGACATAAATGAAATTTTGTCTTTGAAAGTCGCTTTGTTTGTTCTTACTGTATTTCTTGGGACACTAAGTGTTTTGTCTTAAAGATATATCACTTCTTTTGTATTCATGAGAATTTCTCTGTCCAGATTGTATAATTTAATTAAATATGGAGGATTTAAACTGTCATGGACAGGTGCCTTTTTTCCCTTTTACAGACCACTCACTTGAGACTTTCTTCTACAAGCTGAATTGCAATGTACTCAGTCAATGTAAAATGGATTATAATGCCTATTTTGCTGTGGTAAATGACTAGGTATGATGGAACTGAAGTTGATTTTGTTATTTTTTATGCCTGTACGAAGACCACAAGGGAAAAAGGGCACATGTCACATTTTCCAATTATTTGAGTTATGTCCCCTACTATATAAACATAGAAGCCTAAAGGTTAGCAAAATAGTCAAATCCAACCCAAAAAAGGCCTATGTACTGCTACAGAAACACCCAAAGAAAAGGCATACAGGGGAAAAAGGGCACAAGTCCAGACATTAAAATGGGAAAAAAGGCCTATGTCATAAACAACAATTCCTTTTTTGGGTTGGATTTTACTATTTTGCTAACCTTCAGGCTTATGTTTATATAGTAGGGGACATAACTCAAATAATTGGAAAATGTGACATGTGCCCTTTTTCCCCTGTGGTCTTCAATTGTCTGTCAGACCGGGAACGGGATTGGTTCAGAGAGAGATAAAATCATATTATAGTTCAGCCTTTTCTTATTGTATAGCTCCAGGACTTATAGTTTTCTTGAATTCCGTTTTAATTATTATTCTACTACCTTGAGTGACAAAGAAGAGAACTATAAAATTAGCAAAACGTGTATTGGTGTTGTGTTCCAACTGTTGTGTATTTTACTTCTTCAGTGTTTCAAGTTTATCTCTCTGCCTCACCTTGTGTAATTGTATAAGAAAGGCCTTTTGATGAATGCGTATATACGTGAAATTGGAACTAATATCAAGTTTGTAGGAATCTTCTGAGAATAAAGCTAATTATTTTATAATAAACACGAGAAGTTTATGACACCTTGTAAATAAAAATTAATATTTGGGTTGAAGCAAAATCTCAGATTATAAAAATCAGTAAGGAGTTGCTTATGTTGATTCTATTATTTCACACACACACACACACATACACGCACACGCACACACAAACATACACACACACGCACGCACGCTCATACACAAACAGGATGAAACTAGGAACAAAAGCTTTTTCTGTCATGGTTTATTAAAGATATGAGAAATACGGAGTTCAAACTTTTAACAACAACAACAACAAACAACATTGTCAGTTTTGACACTGACCATGCATAATACACTGAATTAGCTTTTACTTTTCCTAAAAAAGTCTCAATACTTATCACAGGCGTAATAAGTATCCTCATTTAACTCGACAGTCTATAACAATACTATACAATACGACACGACACATCATGATATTATTTCCTCAAAAAGAATCACAACAGGCACTGGATCACAGTTTAAAATTAGATAATATCGACTTCACATGCTCATATAAACATCATCAGATAAAGCAATGTGACTACTCTACTACCACTACTACTACTTTTACTACTACTACTACTACTACTACTACTACTACTACTACTACTACTACTACTAAACAACTAAAGACGCTTGTCCCTTACAACGAAGGTCCAAGTGCGCTACATAAAACGTATTTTCAAACTTTAGGTCACAAAGAAAAGTTAAGAAGCAGGTTTAGGATTGACGAACTAAACGACATTTCCAGTTAACAGAGAAGTCCAGCTTCTATAAACTAAACACCTGATCTAAAACTCGATCGTTTCATTTAGAACACCCTTAAAAGGCCCAGTATCACCAAATCAGCGAGAGATAGCCTTTTCGCTTTTACTATTAGTGTTGCTCCGTTGAAAAAAAAAAGGTTTAGAAAATACATTTCTTTTAACAGTATAGCTTTATATAAATCCATAAAGTCAGTTTGATTATGTCAGCTTCGACCGGTCCCTAAAAATAGCATGCACTATAACCTTTAAGCGGAAGTGGCCATAATGACGCTGTATTTTCCTCAGCTCAGATATTAAATATCAGATTTCGGATTTGAGATTTCAGATGTCAGATACCAGATTTAAGATCAGTAATTGAAAATACGGGCTTTACCTTGGAGAGTGGTCTGCAAGGAGCTGATGTTGACCCTTTGCTGCTGGATTATGGCGACCTGCTGATGCACCGGAGTCTCCAAGGCATCCAGCCTGTCCACATAATCAGGTCGTTGCACTTGGACCGCGGACGTCGCCGACATAAAATAAACGACAAAGCAGACCATGTACCAATCCTTGCAGTTGCATGGTTTTCCGAAAGCTGCGCAGCTTTTGTAAGTATGGAATGAGGTTTGTCTATTGTAGCTGTTTGCTTTATACTCTAGGATGTTATAACAAAAGATAAAAGTTTCTACAGTGCATGAATATCTGAAAACAAATTAATGTTGTAATTCGGATGATCGTAAGAAACAAGATAGATAACTCTGCCTCTAAAGTCTTAACAAATTGAGTACCAATGCCTCTTTAGTTTCTTGTTTATCTTCTCTGGGTAATAAAAAGAACCAGTACAAAACAAACGCTTTTGCACTCCGCGGGACAGGTTATACATTTCGTGTGTATATCGACTTTGTAATCTGAAATGACTTATATTATATTTATATAATTATTAAGGACATCCTTAACACAATAAATGCTGAGTGCCATTTTGGAACTATTTTAGTTATCATTCTGTCACCATAATTTAATTCCAGAAGGAAGTTTCTTTATGTTCTGCATAGTATATTAATGAATGGTGGAATGACAGTATGAATTAATGACAATTAATTAATGTTATTAGATCTTCCATTATATTAAAGAGCGTGTATGTGTAAGCACAGTGCTTTGAGACTTTCGTTTTGGTATTGCACGTTATGTCATAAAGGACAATGATGATGATGATGATGATGATGATGATGATGATGATGATGATGATGATGATGATGATGATGATGGTGGTGGTGGTGGTGGTTGTGGGGTGGGTGAGTGGTGTGGGGGGTAGCTCACTGGTTACATTATTCTGAGAGAACCAGAAGAACCGGGATTCAAGCCGGGAACCTTTACTATTATGCCGCTCTACCAACTGTGCTACTCCAGCCCCTTTGAGTGGGTAACTTGAGAAGTGGTGCATAACAAAAGCGCACTAAGCTGGCGATACTGTACTAATGACTGGGTTCGTGCCAAACTTTGAGTTTAAGCGTCTCTGTGTTTCCAATCTATCCTATCCTATCCCGTAACTTAAAGGTCGTTGGGGCACCACAGATGATTGTTTAACCAGCATACTCCATCTTCCTCTGTTCTCAGCGTTCAGTGTCAAACCAGTCCATTCTCGAATGTTGTCCTCCCACCTCTTTTTCGGTATCCCTCTTCTTCTGCCTCCATGCACCGTGCCTTGCAGGATAGTTTTTGCAAGACCTGATGCTCTGGTGACGTGGCCATACGATCGGAATTTCCGTTTCCTTACAACTGTGAGCATGTCATCATGTTGTCCAATGGCTTGTGTGATGATCTGTCGTGATTCGTTGTTGGTAATGTGCTGGGTATAAGAAATGCCCAGAAGTCTTCTGTAGCATCTCATCTCCATGCTTTGTATTCTTCGTTGTAGATCTCCTGTGAGGGTCCATGCTTCACAAGCGTATAGGGAGAGGGAGATGACAAGGGAGCGCAGCAGCCTTACCTTGGAGTGCAGATTGATGGTCCTGTCTTTCAAAATGGCTTCAATCTTGTCAGGAAGCGATGTTGGTGCGGTCCTGGAGAGGACTTCCTGTCGGGACACATTGTCAAATACAATGGCTCCTAACTATTTAAAGCTATGCACTGTGTTGAGGGATTGGCCTTGGACTTTGATGTCCATGTTGTTACCTTTGGTGTTGTTGGTCATCATTTTGGTCTTATTTGCACTTATGTCTATGCCATAGGCTCTGGAGGTGGTGTCAAGCCTCTATACAAGCTGTTCAAGTTCTTGGTCCTCTCCAGCCAATCCATCAATGTCATCCGCAAAACGAAGGCTTGAGGTTGCTCTTTTTCTGACTGTAGCTTCGTGATCTGCATGATAGTGTACAACTTCAGCCCTAAAATTATTGAAATCATCAAAAGCCTGTATGATAAGGCTACCACTGCAGCCCTTGTACATGATAATTATATGTTCATTTGAACACAGATAATGGGAGACTAAAAGATGATCTTATAGTGTCGTGATTCATATGCGTGTTAATTGTAGGAGCTATGGCATGTTCTACAACTAAGTTTGTGTTCAGTGTATTACAAGAGTGTTATGCAATACACTTTGATTATACAGTTATATTTTGCCCATAATTACATACAGTAAGACTTACTTAAAACACAGATATATTTGGACTAATGGCAACCTTGTTTTTTAGTTAACCCAAATAGTAAACTGAGTGAGCATCTGGATTATTTCAATAGGATTTAAAACGATGGTAATACCACTTCATTTATTAATGACAATGGTAGTGCTGAGAAAGACATGAAAAACGACAGGCGTTATTTTTTATTGACAGTGATAAAGACTGTGAGAAAAAGACAAATTTTCAGTAAATTGTTGGATAGTCATAGTCAAGAAATCTTTATTCCGCAAAAAACATGGGAAAATTTGTTATGTCACAGTGCACACATGACAAAAGAAAATAATAATACAACAAGACATTCGAACACCCCTATATCGGTATAGCACCAAGCTGAATACAGTCTCCTCTCCCACCACACACACACAAACACACACACACACGGTATGCTTATATACACACGCATACACACACACACACACATACACATCATACACCCTGTCATGAACCGAGCCGTTTTACCCTGCCCAGTGACTATTTAGCCTTGTGTAGTCTTTGTAACAGTAGAGAGTCAGTATATAACACAGCAGCAATACAAGTACACACCGCGAGCCCGACCCACGCTGTGTAGTTAATCAGCACTGTGTGCGAGAGTCGTAAACATTTTACCCAATGAGAGCTTAGGCAAAGCGGTTCGAGCCAGTTTGACTGGGTCCGAGCCTAACACAGCTTTGGTCAGTTGGGAGGAATACACCGAAGTGTTAACAGCTAGAAAGCTGGCAGAGAAATCTCTCCACACTTAGACCAGGAAGCAGGACTTAGAATTCTATCAAGCCACCACGGGCCTGAACTTGTCAAACAGGTAAATGAACACCCTTCTGTTTCATCGTGATATACTTATATTATTGTTGAAATTATGTTTGAAGAATTTGCTATGCATAAATGTGAATTGTTAATCCGAATTTGCGTGACCATGTGGAAAGGCCGAACACGTGGTGAAACACGACCGGTTGCGCCGCCATGTTGTATCCCGTACGGAACCACTGTTGTTTAACTTATATGTATGTTTGCAGACCAGTGGCTGTACCCGTGAATGTTTATAATATTATTAATTCTGTATGTGTATAGTTAGACACGATTTATATTTATGTATGTATAGGAATTTAGAGTTGAGATTCCAGTGGAACCCGGAAGTAGCAGAATGTTCGTCGCTTATGTATAGAGATGTGGAGCTATCACTGAGGGCTACTTGGCTTTCAGTGAGACGCTCTGCACAAACCGATTATTCAGGGTTGTGCAGAATTTCGTCTCTTATATTACAGACGAGCAGGCGAGCTATCCCGAGCTATCCCGAGCTATCCTGTGAACCCCACTCCACAGAAACAAGTTGGCGGAGTATCCTCTACCGCACCAGACGGAAAGAGCTACCCGGAAAACCACCCTACAAGACCCCACAGCGTGGCAAGGGAACCCAACTACACAACGACAAAGGTGGACCAGAAGCTACCTCACAGAAGGACTTCGCACGCCCCATCTAGCAGTTAAGTGAACACGCCAAGGTGCACTTAAACTGATCATAACAGGACCACAGTAGTCCAACTCTTCAGAAACTGTAAAACGGACCACAGTAGTCCTAATCTACATGAGAACTTATAGCAAGTGCCCGATGAAGATATAACAGCTACCTAGACTATCAGCGATCGAACTATTAGCAGTGACTGAGACTTTTTAAGTTAGATTAGTACTTAGAGAATCTTGTATAGAGTAGAAGAAATAAATGTGTGATTTTAACTGTTATCAAGTGGCTGGACTACATACGATTCATAGCCGTGTGAAAGCTAGTGTGACAGTAATCTTTTACCATTTTTCTATCTATCTCTGTACCCCAACCTTAACACAGAACGAGCTAAACAAATAAATTTATTAAAGTAATTCATAGGGTGACTTACTAGCAGTTCCCACCGAATAAACGTGAGGGTCCATAATTCCATTGTGCAGAGCCCATAAACCCCACGTGACACACCCACACATATATACATGTATATACACACACATATATACACACGCATACATATACACACACATATATATTATATTACTCATATACACATATATATATATACATATACACACATACATACACACATACATGCATACATATACATACATACACACAAATATTAACACATAAATATAATTCAGAGTTAAAAAGTTTAGAGAGCAGCTGAATTGTGTTTGCTTGTTCTTCTTCAAAGATAGTGACAGATGTGATGTCTGTTTAATAGAAAACTATGTAATTGAATCAAAGGAAGATAGACAAAAAATAAAGAACAGCTTAAAAACAATAAACACGCACAATTAATTCTTAAGATTGACCAACCAAATGACTATAAGATAATATTTGTTAATTATATATTTTTAAAAGCCTCTGAAGTGAAGTTACTTACAAGTTATGAGTAGAAGTTCCTGTAAGTCAGTAAGTCACTTATACATAAGTCACTTATACATAAGTCATTTACACATTCCTTTAAAACCCTTGTATGTCTGTAAGTCACTAATAAAACTAAAAAACAAGAATGATTTAAACAGGTATTGTGTTTGAGCATTGTCAACAATAATACTTCATCATATAATGTCTCTAATTTACTAGTTTCGTGAAAGAGGGTATATAAGTTTAAGAAGGATGTTTGAGAGAGGAAGGTTCAGTTCCTATCCTATCCTATCCTATCCTGTCCCATAACCCGAAGGTCGTAGGGGCACCACAGATGATCGCTTAACCAGCATACTCCATCTTTCTCTGTCCTCAGCAGCCCTCATGGCTTCGCTCAGTGTCAAACCAGTCCATTCTCGAATGTTGTCCTCCCACCTCTTTTTCGGTCTCCCCCTTCTTCTACCTCCTTGCACTGTGCCTTGCAGAATGGTCTTTGCAAGGCCTGATGATCTGGTGACGTGGCCATACCATCGGAGTTTCCGTTTCTTCACCACTGTGAGCAGGTCATCGTGTTGTCCAATGGCTTGTGTGATGGTCTGTCGGACTTCAACGTTGGTGATGTGTTGGGTATAGGAAATGCACAGAAGTCTTCTGTAGCACCTCATCTCCATGCTTTGTATTCTTCGTTGGAGATCTGCTGTGAGGGTCCATGCTTCGCAAGCATATAGGAAGATGGAGATGACCAGAGAGCGCAGCAGTCTTACTTTGGAATGTAGACTGATGGTTCTGTCTTTCCAAATGGGCTTCAACCTTGTCAGGGCAGCAGTTGTTTGTGCGATCCTGGAGAGGACTTCCTGTCGAGACCCATTGTCTGACACAATGGCTCCTAAATATTTGAAGCTGTGCACTGTGTTGAGGGATTGGCCTTGTACTTTGATGTCCGTGTTGATGCCATTGGTGTTGTTGGTCATCATTTTGGTCTTCTCCGCACTTATTTCCATTCCATAAGCTCTGGAGGTGGTGTCAAGCCTCTGTACAAGCTGTTCAAGTTCTTGTTCCTCTCCAGCCAATCCATCAATATCATCCGCAAAACGAAGATTGGAGATTGCTCTGCCCCCTATGCTGACTGTGCCTTCGTGATCTGCAAGAGCATCTGACATGATGCGCTCTAGGAAGATGTTGAAGAGTGTTGGAGAGAGTAGGCATCCTTGACGCACACCGATTGTTGTTCTGAACCAGTTCCCGATGACGCTGTTATGGAGGACTGCACTGGTAGCCTTGTCATACAGGCTTTTGATGACTTCTATAATTTTAGGGCTGATGTTGTACACTTTCATGGTTGCCCATAGAGCTGCATGCCAGACTCGGTCAAATGCCTTCTTGAAGTCTATGAACACATGATTTAGATGTTGTTGGTGCTGTAGGTATTTCTCACAGATTATTCTGAGGTTGAAAATCTGTTCAGTGGTACTTCGCCCTGCCATGAATCCTGCTTGTTCTTCAGCTATGATTTGTTCAGCTTGTGGTTTCAACCTGTTGAGTATTATTTTCAGGAGGACCTTGCTGGGATGGCTGATGAGGCTGATGGTGCGGTAATTTTCACACTCCTGAAGGTTACCTTTTTTGGGAAGAGTGATGACAAGCGACTGGGTCCATGGTGTAGGCCATTCCCCACTCTGCCAGATCTTGTTGCAGATAATGGTGAGAGCATCAGTCATCGCTTCTCCTCCTGCTTGTAGCAGTTCCGCTGGTATGTTGTCCACTCCCGCTGACTTCCCTTTCTTCAGCGATTGCACTGCTGCCTCAACTTCTTCCCGGAGAATTGGGAGGATTTCTTCTTCTTCTCTGCTCTCGGGACATGCTAGAACTGATGGGTCTCCATTTGGTGTATGGTTGTAAAGGTCAGAGCAGTACTCTGTCCATCTGTCCAAGACTTCTTGTTCTTCTGTAAGGCAAATGCCAGACTTGCTTTGGATAGTGGAGACTTTGGGCTGTTTAACACTTGTCAGCCGCTTCACAGTCTGGTAGGCCTTCTTGCTGTTGTTCTTGTTCAGATTGTTCTCTATTTCCTGGCATTGAACTTCTATCCAGTTCTCCTTTGCTGTACGCATGCCTTTTCGGATGTCATTGTTGATTTTTCGGTAGACATCAGCTCCCTGTGAGGTGTTCTTTTTCTTTTTTAACTCTCTTCGTTTATCACACAGATCCAAAAGTTCAGGTGTGATCCACGGCTTCTTCTTTGGTCGGTGCTTGCCAAGGATCTCAGTGGCGGCATCTGTTACAGCTGAGTTGAAGGTATTGGTCATGATGTTGACATCTACTTCGCCTGCCCCCAAAATAAGCAGTGGTGCAAATTTCCCTCCAATTGTGGCCTGAAATATTTTTGCCACCTCCGGGTCTTGCAGTTTGTCCAGGTCGAACTTCAGCCTAGTGCACTTTGCTGTATTTACTCTCTTCAAATGGAGCCGGAAAGACATCATCACGAGATCGTGGTCACTTCCAATGTCTGCTCCTGGAAAAGTGCGTGTCCTGCCAATGTTGATGCTTGATCTGAAGCGTTTCTTGACCATGATGTAGTCGATCTGGTTGTGATGTTCCCCGCCGGGACTGTGCCATGTCCATCGTCTGGATTTTTTGTGGAGACCAAGCGTGTTTGCCAGTACCAGATTGTTGTATCTGGCAAACTCCAATAGCCTCAGACCCCTGTCATTTGTCTCGTTGTTGCAGTGGGGTCCGCATGTGTCTCCGGTTCAGTTCAGAGTTCAGTATTGTAATTTTACATCTGTTCACTATATGGGAATGGTTGATTCATATAGATATATGCAATTGGACACAATTCCATCAATCTCTTTATCTTTTACCATGATTTAAAGATGTAAAAATACTAAGGGCAGGGATGGGGCTAAAATCCCATTTTATATATCTCTTAAAACACCAGAGTAGCTTAGCAGGCTACAATCTTTAGACTTTATGGATTTCGTGAAACAAAAGCTCGCGAGTATCTTATTTTTCCAAGTGCAAACTTTTGTGATGGGAATGGGCGCTTGTGGCAATGTTGGGGATATAACATCAGTTTCGCTACGTGTCAATCGCCATTTTGTATTCTACTTTCTAGGTTTAGATTTAGAAAGAGTGAATGGACGAATTTTATTGATAATTCTTTTGTGTAAAAGATGTAGGTTAGTTTTAATAATTAAGTTTTAGGGAAAGGACCACCTGTAAAACTACAGGCGGTCCTTGACCAAGTGCCGAAGAAGGACATAGGCATAGTGCAAGGCGACTGGAATGCCAAGGCTGGATAAGATGCGCACCACAACTGGGGAGACACACGTGGACCCCACTGCAACAACGAGACAAATGACAGAGGTCTGAGACTCTTGGAGTTTGCCAGATACAACAATCTGGTACTGGCAAACACGCTTGGTCTCCACAAAAACCCCAGACGATGGACATGGCACAGTCCTGGCGGGGAGCATCACAACCAGATAGACTACATCATGGTCAAGAAACGCTTCAGATCAAGCATCAACATTGGCAGGACACGCACCTTTCCAGGAGCACACATCAGAAGTGATCACGATCTCGTGATGATGTCTTTCCGGCTCCCTTGAAGAAAGTAAATAAAGCAAAGTGCACTAGACTGAAGTTCGACCTGGACAAACTGCAAGACCCGGAGGTGGCAGAAATATTTCAGGCCACAATTGAGGGACATTTGCACCACTGCTCATTTTGGGAGCTGGTGAAGTAGATGTCAACACCATGACCACCACCTTCAACTCAGCTGTGACAGATGCCGCCACTGAGATCTTTGGCAAGCACCGACCAAAGAAGAAGCCGTGGATCACACCTGAACTTTTGGATCTGTGCGATAAACGAAGAGAGATAAAAAAGAAAAAGAACACCTCACAGGGAGCTGATGTATAGCGAAAAATCAACAATGACATCCGAAAAGGCATGCGTACAGCAAAGGAGAATTGGATAGGATATCAATGCCAGGAAATAGAGAACAGTCTGAACAAGAACAACAGCAAGGCGGCCTACCAGACTGTCAAGCGGCTGACAAAACAGCCCAAGGTCTCCACGATCCAAAGCAAGTCTGGTATATGCCTTACAGAAGAACAAGAAGTCTTGGACAGATGGACAGAGTACTGCTCTGACCTTTACAACCATACACCAAATGGAGACCCATCAGTTCTAGCATGTCCCGAGAAGAGAAGAAGAAGAAATCCTCCCAATTCTCCGGGAAGAAGTTGAGGCAGCAGTGCAATCGCTAAAGAAAGGGAAGTCAGCAGGAGTGGACAACATACCCGCGGAACTGCTACAAGCAGGAGGAGAAGCGATGATGGATGCCCTTACCATTATCTGTAACAAGATCTGGCAGAGTGGGGAGTGGCCTATACCATAAACCCAGTCGCTTGTCATCACTCTTCCCAAAAAAGGTAACCTTCAGGAGTGTGAAAATTACCGGACCATCAGCCTCATCAGCCATCCCAGCAAGGTCCTCCTGAAAATAATACTCAACGGGTTGAAACCCCAAGCTGAACAAATCATAGCTGAAGAACAAGCAGGATTCAGGGCAGGGCGAAGTACCACTGAACAGATTTTCAACCTCAGAATAATCTGTGAGAAATACCTACAGCACAAACAACATCTATATCATGTGTTTATAGACTTCAAGAAGGCGTGCAGCTCTATGGGCAACAATGAAAGTGTACAAAAACAGCCCTAAAATCATTGAAATCATCAAAAGCCTGTATGACAAGGCTACCAGTGCAGTCCTCCACAACAGCGCCATCGGGAACTGGTTCAGAACAACAATCGGTGTGCGTCAAGGGTGCCTACTCTCTCCAACACTCTTCAACATCTTCCTAGAGCGCATCACATCAGATGCCCTTGCAGATCACGAAGGCACAGTCAGCATAGGGGGCAGAGCAATCTCCAATCTTCGTTTTGCGGATGACATTGATGGATTGGCTGGAGAGGAACAAGAACTTGAACAGCTGGTACAGAGGCTTGACACCACCTCCAGAGCTTATGGAATGGAATTAAGTGCAGAGAAGACCAAAATGATGACCAACAACACCAATGGCATCAACACAAACATCAAAGGCCAAGGCCAATCCCTCAACACAGTGCTGTTGTTCCTGTTCAGACTGTTCAGTATTTCCTGACATTCATCTTCTATCCAGTTCTCCTATGTTGTGCGAATACCTTTTCGGATGTCATTGTTGATTTTTGGTAGGCATCAGCTCCATTTGAGGTGTTCTTTTTTCTTTTTCATCGCTTTTCATTTGTCTCAGGTCTAAAAGTTAAGGTGTGATCCACGGTTTCTCCTTTGGGCGGTGCTTGCCAAGGATCTCAGTGGCAACATCCCTCACAGCTGAACTGGAGGTGGTGTTGACATCTACTTCACCAGCTCCCAAAATGAGCAGTGGTGCAAATGTCCCTCCAATTTTGGCTTGGAATATTTTGCCATCTCCGGTTCTTGCAGTTTATGCAGGTCGAACTTAAGTTGGTGCACTTTGCTGTGTGTACTCTCTTCAAGTGGAGCTGAAAAGTCATCATCACGAGACCGTGGTCACTTCCTGGAAAGATGCGTGTCCTGCAAGTGTTGACGCTTGATCTGAAGCGTTTCATGACCATGATGTGGTCAATCTGCACACATTTCGTCCCATTTGATGCGTGCATTCTTTGATTAGTCCACACTCCAAGGTTAAAGTCACTGGAGCTGTCCAAATCGGTTAGTACAGGTACTTTGAAGCGAACTCGACCCTAAACTATGAAAGATATAAAGTCCACGCTTGTTGTATTTACAGTAGATTGATTTTTTTGTGGAGACCAAGCGTGTTTGCCAGTATCAGATTATTGAATCTGGCAAACTCCAAGAATATTAGACCCTTGTTATTTGTCTCATTGTTGCAGTTGGGGTACACATGCTTGGTCTCCACAAAAAATCCAGACGATGGACAGGGCAAAGTCCCGGCGGGGAGCATTACAACCAAATCGACTGCATCATGGTAAAAAAAACGCTTCAGATCAAGCATCAACATTGGCAGGACACGCACTTTTTTAGGAGCAGACATCGGAAGTGACCACGATCTCATTAATATGTGGGGGGTTTTGGGCTCCAAGTAAAGAGAGTAAACACAGCAAAGTGCACTAGACTGAAGTTTGACCTGGACTAGCTGCAAGACCCGGAGATGGCAGAAATATTTCAGGCCACAATTGGAAGGAAATTTGCACCACTGCTCATTTTGGGAGCTGGTGAGGTAGAAGTCAACACCATGACAACCACCTTCAACTCAGCTGTGACAGATGCCACCACTTGGCAAGCACCGCCCAAAGAAGAAACCGTGGATCACACCTCAACCTTTGAATCTGTGTGATATACGAAGAGAGATGAAAAAGAAAAAGAACATCTCAAAGGGAGCTGATGCCTACCAAAAAATCAACAATGACATCCCAAAAGGTATGTGCACAGCAAAGGAGAACTGGATAGAAGATCAATGCCAAGAAATAGAGAACAGTCTGAACAAGAACAACAGCATGAAGGCTTACAGGACTGTGAAGCGGTTGACAAGTGTAAAACAGCCAAAGGTCTCCATGATCCAAAGCAAATATGGCTTATGCCTTACCGAAGAACAAGAAGTCTTGGATAGATGGACAGAGTACTGCTCTGGCCTTTACAAGCACACATCAAACGGAGAACCTAGCATGTCCCGAGAACAGAGAAGAAGACGAAATCCTCCCAATTTTCTGAGAAGTTGAGGCTGCAGTGCAATCGCTGAAGAAGGGGAAGTCAGCGGGAGTGGACAACATACCCGTGGAACTGCTTCAAGCAGGAGGAGAATCGATTATTTACACCCTCACCATTATCTGTAAAAAGGTCTGGCATAGTGGGGAGTGGCCTACACCATGGACCCAGTCGTCCTCCTGAAAATAATTCTCAACAGGTTGAAATCCCAAGCTGAAAAAGTCATAGCTGAAAAGCAAGCAGGATTCAGGGCAGGGTGAAGTACCACTGAACAGAATTTCAACCTCAGTATAATCTGGGAGAAGTATCTACAGAACCAACTGTGTGACGACATGAGTTTTGACGCATGGAAGTGTATATAGTACATAGTTTCATATCTCTGAGTGTGTGATGTGCGAAGTTTGAAACAGCATTTTGTTTTGCGTCGGGTATGACAGGAATTTAGGTTTTCACGTGCGATACGCATAGTTCGATGGGTATTATGGGCTGAACTGAGCTATGTGCCTTGGACTGTGGGTTGGGGAAAGCGATTGAAGTGGCAGAGTTGAGGTGGTAGTCTTTGTGGACTGTTGGAGAGACTGTGACTACCACTATCATAGGATATGTGTAGGGTCCGTTTCTAAGGGTTGTGTTTTGTGTATAGAACCACCCAAGTTCTTGTGCCTTAATACAGACAAGAATGACCAACGAGTTGTGATAATTACTATAGAAAAGTAAATTTATAGTAATTGAGGAGGACATTTGCTGCCACAGTGCTGTGTGACCTCTGTGTTGAGTGTAGTCTTAAGGGTGTGTGCTCTTGGTTTAGAGACCTCCCAAGACCTAGCATTTCATAAGCGCTAGGGTGTCCTAAAATCATAATAAGGCAGTAACGAACCATCTATTCTATACAGACAGTGTTGTGTTGTGTTGTATTGTGGTGTTAGTGTGTCTGTACTTCACAGGCCGGGAAACTGAAGGTGAGTTGGTGCCCAATATTCTAGTTCTTGTAGTGGCTATACTGTGTGAGTGTGCGTATGTGAATGAATGATGTTGGATGAGGGGGAAAGGGATATTTTGATAAATAGCATTTTTATATTATTTTCTTGTTGGTATGTATAATGGACTAATGTGGTTGACGTTGTTGCAAGAACGAGGTCAAGGGTGATGTTGTATTATAGAATGAGAGAGGGGTGATGAGTATGAGAGAGAGAGGGGGGTGATGAATATGAGAGAGAGGATGAATGAAGATGGTTGCTCAGGAATGGATTTATGATGCATTTGTATTTGTATAAATAATCATGTTCATGAGAAGTTATATAAATTATAGAAGAAATATGGAATGTTCTGATGCATAAATAAACAGGTCAAGATGGCGGACCGCGGAAAGAGCTATTTCCCATGTATCATTTACATTGTGAGGTAACCTATTGAGAAAGTTTATTTTGTTGACCAGATTGGGCCTATTTCTGCTGTTTCTACTAGCCCACCAGTCTAGCCACAAGGAGAAGACTCCACCACAACACAGCTTCTCAAGGAAGCGACCACAACGCAGCGTTTCGAACCACACAGTTAAGTGCCCCTCGAAACAGTGCACTAAAACTGGTATCAAAGGACCACAGTAGTCCACTCTTCCAGAACTCTGACCATTAGGGCAGAAAGTATCCAGTGCCCGATGATGTTAAAGTAGCTGCCTATAACTATCAAGACGCGAACCATTAAAACTGGCATTTGAACTTTTAAGTTAGTATGGTTATATTAACAAACACACATGCATATAAAATGCTTATATTGCTAAATAATATTACCATAGAAAGTTTTAGTGACCATTTGGCAGAAAGCTCCCAATAGTCCCAAGCTGACCAAACAGACCCCATTCAAAAATGAGGATTTTTAGGAGAGCTTTCTTCCCCCCAAAAAAGGTTGGAGACTAGTCTAGTGACGATGATAGTAGATTGATAGAACAGATTAGAAATGAGAAAGTGGAAAGGCGAATGACAGAAACAATTGTAATGTAAAGAACTACATTTCCACAAAGTGGGGATATTATTTATACAGAAAACCCCGGCATCCCAACGGGGGTCGCACCGAATGTCAGCCGACAATCCAGCCTAGCGCACACCCAAAAGCAGAAGATGAAGAGTCCGGTAAGTGTCCACGGTCAAACCTCATCCTGCCATTCTCGCAGCGCCACTATATGGCCGAGCTGAATAGTTTACTCCGTACTGTCGGCTATCAGCCACTACCATGAGAATTCGGCCCAACCCAATCTGTTATTTTTAATTATCCTTCGTGATAGGGACTTAACAGTTGTTTGCTTTGCTAGGCGCGGAAGGGAAGCGTGGTGAGAGGACACAGGATTGCCGGATACTAGTGCCCTGTTCGCCCCCAAAAGCAGAAGGGTCAGTCAGTGTGTGGCAGAGTGGGAGGCGACTAGTCACGTTTGGCAGAAATTGTCTCCCCTGCTGGCTGCCAGAGGGGGTTTGTTCTTTTGTTGTCAGCCTGGCCTTGGGCGGTTCCTGCAGTGCGGGATCCTTGGCTATGCCTGAACCCTTGCCTTATGCAGGCACGGCCACACGACATATGTTTTCCCAGCCTGACCCTTCGTCTTCTGCTTTTGAAGGTGACATGCCTAAATTGTCGGCTGGCATCTTCTGCAAGTTATACGGTGATGACCTCAAGAGGGTGTGGTGGCACTCAAAATGCTTCCCGCCTTGCAAGGTAAACTAATTGTTATGTCCATCTTATGAGGGATAATTTTAAAATAACAGTTCGGTTTGGGCTGCATTCGCTCGACTATAATTTTAAAGAGTGAAATAGCAATACGGAAACGATAGCCATTGTTCTGAAAGTAATATATATTGAGTAAAATAATATATAAATATAATTGTAAATACCAGCATCATTTGTATACTTGTAATTTCTCTTAATATTAATAGTTCTTAATCTTCTTTTCATTGTGAAATTCTGTCCCTGCGGGTATGAACGTGTGAGAGTTAGTGTTATATCCGACGGTGGGCTTGTGTAGTACTAGCAAGTTGAGAAGTTTTTTTTTTAATAGATTTTGGAAAACTATCGATTGCTCGTGCTGGACCGCGTTTCGTGACACTCACGCAAACACACAGTCTATTACTGGCTCTGAGACTGGTGATCATGATCAAGATGTTTTTTTTAGTTAGTTAAAATAGATTAACGTCCCCGGACACATAAGCGTATAGGGGACAAAAAGCGACTTGCAGATCAAGTTCATCAGCGAATTCCTTATATATACATCATTCGTAGCGAAAGATGAGGACTAGTCTGCTCTAGAATTTTAAGTTCACGAGCTTTCTGACACACTGGATGTATCACTGCTGGTGCTCGTTAGTGCCTGTCTAGGAGGAGCCAATGAGTTTTTTCTGCTAGGAGTCATGGTTGAAGTCTGTGGCTTTGACTGCTGTAAAATTCTTGATCTGTGTGGGAAAAAAAAATTAAGAAGGAAATTAAAAAAATGTCGTCACGTTGTCAATATTTGTCAACATAATTTTGGATTGATATGGTATATGGAAGAAGAAGAAGAAGAAGAAGAAGAAGAAGAAGAAGAAGAAGAAGAAGAAGAAGTAGTAGTAGTAGTAGTAGTAGTAGTAGTAGTAGTAGTAGTAGTAGTAGTAGTAGTAGTAGTAGTAGTAGTAGTAGTAGTAGATTATTTTCTTTTGCCAGCTGCTCGTCTGACTTCATACCTCTTCCCCCCTCCCTCCCACCCTCTGTTCAAAGGTTGTAAATATAATTTGTATGTAACATATCCATACATTCATTTGAAACATTGAAGTTGTTGAGCAACTACTTTGTTATCATTGCCATTGTCAATATCATCAACAGAAGCATGAACTGCAGCAGCTGCAAAACTGTTGCATCTTCAGCAGCATATATTCATCGAATCTGCTGGTCGTAATAGCCACCATTTTTGTGGCATGCATCATAGTGTCACTGAGTCCCTTTACAGGATCAGTCTTAAAGGGACCCAATTCTAGCGCTTTGTTTACTTTTGAAGAAAATTAGTTAAGGTTAAATTTTGCATTGTTATAAAACAATGATAAAGTGCGCTTTCGTTTTATTATTATTTTATTTTAATTGCATGTGACATGATTTTTTTTTCAAATCAATCCATGACATCAAATAGTAATCAATGATATCAAGTACAATAATAATTAAAAAAAAAAAAAAAAAAAAACACGGAAATCAATAATATCCAACAACCGATAAAACATAAGGGAAAGAATAAAAGTGTACCACGTACTAATATAGACTCAAATGTCAAAGAGTAAAGGTTTGTACATAACCCATTGTTGTTCAAAAACATGTGAATACATGCTTACATGCGAATTGTATTGTTCTACATCATACCTCTGTTTCAAAAGCCAAGGAACGGATCTAATATTGAAAGAGTTTTTTTTTTTCATTTTACATGTGTAAATAATTTTGGCTAGAAATAATATTACGTCAAAATTGTTGTCAAGGAAAATATCAGCATTACATCCAAAAAGCACACGATTCGCTGGCAATACAACTTGTCTTAAAGAGTCACACTTTCTTGAACAGTGTTCCTTAAAGTGCAGCCAAGCATTTTGCACAATAATCACATTTCCAGAAAATGTGCTCAATATTGTCTTTTCAGCTCTACAAAAATTACATAGAAAATTATCTTTCAGACTCATACTTTGCAGGATAACATTAGTAACTAAGATTCTGTGCAAAATTTGAGTTTGGAACCATTGTAGCTTTATGTATTTAATGCAAACAACTCTCTTAAAAATATATTTCCATTCGACATGTATTCTAAGTCTACTATCCCTCCTAACACAACAGTTCGATCTTGCATTATGAGACACTATTACATTATAAAACACTTTCGCATTTTTGCTACTGAGTACATTATTTTAAGGCATTTACCTGACTCATGCATGAAGTTGTTATTAATTTTAACAGCAGTCGTTTTTAATATTAACAGCAAGGCCTAATGTTTGTATATATTTCTTCACACCTTGGACACTACCATTGTATGAAATAAAATCAGTAGCTACAATATATTTCTGTTGGAAAGCATCGTAAGACGTCAATCTACCATTTTCAGTACAAATATGATCAACGAGAAACACGTTGTTGTTTTTTTTTTATTTACTATTTTATAAAGAAGAAAAAATTTTTAATTATTTTTATATCGATATTACAAAACATTGGTTGGTAAGGCTACCTTCTTTCCTAATTCCGCGTACGCCTTAAAGACGTCAATCCAGAAATAATTTAAACAAAGAAACCTGCCGCAAGCTGAGCCATTAGGTTTATTCAAAATCGTTATTGCAGTCTTCGAGGACGTTAGGATATTGCGCTAATTGTGACTATTAGTTCTTAGTTTTTAAATCCCCTTAGATTAAGAGCCACCATGTATTTCTTTACGTCTGGCATGTTAATACCGCATTCTTCCATATTTTTAACTAAAACCTTTCTACTTATCTTATAATCCATTGTTTTGTTCCAGACAAACTGAAACACAATCTTTGAATAACTAATATGGTATTATTCCGTGGATTATCCAATCCAATTTAATTTAAAGTCCACGTGTATGGCGCACAACTCCATATCGCAGAGACATGCTCGGGACGTAGGGAAAAATGTGCCAGTTACTGTCGTAAAAAGAGGTAGGTCTTGAGCTTCCGGCGAAATGAATGGACACCTGTTACTGTTAATATCCTCTGGTATCGTATTCCAGAGGATAGGTGCAGCATTTCTGACATTTCTGAATGACCTGGCTCCATATACCTTCATCTCAATGCCCTTTCTTTTACCAGGCACTACAAGCCGTGATGTTGACTATGAGCGGAGAGTGCGAGAAGGAGTATACATGTTAATAATTTCTTGAAGATATTCAGGAACTGTTTTGTTTACACACTGGTACGTAATAGAGATTTTTTTTTAAAAAATAGTCGATTCTGTTTGGAACAGGAAGCCAATGCAGGGAACGTAAAACCGGAGTGATTTAAGGAATAAGTAGCCATAGATGAACACGTTTCATAAAATAAGTGATTTTAAAACTGCAACATGCCCTGGAACGCCTTTACTGATTTTTCAACCAAGTAATACAAAGCATTTTAATTTCCATAAATATATCATCACAATTCAGCTTAACACAGTTCTTTAAGTCGTTAGTGATACTGGATCGCCTTGCCTAAAGACCTCTTTGATTAGAAAACCTCGAAGAAAATTTACCATTAACAGAAACGATTATTTTTATACACAGACTCAATCCATCTACAGAAACTCGGTCCACTCGTAATAAAACCCTTTCCATTTTCTGTTCCCTCAATGAAATTAATTCGTTTTTAAGAGGTCTAATTCAGCTCTTTCTGCTTCTTTCAGATTATTTTTGCTATCTAGAGAACACATTTTACTGCCTACATCTTTTTATCTCTCATCGTTGATTGTGTTCTTATTACTACCGTTTATAATTGTTATATATCTTATCTTCATCAAAAGGGTATCAAGAAAAGGTTGATCCGAAATAACCATTTGAATTTAAAATAAGAGGAAATCACTTAATATTTTTTTATCGTAGCCAAAAGCTGCATATTCGATAATAACAATGTATAATAATTCCTTGTCCTTCAAGTCTTCAGCGTTAAATGTCCATATATTATATATTTTCGCTTTGTTTTCAGAAGACAAAGAGAGTATTACTAAGGAATGATCAGTTCTGTAACCTGAAGGATGTCAGCGTCAACAACCTAACTAGAGGTATAACAAAGAAATCTAGTCTACTCTGTTGGAAAGGTCTCTGAATACGCCATGTAAATCTTTATACTTCAGGTTTTAACTCGCGCCATATATGTTACGATTCGGTTTTCTAAACCTGTGATGCTAGGTCTTCTAAGCCTGTAATATAGGACGGAATGTGATGGAGAGAGAATAAATTAAAATGTATTGATAATTTTGCAGATAATTAAACACGTGCATTGTTTTGATAGTGTTGTTTCGTCAGATTAAATGTGTGTGTAAAGGAAGATGCGAGGGTGTTATGTGGCATGCATTTTTACATTGTATATCATATGTTTTTTCACGTCTGAATGTCTTTTATTTATTGGAGAAAGGTTTAAAGCCTGTCATAATTCCTTGTAAGAGGTAATAAAGATTTGTTGAATTGAATTGAATTGAATAAATTGTTAAAATTGTCTTGTTTCGGCTCTTTGCAACCGCCTGCACCCTATAAACAATGACTAACTAATACAAAAAATAAAAGATACATAATTACGAGTATTTTACATGGATTGTTTTGTATATATATAGGACGTCATTTGTATAAGTTATAATTATTTCACAATTTTGATTGTTTAACTGTTCAGTTTTGTTTATTTTGTTTATTTTTCATTATGATCATTCCTCGTTTGTTTAATATTTTCCGTTGCACCCATCAAGTCTAAAATCTCTTAGGTGGAAAGATGTTAAATTTTATAAAAAAAAATCTTTGGACTGATGCTTGCGAGAACGCATAGCAGACATTAAAGAATAGATTGTGTTCTAGCTCTGGTTGTTGCAAGTCAGATCCAGACAAACAGCTCGTTCTGCAAACAGATGCTTCAGAAGTAGGGATAGGGGCGTTACTCTGTCAAGACCAAGATTAAAGTCTAGCATGTGCTAGCAAACTCAGCTCAGAAAAACTATTGAACAATAAAGACGGAATTTTCAGAACGTGTGTGTAAGGGATTCGGGCACTGAATAGACCGAACGTTTCCCGGTGTGTCGTAAGATGTCACTAATTGGGGTGATGTCAGCACGACGCGAAAGTATTCTACACAGAAGTCACCGGCCAGGAGGGAGAAACCTCACTTTAATACAAGTTCAATGACCACGTGTCCGGGGCCAAGGCGACCCACACTGTACTCTTGGATTTCGTCTGTGACCAACAGCCTGGAGAGGATTGGGGCCTGCCAGGTCTTTCTTGCCCAATACACACCACATGATGAAAGGAACCACTTACTACATACCGGAACGGTCGTCGCCCGGATCACCAAGGACCGCGCCTTCAGTTGGCCACCTGTGTGCTAGTGGTGGGCAGCTTAGCAGAAACCGCATTGTCGTAAGAACCTGGAAAGTCAGGACGCTAATTGCGGAGGAAAAATTAGAAGAATTGGCCCACGAGTTGGACCACTATCGATGTAACGTTTTAGGAATCGGCGAACTGCGCTGGAAAGGCATAGGTAAAACAACGACCGACAAAGGCCACAAGCTTTATTTCAGTGGTGAGATGACAGGCACGAACATGGCGTGGGATTCTTGATCCACAAAGACATTCTAGCCACTGTCATGGGTTGCTGCCCAGTCTCCAGCAGATTCATTACCATCCGTCTGATAGCAGCCCCTTTCAACATCACCGTCATCCAGACGTATGCCCCAGCATCAGATTACGACGACTGCAAAGTCGCGGATATCTATGAACATCTGCTGGCTGTCCTTAGTCATAGTGCAAGAGGACTGGAATGCCGAGGTTGGCCAAGATGCGTACCATAACTGGGGAGACACATGTGGACCCCACTGCAACAACGAGACAAATGACAGAGGTCTGAGACTCTTGAAGATTGCTAGATATAACAATCTGATACTGCCAAAGATGTTTGGTCTCTACAAAAATCATAAAGACGATGGACATGGCACAGTCCCAGCGGGGAGCATCACAACCAAATTGACTACATCATGGTCAAGAAACGCTTCGGATCATCAACACTGGCAGGACACACACGTTTTCAGGAGCAAACAACGGAAGTGACCACGATCTCGTGATGATGTCCTTCCGGCTCCACTTGAAGAGAGTAATTACAGCAAAATGCAGCAGACTAAAATTTGACCTTTGCAAACGGCAAGAACCGGAGGTAACAGAAATATTCCAAGCCACAATTGGAGGGACATTTTTAACAAACCTCATTTGGAGAGCTGGTGAAGTCAGGTCCTGATTTGGCTCGGAAGAGTCCGCTGGACCTAAAGCAATAAACATGTAGTGTAATGTAAGCTGGGGAAGTAGATGTCAACAACATGACCACCACCTTCAACTCAGCTGTGACAGATGTCGCCACTGAGATCCTTGGCAAGCACTGCCCAAAGAAGAAACCGTGGATCACACCTGAACTTTTGGAGCTGTGTGATAAACAAAGAGAGATGAAAAAGAAAAATAACACCTCACAGGAGCTGATGCCTACCGAAAAATCAACAATGACATCCAAAAAGACATACGCACAGCAAAGGAGAACTGGACAGAAGATCAATTCCAGGAAATAGAGAATAGTCTGAACAAGCACAACAGCAAGAACGCCTACCAGACTGTGAAGCGGGCTGACAAATGTTAAACAGCCCAAGGGCTGACAAATGGTAAACAGCCCAAGGTCTCCACGATCCAAAGCAGGTCTGGCATATGCCTTACAGAAGAACAAGAAGTCTTGGATAGATGGGCAGAGTTCTGCTCTGACCTTTACAACCACACATCAAATGGAGACCCATCAGTTCTAGCATGTCCCGAGAAGAGGAAGAAACCCTCCCAATTCTCCGGGTAGTAGTTGAGGCAGCTGTGCAATCACTAAAGAAGGAAAAGTCAGGGGGAGTGGACAACATACCCGCGGAATTGCTGCAAGCCGGAGGAAAGGCGATGATTGAGGCCCTCACCATTATCTGTAACAAAAGTGGGGAGTGTCCTTCACCATGGACCCAGTCGCTTGTGATCACTCTTCCCAAAAAGAGTAACCCTCAGGAGTATGAAAATTACCGCACCATCAGCCCCATCAGTCATTCCAGCAAGGTCCTCCTAAAAATAATACTCAACAGATTGGAAGCCCAAGCTGAGCGAATCGGAGCAAAAGAACAAGCAGGATTCAGGGCAGGACTTCTTGTTCCTCTCCAGCAAATCCATCAATGTCATCCGAAAAACGAAGATTGGAGATTGCTCTAACCCCTATGCTGACTGTGCCTTCGTAATCTGCAAGGGCATCTGACATGATGCGCTCTAGGAAGATGTTGAAGAAAGTTGGAGAGGGTAGGCATCTTTGACGCACACGGATTGTTGTTGTGAACCACTTCCTGATGGCGCTATTGTGTAGGACTGCACTGGTAGCCTTGTCATACAGGCGTTTGATGACTTCAATAATTTTAGGGCTGATGTTGTACACTTTCATTGTTGCCCATAGAGCTGCATGCCGGACTCGGTCAAACGCCTTCTTGAAGTCTATGAACACATGAAGTTGTTGGTGCTGTAGGTATTTATCACAGATTATTCTGAGGTTGAAAATCTGTTCAGTGGTACTTCGCCCTGCCCTCAATCCTGCTTTTCTTTCGCTATGATTTGTTCAGCTTGGAGTTTCAACCTGTTGAATATTATTTTCAGGAGGACCTTGTTGGGATGGCTGATGAGGCTGATGGTGCGGTCATTTTCACACTCCTGAAGGTTACCTTTTTTGGGAAGAGTGATGACAAGCGATTGGGTCCATGGTGTAGGACATTCCCCACTTTGCCAGATATTGTTACAGATAATGGTGAGGGCATCCATCATCGCTTCTCCTCCTGCTTGAAGCAGTTCCGCGAATATGTTGTCTACCCCCGCTGACTTCCCTTTCTTCAGCGATTGCACTGCTGCCTCAACTTCTTCCCGAAGAATTGGGAGGACTTCTTCTTCTTCTTCGCTGTTCTCCTGGCATGCATTTATTTATATATTAATAATATGGGGTTTTATAAATATTATTCCTTCAGAAATACCAAAACATTTTCTCAAGCACTCAGGTAACCTTAACATATATTCAATTTTCAATGTAACACTACAAACAATAAGGGGGGAGTCCTACTATATATACTAAGCACACAGACACTAGCGCACGTGCACTTACAAGTAAATTAATTTTATAACATAAAATAAAATACATTGGTGGAAGCACAGAATCGAACCCACAACTCCTCCGTTTGTCCAAATTGTTAGTCAACGTTTTTAGCCTTTACTCTATCCTTGATAGTAAATTTTTTAGTAAAAAATATTAATAATATACCCCATTAACATTGCGCTGATTCATGGATAGGCATGACCCTACCATTGTTTAGTTTATTTGAACAGAGGAAGTAGCAGCAAGTGGTAATAAGAGATTGTGTGCAAACATTTACAGTCAGGTGCGTTTGAGATTGATTGATTGATTTATTGGTGCTTTAGGTCCAGCGGACTCTTTCGAGCCAAATCAGGACCGGACAACCCCCGATCCGCATAAAAGATCTGCTGAAACAACCCTAGTGGTAAAACCGAAAGCTCTCCACCAGCCAGTCACTTTACAATAAAGACATCCCATGCAGGGGACGGCTGAGGCTTCACCCCAACTTATCGAACCCCCGTTTACAAAAACAAAATAGAATACAAACATCATTATAAATTATGAACAAAACACATACATAAAAAATGCCTACATTGCTAAATAATAACATCATAGGAAGCCCTAGTGACCACCTGGCAGAAAGCGTCCAATACTCCCAGGCTGATCCAACAGACCTCATACACAAACAAGGAGTCTTGTCCCGGAAGAGTTTTAAAGAAAAAAAGGTAGGAGACTGGTCTAGCGAAGAAGACGATAGTATAGCAGATTGATAGAACAGAGCAGGAATGAGAAAGAGCAAATAAGAAAGACAGCGACAGTGGGAATTTAAAGCACTAAATTTCCAGAAAGTGGGGATACTATTTATACTGAAACCCCCGGCACCCCAACGGGGGTATATGAGCTGCGGCAAGGGTCTATAGAATGAAGGATTTAGTCAGGATAGTAGAGTTTGAAGAGGTGAGATTTTAGAGCAGCTTGCTTGAATGCTTGCTTACCAAGATAGTCTTTAGTTGCCATAAATAATGTTGAAATTCTACCAAGCTTACCAATGTCTGCGAGATCCATTTTCCATAATTCAACAGGCTTCATTCTAAACAGAGATTTTGCGATCATTGAGAATGTTGTATTCAGCACACTAAATTACCACTGTTACAGGCATGAGTGGACAACATACCCGCGGAATTGCTTCAAGCAGGAGAGGAAGCAATGATTGACGCCCTCAACATTATCTGTAACAAGATCTGGCAAAGTGAGGAGTGGCCTACACTATGGACCCAGTCACTTGTCATCACTCTTCCCAAACAAGGTAACCTTCAGGAGTGAGAAAATTACAGCACCATCAGCCTCATCAGCCACCCCAGCAAGGTCCTCCTGAAAATAATACTCAACAGGTTGAAACCCCAAGCTGAACAAATCATAGCTCAAGAACAAGCAGGATTGAGGGCAGGGCGAAGTACCACTGAGCACATTTTGAACCTCAGAATAATCTGCGAGATATACCTACAGCACCAACGCCATCTACATCATGTGTTTGTAGACTTCAAGAAAGCATTTGACCGAGTATGGCATGCAGCTCTGTTGTCATCCATGAGAGTATACACAATCAGCCCTAAAATTATTGAAGTCATCAACGGCCTGTATGACAAGGCTACCAATGCATTACTTCACAACATCGCCATCGGGAACTGGCTCGGAGCAACATCTTCCTAGAGAGCATCATGTCAGATGCCCTTGCAGATCACGAAGGCACAGTCAACATAGGCGATAGAGCAATCTGCAACCTCCGTTGTGCGGATGACATTGATGGATTAGCTGGAGAGGAACAAGAACAACACTATTTCAACAAGCCTTGCAAAAACCATCCCGCAAGGCACGATGCAACGAGGTAGAAGAAGAGGGAGACAGAAAAACAGGTGGGAGAACACCATTCAAGAATGGACTGGTTTGACACTGAACGAAGCCATTAGGGTTGCTGAGAACAGAGAAAGATGGAGTACGCTGGTTAAACGATCATCTGTGGTGCCTCAATGACCTTTGAGTTATGTGATAGGATAGGATATTGAGGTTTAGATGTTAACTTAATTGCCTGATTAGGTGTTGTCATTAGTCTAACGTCTATGCGCTTCTAAGTTAATTAGTTATTCATTGCTTACAGGGTCCAGCCGAATCAGGACCTCAAAATCAAGACCACAACCTGGCTGAAAGAGGACTCACCCCTGATCCACATACAAGATCTGCCGAAACAACCCTGGTAACACCGAAGACACTCCACCAGCCGGTCACTTTAAAATAAAGGCATCACACGCATGGGATGCTGAGGCTACACTCTAATTTATTGAACCCCCGTTTACAACATGTGGCGACATGTAGGTTTATTTTACGGACTTGCCTTATAAAACTTGCCCTTAAACAAAGTAATATGTGTATGAGTATAAGTTGCATCCTGTATACTCGTCTTCTTTTGAAGGCCCTTTTGAATAGGAATTTGTTGTCTTCATTAATTTCAGTTTGTTTAATTATGCAATAATAAATATATGGTTCATAGAGCAGGCATTCGAAAAAGATTTTATAGCATTCATCTTCTAACATGGTCATGTGTGGGGTAGCAAAGTATTCCATGAAAATACTTCCAAGATCCTTAAAGGGAAGTTTTAACAGCTCAGTGTCATTAGAAGCTATCTGTAATTCCTCTTTTACGAAGTTTCTTTGTGGTGTTTTGCGATAACTTCTTTGTCTTAAATAATAGACTGGTAATCCACCATCCACCATCCACCATCGCTCTGTAGACTTTGTAAATAGTGAACATACAGGATCGATTGCTGCTTTTTGCCCTCATTGGCAATTTATAGTAGATGTCAACTCCATGACCACTACCTTCAACTCAGCTGTAACAGATGCCGCCACTGAGATCCTTGGCAAGCACCGACCAAAGAAGAAGCCGTGGATCACACCTGAACTTTTGCATCTGTGTGATAAACGAAGAGAGTTAAAAAAGAAAAAGAACGCCTCACAGGGAGCTGATGTCTACCGAAAAATCAACAATGACATCCGAAAAGGCATGCGCACAGCAAAGGAGAACTGGATAGAAGATCAATGCCAGGAAATAGAGAACAGTCTGAACAAGAACAACAGCAAGAAGGCCTACCAGACTGTGAAGCGGCTGACAAGTGTTAAACAGCCCAAAGTCTCCACGATCCAAAGCAAGTCTAGCATATGCCTTACAGAAGAACAAGAAGTCTTGGACAGATGGACAGAGTACTGCTCTGAACTTTACAATCATACACCAAGTGGAGACCCATCAGTTCTAGCATGTCCCGAGAGCAGAGAAGAAGAAGAAATCCTCCCAATTCTCCGGGAAGAAGTTGAGGCAGCAGTGCAATCGCTGAAGAAAGGGATTGATTGATTGATTGTTGCTTTAGGTCCAGCGGACTCTTCCGAGCCAAATCAGGACCGATGAAGAAAGGGAAGTCAGCGGGAGTGGACAACATACCAGCGAAACTGCTACAAGCAGGAGGAGAAGCGATGATTGATGCTCTCACCATTATCTGTAACAAGATCTGGCAGAGTGGGGAATGGTCTACACCATGGACCCAGTCGCTTGTCATCACTCTTCCCTAAAAAGGTAACCTTCAGGAGTGTGAAAATTACCGCACAATCAGCCTCATCAGCCATCCCAGCAAGGTCTTCCTGAAAATAATACTCAACAGGTTGAAACTCCAAGCTGAACAAATCATAGCTGAATTGTTCAGCTTGGAGTTTTAACCTGTTGAGTATTATTCCAAGCTGAACAATTCAGCAGGATTCATGGCAAGGCAAAGTACCACTGAACAGATTTTCAACCTCAGAATAATCTGTTAGAAATACCTACAGCACCAACAATATCTATATCATGTGTTCATAGACTTTAAGAAGGCGTTTGACCGAGTCTGGCATGCAGCTCTATGGGCAACAATGAAAGTGTACAACATCAGCCCTAAAATTATAGAAGTCATCAAAAGCCTGTATGACAAGGCTACCAGTGCAGTCCTCCAAAACAGCGTCATCGGGAACTGGTTCCGAACAACAATCGGTGTGCGTCAAGGATGCCTACTCTCTCCAACACTCTTCAACATCTTCCTAGAGCGTATCATGTCAGATGCTCTTGCAGATCACGAAGGCACAGTCAGCATAGGGGGTATAGCAATCTCCAATCTTCGTTTTGCGGATGACATTGATGGATTGGCTGGAGAGGAACAAGAACTTGAACAGCTTGTACAGAGGCTTGACACCAACTCCAGAGCTTATAGAATGGAAATAAGTGCAGAGAAGACCAAAATGATGACCAACAACACCAATGGCATCAACACGGACATCAAAGTACAAGGCCAATCCCTCAACACAGTGCATAGCTTCAAATATTTGGGAGCCATTGTGTCAGACAATGGGTCCTGACAGGAAGTCCTCTCCAGGATCGCACAAACAACTGCTGCCCTGACAAGGTTGAAGCCCATTTGGAAAGACAGAACCATCAGTCTACATTTCAAAGTAAGACTGCTGCGCTCCCTTGTCATCTCCATCTTCCTATATGCTTGCGAAGCATGGACCCTCACAGCAGATTTCCAACGAAGAATACAAAGCATGGAGATGAGGTGCTACAGAAGACTTCTGTGCATTTCCTATACCCAACACATCACCAACGACGAAGTCCGACAGACAATCACACAAGCCATTGGACAACACGATGACCTGCTCACAGTGGTGAAGAAACGGAAACTCCGAGGGTATGGCCACGTCACCAGATCATCAGGCCTTGCAAAGACCATTCTGCAAGGCACAGTGCAAGGAGGTAGAAGAAGAGGGAGACCAAAAAAGAGGTGGGAGGACAACATTCGAGAATGGACTGGTTTGACACTGAGCGAAGCCATGAGGGCTGCTGAGGACAGAGAAAGATGGAGTATGCTGGTTAAACGATCATCTGTGGTGCCCCTGCGACCTTCGGGTTATGGGACAGGATAGGATAGGGATATGATGGCAATTTATACCAGCTGATATAAATATCTCACTTTTGCATTTAGCAAACTTAAATTAGAGTTACCTTCACATATCTTAGGAGTATTGATCTGTTTAAGTTTAATAGCTACTATTGGTTTTAATATAGTTTGAGTGTCAGAATTCATTTATCTCAAAACTCGAGGTAGTCTAAGTTACCCATTCTGTATTAGTGGTATCAGTAAACTCCTTAGAATACTGATAAGTAAACAATCTCTATGCTAGTTGGCGATTGAAGTTTACCTTGAGATCTATGTAAACCAGGAATTCCTCTTCGCATTGTAACATTTTGTTTTAATAGCAAGTGATTCACTGGACCCTTGAATTCTGATCCATCATCACATTGAATTAGTCTGGGAAATCTAAGAGGGCCTCTAGAATAAACTGCATTTAATGCAATACAAACCTCTAATGCATTTACTTGTTGGTTGTAAGAGATTCGGCATGCATCTTTATACCTCGATGCAAGATCAATAACAGTGTGTTTCTTTCTTCGTAATGTGTCGTGACGAAGATACAGCAAGTCCCTTTGATGAGTGTTCTTGGGCTTTCCGTTTTAAAATTTAGGTCTTATTATTTGCTTCTGGGGTGGGAGATGAATTTGCCAAACCACTTGTTCAGCTAACCATTGTTTAAGTCTTTTCTGGCAGGCATGTCTTTTCTGTAAGTTTATCGACAGCCATTTTTCCTGTCTAATACACTGATTCAGAATAATATATACTACTCAAAATAATTGAAGGGCCACTCTCATATTTCATTTAGTTTAATTATTTTTTGCTGCTATCAATAATATCGCTTATATTGCTTATTTCAAAACTTATCCTGTACAGTAATATTCAAGACAATCTTATTCTGAAAAGTAATCACATGTGTGAGTTTTGAACTTTCTGCACTGAGTTGAAAAACAAACCCATTTTTTACCAAAACGTGACCCTAATTTACTGTTGTCTTGCTAATAAAGCAAAATTTTCAACATTAAAAAGTGATTTGCACGCGAAAGGCTTGCATTTTCTGAGTTCAGTTCAACAATCAGCGCTTTTTTATGGGTATAAATGGCAGCGCTTTTGCTGCTTTTCTAACCATGCCCCCAAGGCGACGATTGACTGATGCGGATAGAGGCAGAGCTATTGCATGGCTTCAGGAAGGGGTGGGGGTGAGAGAAGTTATCAGGCGGCTGGGAGTGTCCCACTCCGTTGTCCAAAGGCTGCGGGAGCGCTTTAACAACGCTGTAAGTGTCCAAGAACCAAGAAGGTCCGGACGCAAACTTGTTTTTTCCAACCTAGTTCCAGTCATTTGCCCAAAAAGTCAATCACCGAAGTCGAACGAAGCTCTCAGTTGTGTTACGACATGATGCTTGCATGACTACGACTAGTTGACAGTAAAGATGATCGCTGTTGCTTCTGATTCTGTTCGATTTACACAGATTAGCATTTCGCAACGGTATACTTTGTTATTATCGACCATATTTAATAGTTGCGTTCCTTGATTTGCATTTTGTTAGTTCTCAGCAGTAGGCTAATAATAGCATTCCCCATTTCCTGCCTAGAACCAAGTAGACACTGTTACACAGTATACATAGGCTAAATCTGCATTATATATTATAAGTCAGTCTTCGCGCAGAAAAGCTCACTAGCTGAATATAATTATTAGACCTGTATTGTTTGTTTTATACGTAAATAAATGTATAAACTTTATCTATTCTAATTAATAATATTTAGGCCTATACTTTATAATATTTGAATCTTTAAATTTCCGGAGAAGGACGAGTAGGCTAAGCGAATTTTTTTTTTTATAACTCGAGATCAGAATTAAATTAATAGTTAGTTAGTAATTCATTGCTTACAGGGTCCAGCGGACTGCAAAGTGCCGAATCAGGACCACAAAATCAAGACAACTCGAGATCAGAGTTAAATTAATAGCTAATTAGTTATTCATTGCTGACAGGGTCCAGCAGACTGCAAAGAGCCGAATCAGGACCACAAAATCAAGACCACAACTTTGCTAGTAGTAGTAGTAGTAGTAGTAGTAGTAGTAGTAGTAGTAGTAGTAGTAGTAGTAGTAGTAGTAGTATAGTTATTTAGTTAAATCTTTAATTTATTTATTTGTTTTGTTTGCTATTATTATTATTATTATTATTATTATTATTATTATTATTATTATTATTATTATTATTATTATTATTTATTATTATTATTATTATTATTATTATTATTATTATTATTATTATTATTATCATCATCATTATTATTCCTACTTTAAAAAAAAAAAGAAAAAAGAATAGTGTGCTGCTTTGCGTGCTTGATGGTGTAAATATGGTCAGTGACGTTGTGTTTGTTTTTGCTGAAGTTGGGTGTAACCCGAAATATTCAGATGGTGTTACTGGTTATTTTTTCTTATAGATTTACCAAAGTTTTCAGATGATTTATGGAAATTTCCGCCTGCCACGCAACTTTTTTTTAAATACGTGTTTCTCATTAAAATACATATTATTGAAATACATATAACAAATTTACTGTATCTGCAGTTAAAAAGAATAATATTAGTTAAATAAATATTTGTGTTGGTGCTTGGAATAAAAATGTCACTGTTTTTTGAGACCATTATAAACTTGCTTTACCTTGTTGTGCTGAAGGGACATCAACGTTTCCGTAGCGCTTTGAAGTTTTGTCATGGTTTTATTATTTATAGATGTGAAATCGTTGTATGTGTGCATTATGTGTTATGTATTACTTTTACTCTTTATTACTAAGTGTGTCAGTATATTAATCATCATAAAATAATAATAATAATAATAATAATAATAATAATAATAATAATAATAATAATAATAATAATAATAATAATAATAATAACTGCTTCAAACTGCGAATCTCGACATGACTTACAGCTTGAATCTGTGCAAATTGAAATAGAATTAGATCTAGAAGCAACAGCAGCTTTTTTAGGCAAGGATGTTTCACCACAGGCTCTGAAGTCTGTTCTTTCGTCTTTGTAAACTCGTGGGCCGCCTACATACGTACTTAGTATAGTATGTAATTGAGGCCTACGAAAGACGAAACTTCCCAGCCTGTGGTTTCAGGTAGTCCTGCCAGCATTCGTTCGTAAAACATCGGATAGCTTCGCTCGACTCGGAGAGCTTCGTTCGACTTCGGTAATAGCCTTTTTCGGCGAATGACTGGAACTAGGTTGGAAAAAACAAGTTCGCGGTCCGGACGCACCCGCGTGAGGATGAGGTCCGCTACAGCAAACACCATCAGAAGACAGCTTCACGCAGCCAGCAATGTTAACGTAAGCGACCAGACAATTCGTAACCGTCTACATGAGGCAAACCTGCGATCAAGACGACCAGCAGTACGGCCTTTGCTCACCCCAGCTCACCGTGCAGCGCGTTTGGCCTGGGCTCGGCGTCTTTTGGTGTGGACTAGGCAACATTGGTCAAGGGTGCTCTTTACAGGCGAGTCTCGGTTCTCCTTGTCTTTCAAACCAACCGACGAGTGAATGTTTGGAGGCGTCCACGGGAGCGTTTTGCTAATGCGACGGTGCGCGAGCATGACCGCTTTGGTGGTGGATCTGTCATGATGTGGGGGGCTTCTCATTAAACTTCAGAACACCCCTGCTCCAAATTCATGGCAACTTAAACGGTATTGGCTACAGGGATGACGTCCTACAACCTAGGGTTCTCCCAGCTTTGCGGGCCATTGGGGAAGCACGTATCGTCAATGACTTTCTGCAGCAACAGCACGTCATAAGGATGGATTGGCCGGCTCGATCACCCGATTTGAACCCCATAGAACATCTGTGGGATGTCTTGGGTCGACAGACACAGGCAAACCTCCCCCCAGGAGCTAACCTTGAAGTTCTGGCCCAAGTTCTCCAGCAAGAGTGGTTGGCCATCCCAGGAAACATCCTCCATAACCTGATACGGTCCATGAGACAACGATGCCAAGACTGCATTGATGCAAGCGGTCGCCACACCCGATACTGACTCTATAGATTTTTGGTTTATAAAGTTTTGATTTTGTAAATGAGGGGTATGTCCAGTTAAATTGAATTTACTCGAACTTTAAGCGACTGATGTCTAAAATCCTTGTTGTTATTGATGCAGAAATGATTGCAATACAATATGATGAACTAATAAATTGAATTCGTGTTTCTGATTTAAAGAGAGACCCATATGTCCAAGTGGACCTTGTATTATTTTGAGTAGTATATTTTAGAAAAAGAAGCAGACATTATTTTTGTTTAATAGATTTGTTTGCAAGATAATAAAGTACTACTGCTCAAACTACAAATAAGACAAAGTTTTCCTGTCTCTGTCGTTGTAGGTGCAATGCTATGTGTATAGTAATAAGATAACACTGGTTGTTTTAATGGAGGTAATGTTGTGCCAGTAAATAAATAATATTGGTGCAAAGCTTCATCAACATCTTCAAATGTTTAATCAACATGTCCTTCTTTCAATCTTCTATTAATGAAATCAAGCTGCAATAGTCTTTTTTTTCTTATTTAACCTGATCTTGGGATAATTTCTCCAGCGCTAAGTTATGGCGTTTAGATTCTTTTTTACTGTCTAGCTTAGAAAACCAATAATTTGATCCTGAAAAGGCTAACGCGTTTACAGCAGCAGTGCCAAGAATTATAGTATCGCCAGCCATATTTGATTTAGTTTTTAAATATTTGTTCCTATTAAAAATGAATTACGACGAATCGCTCACCATAGAAACAACCAATGTTACAGCCACGGACGGTTATACAGGGAAAAGAGAGAGGTTGATGAGTTTGACTGCTTCAAGAAAATCAAAATTATATTTAGGTGTTGATTTAACACTATGACACGCACTAAAACTAAAACCTGGTGAAATCATTACTTTACATAATAGATACCACAATGTGCTCACCTCACAAATGGTCACAAGTTTGCGGAGGTCTATTATAAAGTGATATACAAAAACTGTGTCCGCGTTCCTTGTTTTAGATTCTGAAGAAGATTTATTTCACAATTTGAATCAGGATCCTGTTAGTAATAATTACCTTAGCAACGTGACAAGAACTCTGTATTATAAGTTTGTAGGTTTGTTGGCAACATTTTCGGCTGTTCCCCTGTGAAGGTGCCAGGGGTTTCTGTACAAAAGTATCCCCACTTTCTGGAAAGTTAGTGCTTTCAATTTCCACTGTCGCTGTTTTTCTTATTTGTTCTTTCTCATTTCTATTCTGTTTAATCAATCTACTATACAATCTTCTTCGCTAGACCAGTTATCTACCTTTTTTTCTTGAAAACTCTTTCGGGACAAAACTCATCATTTGTGTGTGTGACGGTGGGTCTTTTGTTGCTGGGCTCTGCACAATGGAATGCTATTACCCACTCGTCTATCATCGGCGGGGATCGGCTAGTGTAATCACCCCAAGACTAATCTTAATACATTTATAAGTGTAGTTCGGTCTGTGTGTGGATATGGTTATAGAGATAGGGAGAAAATGGTAAAGATTCACTGACACAATAGCTCTCGCACGGCTATGAAACATAGGTAGTCCAGCCACTTGTTAACAGTAAATATCACACATTTATTTCCTCTACTCTATACATAAATTTCTGAACACTCTACACTAAATTAAAGGTCCAAATTTCACTTCGAGTAGTTCGCTCCTTGATGGGTCTATGCAGCTACTGTTCTCGACATTTGCTACATTCTCAACATTGGGCTATGTGTTCTTTCTGTCCTTTTATTCGTTTTTCTGGACGAGTTGATCCGTGTTTGGGCACGGTTTCTGAGGACTTCCCTTTTATCGGCGATGTTCGGGGTTATTGTCTCTTCTTTTTGGTAGTTGACTATGGAGCTAGTTGAGCCCAATGCTCTCGCTGCTCACGGGTTCAGGCCATGTGTCAGGGTTGCCTCTCTGTGGGATTTCTTCCCTGCCGTGGACCAAGATGACTGCTCGTCTTCTTGACAATGTCAGTCACTTGCTTTAGTCTTCTGCTAGACAGATCGGTCAGAGTGTAGCTCCTTCTCGTTTGAGGTTCAGACAAAGAATGCCTACCTAGCCGTGTGGTCAGCCAAAAGCCCGCAAAAACTCTCGTGAGATCTGAGCGCCTCCTATCGGGGCGTGGTGGCTATATGTCAGCAAGATGAGTTCACTGCCAACCTTATCTAGTCTACACATAGACCAAACCTTTAACTTCGGTCATCTGCTAGGCAGCGACTTCAAGTTACTAAACTAAAGCAAGATGAACTATTTAAGGCGTGAATCCGTAGTGCAGGGTCTAAATAGCCTCTCGTGACAGGCTCCTTCAACTGAAAAAAGGCAATGACTACTGGATTCGACCTTTTTCTACTACAGAGCCTAGTTTTGACACTGCACTATCATAGGGTCCTATTTACAAACTAATAAAGTTACTCTACCTGAGCTGCAATGCTATGCCAGGTAGCTATGGACACTAGCGACAGGGGGTTACTGGACGGGGACAAATTCTGGTGCTGTGGCCCTTCGTTGAGTTGGGTGGGCAACAGCTGATGTGTCCTCCACGAGATGACGACTTAGGTAGTCGGCTCCGTGGTTCTCTTTGCCAGGGATATACTCGACTTGGGAGGAGTATGCCTGAAGGGTGATGTAGTACTTGCTATTGTTGTCTGGTTGAGAGATTTCCGTTGAGTATCACATCCTTGTGGGTCTCCTTGGACTGCCGGGGGTACTCTTTGGTTATTGTCTCCATGCTTTCTCCTTCCTCAGCGATGGCGATGGCTAGCAAGTTGTGAGTGCTGGGGGTCGCTGGTCGGTCCGTATATTTCTTAAGGAGGTTGATGTGGTGGTATGGGGCTCTCCCGTTTACCTCCACTTGGTAGACTTTCTTGGATTTCTTGGCAGTCACCCGGTACGGTCCTCTCCAAGCGATGTCCAGTTTGTTGGTGCCACTTGGGAGTAATAGTAGCACTTGATCGTCGACTTGCAGTTCTCGGTCCTTCGCGTGGCGGTTGTAGTACTTCGTCTGGCGGTCTCTTGCCTTCTTCAGTGCTTCACCAGCTTTCTTCCACGTGGCTTTGGGTGTTTCCTGCAAGTCTGCGACATACTTGGTTGCACCTTTAGGTGTTTCGTCCACTTTAGCTTCCGTCCAACTTCTGCGTTTGTTTCTAACGGTCCTGCTAGTGGTCTACCGAAAAGCAATGTTGACGGGGTATAACCTGTGGCTGCATGGGGTGTTTCTCGGTATGCGAACAGTGCCGCATTCACGTAGGTGTCCCACGCTTCTGGGTTGTCGTCGGCGACTTTCCTGAGGATGTGAGAAGGGTACCATTCAGTTTTTTCCACCTGACCCTTGCTGGCTGGGTGGTAAGGTGGCGTGCGAATATGATGTACCTGTAGCAACTCAAACACCTCTTGCATCAGGCGGCCGGTGAACTGAGATCCGTTGTCTGCCCTAATGCTGTCAGGGAATCCCACTCTGGTAAAGATGGCGATGAGTGCATCTGCAATCTTCCTGATGTCGATCGCTGGCAACGGGAATGCTTCGCACCACATCGAACACGCGTTGACGAGTGTGAGGAGAAATCTGTTCCGCTTCCTCGTCATGGGCAATGGTCCTACTGGGTCTACTGATGCTTGTTGGAATGGCACACCGACTACTACTGATGGTCCTAAGGTAACTGGTACGGTGTGATGGCGCGGGGAATATCGTTGACATTGGTGACAAGATTTCACCTACCGCTTGGCATCCTCCGTGATTCCTGGCCATTAGTAGTGTGCGCTGATCCTCTGTACTGTGGCACCAATTCCCATGTATCTGCTGAGTGGCATGTTTGTGGCCAAACTCTATAACTTGAGCTCGGAGGATGGCTGGCAGTACTAGTTGCGTGTGGTCACCATCTCCTTGTCTATGTAGCACTCCATCTTCCAAGTAGAAGTCTCCTTTGTGCGGGGGGGTGGGGGGTGGGGTGTGCGCCTTCGGTAACTTCTGAAAGCACTTGACCATCGAGGCGTCCGCTTTCTGTGCTGTTTTGATCACTGCGAGTCCTGGGTTCGGGGCTAACTCGGGCTGGGGTGGTTGGGCTTTAGCATGGGCTCTGGTTTGCATTGCAGCTATCTCTACAGTTTTAGGGGCTTGCCTAAAAACACATACCTACATCCTAGCACTAGATCATACAGGGGTTTCTGTAAAACTGCTGCTTGGATCCGTCCTGTGACGTATCTGCTCTCAACTTATTTCCAAGCTACTGGACAAGTGGTCGTCGGTTCCCTCAAGTCTGCGCCCTGTAGTTCGACTGTCTTGTCCGCCAAGTCCGCGCGCGATACAAGAGACCCGCGTACTATGGCGTCGTATGATAATAATAATACAGGATGCTATATACGCGCCTTTCCCCAAATCAATCAGGCTCAAAGCGCGGCGATCTATACCAACATACACGCTCACCTGTCTCATCCACCCTCACACACACCAAATACACATCCATCACTCAAACAGGTGGTGTAAAGGCAGGGAGATCGCTATTAGAAGACGGAAAGAAAATCGAATTTTAATTTTTGAAATTTTTATATTGACTGCGTCCTGTACCATTATTGAAGGGAGGGAGGAAACCGGAGTGCCCGGAGAAAAACCTCGGTGACCTCAATAGTCCCGTACCTAAGTCACATACGTTCGCCCCTTGATAGACCGGTGTGATACAGAGAGTTCGCGACTTTACCGTTGACCTTGACCGTGTCTGTCACCGATGGGTGATCTCCGATGGGGATTGGGTTTGTACCGCTGTTTTGAGTTAGTACTCTATGAGTACTCGTCTCTACGTTGTGCTGCCAACTTGAAATATACCACGGTGGAGTGGTTATTTTTGTTGCAGAACGAGAAATACTGCCTCTGTTCTGCGGGACCTCTTTTCCCGAATTCCGCGATGGGTCCTCTGTTTTGCCCAGGTCTGGGGTGAGTCGGCCGAATCGCGGTGCGGTCGTCCCGGTGAGGGCTTCGTTTTGGTACCTCTTTCCCGTTATGCTTTAGGTCTCGCCTGAAGCTCTTGGCTTCTCCGATCTGCGACCTTGACCAGATCCTCCAGTCTTTCCGCGCCCTGCTCTACTGAAAATGTTTTCAGCTCGGGGGGACATGGTCTCTCCTAGCTGTTCCCACACTACTAGTTCGGTCAGTCCGTCATATGTCTTATCACTGGCTGACTGGCTAACCCACTTATCCAGCATTGTGGAAAGGCGATCTGAGAACTGAGCGTAACTTTCTCCTTCATTTTCTGATTGGTGCGGAAATTTTGCCGGTAGCATTCTCCTGTGAGTTCGAATCCCGTTAGGAGTGCCTCTTTAACTCTGTCATAGTCAGTCGCTCTGTCAATCAGTAGCTTACTGTAGATGTCATTTGCTTTAAGTTCCTTAGCCCTTGACTAAGCTTAAAAGCCCAATGGGTGTGTTTCAGCTTGTACTCTGATGCTAGGCGCTCAAACCTAGTTAGAAAGAGCTCTAGACCTTCTTCTCTTTCGCTGAAGGGCCCCAGTGGAAACGACATACCTAGTACAGGGTGAGGGGCTCCATCTAGTTGATCTAAGTGGGGAGAGGTTGTGGCAGAACTTGAGGGGTCATAGCCTAATCTCCTCAATTCCAGTTCGTGCTGTCTTTCTCATTCTTTTTCTCGTCTGTCTCGTTGTTTTTCTTCCCGCTCATACTCCAATCGCCTAACTTCTGCTTCTCTCTCTGCTTCTATTCACCTAACTTCTGCTTCTTTCTTTGCTTCTTTCTTCTTCTGTTATGTCTCTGCTTCTATTTTCTTCTGTTCTCTCTCTGCTTCTCTTTCTGCTGCTCTCTCTGCCACTTCTAGTTTCTTCTGTTCTGCTTCTCTACTTCTTCATTGATATATGCAATTAAGTCTGCTCCTGTCAAGTGTAGTGATTCTCCGAATTCCTTGAAACGCAATCTCAAGGCTACTGGGTCTGACATTGTCAAAAGTGTCTATGATCAACCTCTGACTCACTCGGAATACAAAAACGCTAGCAATATGACAATTCAAGAAAAATAATGCAAATACACCAAACTTTGAAATCAATAATAGAATAAAACAAGAAGTCAAATGGCATACAATAGTTATTTAAGCAAAACCTGCCAAAGAATCATGCAACATACAACTTACAAGCACAACTGACTTGAAGCAAAAAAGTTTTTAACAAAAGAATGGTGCACGAACACTGTCTCCTTCCTACACTTACTACTAATCTAAAGTATAATCTACAACTATTCTTTTTTCCTATCCTATTATACACAGATCCTGGCAAGGCTCGCAAATTAAGATGTGACGGTGGGTCTCTTGTTGCTGGGCTCTGCACAATGGAATGCTATTACCCACTCGTCTATCGTCGGCGGAGATCGGCTAGTGTAATCACCCTATGCCTGATCGTAATACATTTATAAGTTTAGCTCGGTCTGTGTGCGGATAGGGTTATAGAGATAGGGAGAAAGTGGTAAAGATTCACTGACATATTAGCTCTCATACGGCTATGAAACATAGGTAGTCCAGCCATTTGTTAACAGTAAATATCACACATTTATTTCCTCTACTCTATACATAATTCTTTAAACACTCTACACTAACTTAAATGTCCAAATTTCACTTCGAGTAGTTCGCTCCTTGATGGCTCTATGCAGCTACTGTTCTCGACATTTGTTACTTTCTCATCATTGGGCTATGAGTTCTTTCTGTCCTATTATTCGTTTTTCTGGACGAGTAGACTATCTTAGATCCGTGTTTGGGCATGGTTTTGGAGGACTTACCTTTTATCAGCGTTGCGGTAGTTGACTATTGAGCTAATTGAGCCCAATGCTCTCGCTGCTCACTGGTTCAGGCCACCTACCAGGGTTGCCTCTCTGTGAAATTTCTTCCCTTCTGTGGACCAAGATCTTCTTTTTGACAATGTCAGGCCCTGGCTATACTGCAATGAATTGAATTTCACCCGTCACCTGCTTTAGTCTTCTGCTCGAGAGATCTGTCAGAGCGTAGCTCCTTCTCGTTTGAGGTTCAGGCAAAGAATGCCTACCTAGCCGTGTAGTTAGCCAAAAGTCCGCAGAAACTTGTGAGATCTGAGCGCCTCCTATCAGGGGGTGGGGGGGGGGGTCTATACCTCAGCAGGATGATATTACTGCCTACCCTATCTAGCCTACACATGCTTAGACCAAACCTTTAACTTCGGTCGTCTGCTAGGCAGCGACTTAAAGTTACTAAACTAAAGCAAGCTGAACTATTTAAGGTGTGAAGCCATAGTGCAGGGTCTAAATAGTCTCTCGTGACAGTGTGTGAGGTATTTTGGATCAGCTTGTGAATATTAACTGCTAAATTGTCATTGGGGCTTCCTATGACATTATTATTTGGCAATGTAGGCATTTTATATGAATGTGTTTAGTTGATATTTTTATAATGATGCTTGTATTCTATTTTGTTTTTGTAAACGGGGGTTCAATAAATTAGAGAATAGCCTCAGCATCCCCTGCTTGGGATGGCTTTATTGTAAAGTGGCCGGCTAGTGGGGTGCCTTTGCTGTTACTACTAGGGTTGTTTCGGCAGATCTTTTATGCTTGTAACGGATTGAATTTGATGGGTGCCTGTTTATAATAACTATCTGAATGAAAATATACCTGACCTCTAAATCAAAATAAAGTGTGCATGTAAGAATTTCTGTTAACTACCACACCCACAAATTCACAGACTCTCACTAACACAGGCACACACCAACACAAATATAAGTTCTACGCTCTCAATACTTTATGTATCTAAACAATAATAACTTACACAAATCTTTCACCTCACATATATCAGGCTACGAGTCTAGGAGTCCCCCAGCTGGCATTTTCATGTCCCGAGCCAAAACAAAAAAGGACTTGTTACCTGTTGTAACCGTACAATGCTTGTATACAAATAGCTGAGCAGATGGCGTTTGTAAACAGGCAAATAAACACCTGTCAGGGCTAGAAATTAACTTTTTTCTTTGGGGGCCACCGGGCCCCTTGATTGAAAAATGTGAGGGCCCACAAGCAACTTTCGGGGCCCAACTTCAAAAATAATGCAAACAAAAAAACAAAAGAATTATTGACAATATAATAAGTAGAAAGTACAATTTGTCTGATAATCTAAAATTTAAAAAAATTGAATTTCCAATTTTGCTGCATGATGTCATTTTTATTTGCCTTTTCTTTCACTTTCAAACATTACCAATAAAAAAGGGGAAAACAAAACACACACACACACACACACACACACATTCAGTGACACACATATTCCAGTGACTAGTGAGCCTGAAATGGCAATTAAACAAAATAGAAAAAAAATCAAGTGAGTCTCTTGTATAATACTTTTCAGTTTTGTGACCGAGTATTGCACAATACACATCATTAAATTTTTAATATGAGTAACCTAACAAAAAAATCTGACCTCAATGCACAAAAGTTCAAAACAAAACCATGAAAGGGAACTAAACTTAACAGTACTCTTCCTCGTTCACTTCAAGGCCATGCCATGGAAATCTTTTTTTCCACCCTTCATTGTAGTTCCTTGATCTTTTTTCCTCCTCATACTTCTTTTTTCTCTCTTTTTCTTGTTTTTTCCTTTTGTCGACGTTTTCTTCTGGCGTCTTTCGCTTCCCAAAAATTGGAAAATACGCCATCTCCGATTGTTTTAGCAACTGTATGGCGACGATATGTAGCCATACTTTCGTACTTGAAAAGATGGACATTTTGCGCTTATGTTGTGCCATAGCCTTTTGTTTATTATATTAAAAAGATATTGAAGTGTATGTTAAAGTTTTAAGTGCAAAATTAAAGGTTTTTCGCTTTCTTTTCTCTGTTTTTTTTTCTGTCCAAATTTAGGGCACCGGTGTGGGTTTCTTCCCTTGGCCCAAATACGAAACTGCCGAGTAGAGCTAGCTGTAGCAGACGAATTATTTTGCTGGCCAAGCGGGCCCTTCGTTTTTCAACTTTCTGAGCCCGAAATCAACTTTGCGGGTTTTTGGCCCCGGGCCCCCGCTAATTTCGAGCCCTGCCTGTTTATCTTTCTGAGATAGCAGTGACGTCTTCTTTATGGCATAGAAGATTTGCTGACAGCCGATGTCACCAGTTGTAGTGACGATCATCCTGTGTCCTGAAAACTCCGTTTTCACGATTCGTCTTTTTCCCGTTTCACGACGACAACCCTGTTTGTCCACGTATGGGAAGCTAACCATCCTCCCATAGGCAGCTAACACAATATATGTATACACTCCTCAATACTGTGATTATTATAATCATATTATTCCTCTGTGTTTCATCCTTGCACTTCTCCCTTAGTTTCTTCACTCTTCCAATTCCGCTCCATATGTGATCGTTTCTTTCCTCTTCCCACAATGTTATCCATATCCAGGTATAATTATTTCATGAATGAAAATTACTAAAACATACTCACACCTTCAATTCATTCTACATTATCTACAACTATATAATTATAGCCCAATATAATTAATAACATTATTACATTAATGAAAATTATATTTCACCTTAGTGGATAACAGCTCACCAACTCTCAACACAATACATGCAATACAAAAAAATACTTCCCAACATTTTACAATCATGAAAACATTATAAATATCTGTAATCTTAACAGCACAATACACCATCCAATTTCAGAGAGAAAGTCCACCGAACCTATACTCCTTGATAAGCCTTCGATACATTCTACCTCTTAAATCTTCCCCCCAAAATATTTTTTTCTTTCTTTTTTTCCTACATGTACACACTTGACACTTTGACTTCAAACAACTTGACACTTTGAAACATATTCCTGAAGTGAGCTCCATTATTGCCCTTACTTCCGTCTATTCAGCATTTTATTGTTTCACATTTTTAAACAATTAAATGTTATGTATATTTGTAAAAAAAAAATCATTCTAAAAATAGAAATATTGTTGAAGCTAGAAAATTCACGTTCTCTACAATGCGGATCAGGGGTGAGTCCAGCCAAGTTGTGGTCTTGATTTTGTGGTCATGATTCGGCTCTTGCAGTCCGCTGGACACTGTAAGCAATCAATAACTAACTAACTTTTGTCTGGGCTAATTACTTTTCAACATGTAAACTTTTCTGCCATTAAAAATGGGCTCTTCCAATCCAGAGATGAACCAGAACCCAGAGACACAGAAGACTGCTACAGGAAATTCCACTGAACGCAGTGGAAGGTGTGACTAAAGAAAAATGTCCCAGACGAATCGCAGGTGGAAACAAATTAAATTACACCGATGGAACAGCCAAATAAAAGCGAATATATTAAACAAAGAACAGTCAAAGGAAGAATCAATAACATAACAATAATCATTAGCAACAAAACCTGAAGAATCGGTAGAGCCAAATTCTTTTTGAAGCAAGCAAGTTTATTATTTTGGTGCTGCTGCTGGTCTGAGGGCTGCTGTTACTTGATGTATGAATCTTACAGATGTAACAAACAAAACCACAAGCCTCCAAAAAGACATAGAAAAAGAAAACAGTGAATCATCTCCCTAATTAAAAATAAAGCCATCATTAGATGTATTTTCAATGCAGTAATACTTTTTCACAATTAATTTTTAATATATAAAAATGCCATATGAACAGACCATTGTGAATCTCACCTACCACAGTGGTATTATAGTTCTATTGAAAACAAAATACGCAATGATTGCAAAATCTCGATTTAAAATGAAGTCCGTTGATTTAGGGAAAATGGATCTCCTTGTGGGTTCGGGCACTGATTAGAATAGACCCAACGTTTCCCGATGTGTCGTAAGAGGCGACTAACAGGGGTGATTTCAGCACGGTATCACTGGGTGAAAGTCTTCTACACAGAAGTCACCGGCCACGACGGGGGAACCTCAAGTTACTACAGGTTCAACGACCACGTGCTCGGGGCCAAGGCGAGCCACACTGTATTTGTGGATATCGGCTATGGCCAAAAGCCTGGAGAGGATTGGGCCCTGCCAGGTCTTTCTTTCTTGCCCAAGACACACTGCATGATGAATAAAACCATTTACGCCAAACCGGATCGGTCGTCGCCCGGGTCAACAAGGACCGCACCTTCCGTTGGCCCCCAGAACGGAGGCGATAAGTGTGCTACTGAAGGACACCATAGCAAGATCCGCACCAGAAATAACATCGTTATAGGAACCTGGAATGTCAGAACCCTAAATGCGGAGGGAAAATTAGAAGAACTGGCCCACGATATGGACCACTATCGATGGAACGTTTTAGGGATCAGCGAACTGCGCTGGAAAGGCATAGGTAAAACAACGACCGACAAAGGCCATAAACTTTATTTCAGCGGTAGAAATGACAGGCACGAACACAGAGTTGGATTCTTGGTCCACAAGAACAGTTTAGCCACTGTCATGGGTTGCCGCTCAGTCTCCAGTAGACTCATTACCATCCGTCTGAGAGCAGCCCCTTTCAAGATCACCATCATCCAGGCCTATGCTCCAACATCAGACTATTACGACAGCGAAGAGAAGAATTTTTATGAAAATCTACAGGATGTCCTTGACCAAGTGCCAAAGAAGAACATAGTCATAGTGGAAGGCGACTGGAATGCCAAGGTTGACCAAGACGCCCACAACAACTGGGGAGACACATGTGGACCCCACTGCAACAACGAGACAAATGACAGGGGTCTGAGACTGTTAGAGTTTGCCAGATACAACAATCTGATACTGGCAAACACGCTAGGTCTCCACAAATGATGGATATGGCACAGTCCCGGCGGGGAGCATCACAACCAGATCGACTACATCATGGTCAAGAAACGCTTCAGATCAAGCATCAACATTGGCAGGGCACGCACTTTTCCAGGAGCAGACATTGGAAGTGACCACGATTTCGTGATGATGTCTTTCCGGCTTCACTTGAAGAGAGTAAACACAGCAAAGTGCACTAGGCTGAAGTTCGACCTGGACAAACTGCAAGACCCGGAGGTGGCAGAAATATTTCAGGCCACAATTGGAGGGAAATTTGCACCACTGCTCACTTGGGGAGCAGGTTAAGTAGATGTCAACACCATGACCGCCACCTTCAACTTGGCTGTGACAGATGCCGCCCCGGAGATCTTTGGAAAGCACCGGCCAAAGAAGAAGCTGTGGATCACACCTGAACTTTTGTACCTGTGTGGTGTGACAAACGAAGAGAGATGAAAAAAAAAAAACGAACACCTCACAGGGAGCTGATGCATACCAAAAAATCAACAATAACATCCGAAAAGGCTTGCGCTCAGCAAACGAGAGCTGGATAGAAGTTCGATGCCAGGAAATAGAGAACCGTCTGAACAAGAACAACAGCAAGAAGGCCTACCAGACTGTGAAGCGGCTGACAAGTGTTAAACAGCCCAAGGCCTCCACGATCCAAAGCAAGTCTGGCTTATGCCTTACAGAAGAACAAGAAGTCTTGGACATATGGACAGAGCACTGCTCTGCCCTTTACAACCATACACCAAACGGAGACCCATCAGTTCTAGCATGTCCAGAAAACAGAGAAAAAGAAGAAATCCTCCCAATTCTCCGAGAAGAAGTTGAGGCAGCAGTGCAATCACTGAAGAAGGGGAAGTCAGCGGAAGTGGACAACATACCCGCGGAGCTGCTCCAAGCAGGAGGAGAAGCGATGATTGACGCACTCACCATTATCTGCAACAAGATCTGGCAGAGTGGGTAGTGGCCTACACCATGGACCCAGTCGTTTGTCAGTACTCTTCCCAAAAAAGGTAACCTTCAGAAATTTGAAAATTACCGCACCATCAGCCTCATCAGCCATCCCAGCAAGATCCTCCTGAAAATAATACTCAACAGATTGAAACCACAGGTTTTTGCTATTCTATTTATGTCTTTTTAGTCATTTGTGTACATAGTTGTAAATAGTTTTTGCTTTTACTGTTCCGTCTTTTGGTGTATCGTAGCAAAAGTGCATGTATTTTTATGTAATGACTATGTAAAGCGTGGTGAGTCTGGTCATAGGCTGGAGTACCCGCTATATAAAAATCCGTTATTATTATTATTATTAACCCCAAGCCGAACAAATCATAGCTGAAGAGCAAGCAGGATTCAGGGCAGGGCGCAGTACAACTGAACAGATTTTCAACCTCAGAATAATCTGCGAGAAATACCTACAGCACCAACAACGTCTATATCATGTGTTCGTAGACTTCAAGAAGGCGTTTGACCGAGTCTGGCATGCAGCCCTGTGGGCAATCATGAGAGCGTACAACATCAGCCCTAGAATTATTGAAGTCATCAAAAGCCTGTATGACAGAGCTACCAGTGCAGTCCTCCACAGCAGTGCCATCAGAAAATGGTTCAGAACAAAAATCGGTGTGCGTCAAGGATGCCTACTCTCTCCAACACTCTTCAACATCTTCCTAGAGCGCATCATGTCAGATGCTCTTGCAGATCATGAAGGCACAGTCAGCATAGGGGGAAGAGCGATCTCCAACCTCCGTTTTGCGGGTGACATCGGTGGATTGGCTGGAGAGGAACAATAACTTGAACAGCTGGTACAGAGGCTTGACACCGCCTACAGAGACTATGGAATGGAAATCAGTGCAGAGAAGACCAAAATTATAACCAACAACACCAATGACATCAACATGGACATCAAAGTCCAAGGCCAATCCCTCAACACAGTGCATATCTTCTATAATTTAGGAGCCATTGTGTCAGACAATGGGTCCCAACAGAAAGTCCTCTGCAAGATCGCACAAACAACTGCTGCCCTGGTGAAGCTAAATCCAATTTGGAAAGACAGGACCATCAGTCTACATTCCAAGGTTAGGCTGCTGCGCTCCCTTGTCATCTCCATCTTCCTAAATACTTGCGAAACTTGGACCCTCACAGCAGATCTCCAACGAAGAATACAAAGCATGGAGATGAGGTGCTACAGAAGACTTCTGGGTATTTCCTATACCCAGCACATCACCAACGATGAAGTGCGACAGACCATTGCACAAGCCTTTGGACAACACGATGACCTGCTCACAGTGGTGAAAAAACGGAAACTCCGATGGTATGGCCCCGTCACCAGATCATTAGGTCTTGCATAGACCAACCATCCTGCAAGGCACAGTGCGAGGAGGTAGAAGAAGAGGGAGGCCAAAAAGGAGGTGGGAGGACAACATTCGAGATTGGACTGGTTTGACACTGAGCGAAACAATCAGGGTTGCTGAGGGCAGGGAAAGATGGAGTACGCTGGTTAAACAATCATCTGTGGTGCCACAACGACCTCCGAGTTACGGGATAGGATAGGATAGGATAGGATCTCGCAGACATTGGTAAGCTTGTTGGAATTTCAACATTATCTATGGCCACTAAAGATTACCTCGTTAAGCAAAAAATACTTCCAGCAGACCTCCACATCTAATCTTTGATCTAACAATATTCACTTAAAGCCTGGTTTGCGGGTTGACTGTTACAAAAAGTAATATTATCAGTAAATAATTTTTTGTATGTCTGTAATACAAAATACAAAAACAGGTTTATGGGGTGAGGGCAAGTAAAAAAAAAAAATGTATTTGAGAAATGAGGGGTCTAATTCTAGACAGGATTTAAGACAGAAATAGGGCAATTGAAGAGAGAGAGAAGAAGTGCGATTTAAAATATTCAAAAAGTACTTATTTTAGGAGGAAAGCGGGGTGGGATAAAGAGGGGGTTGGGGGTGAACAGCCAATTCATGTATCTCTGATGGGGTGGCATTAAAATGCAAAGTAATACCGACTTTGATCCTTCAATGCTCCTGACCTTGAGATGACATTGACCTCTGGCTCCAAATACACTCAAGTAATACTAAATAAACTACAGAGAACGTTGTAGTGTGCCCCAAAAAATAATAACGTTGACATTAGGATGACCTTGACGTACAGTGACCTTGACTCTCACGTGATCTTTCATGCATGTCTGATCAAATAACCCAATATTGTTGCATACTATAGGTGAAATAAACTGCCATTCCATTGTACGATGACCTATTTTTTGTATGTTTTTGCAAGGCCTAAAATGACATTGACCTTCAAGATCAATGCAAAAACGGAAAATATATGAACGATCAATCTATCGCCTCTAAATAGAACAAGGTTAAACTTTATATCTCTCATAGTTTAGGGTCAAGGTCAATTCAAAGTATCTATACAAACCGACTTTGGACAGCTCCTGTGAGCTTGACCTTGGAGTGAGGTTGACAAAATGTGCACAGTAAGCCTATGTGTGTCTCTTTGATATATATCAGGCATCAAAAAATCCTAAGTTCAATATTAATAACCTAGGAAACTTTTTTTTTAAATTGTTGATTAACATTTGATGACCCTGTGACCTTGACCTTCAAGTCAAGTCATTCATTTACTGTTCATTTTTGAGTTCTCGTGGATATAATCCATCTTCCCATGCTTGGTTGTAATAGTTGAAATACTTGGGCACTTTAAAGTTTTAGCACAGATAGACGGCAGACAGACATACGACCATTTTTGTTAATATCATTTTTTTGGATTATTTAGGACTCATCTCGCACAGGTTTGCAAAAATCTGGATTTTTGTGAGTGGCGGTGGGAGTGGTGAGTACTTAGACTCACATATTATGCATGTGAGTAAAACAAAAAGCTATCAACAGTTCATCATTTTGTTTTATAGTTGTTCTTTATTCACGTAAGTGCACAGAGTTAAGTCTAGATTAGACGGATAAATAATTATAGTATTACTACTACTACTACTACTACTACTACTACTACTACTACTACTACTACTACTAAAAATAATAATAATAATAATAATAATAATAATAATAATAATAATAATAATAATAATAATAATAATAATAATAATAATAATAATAATAATGTTAAAACTGAAAATATATTAACCTGGACTTCCACATCACTACTGAAAGAATCAGGAAAACCACCACTGCAGCGGCGATGCTCAGGATTATAATCAGTTGATCATTCGCTACCTCCGAGACTGCCCCCGAATCTTTCTCCAAACCTGTAGAATTATGTAACATACTTATGACAGGTCAGTTGCGAGGGCCAAAGCTGGTATTTGGAACGAACAATCAATAGGCAGAACTGTAATAGTAATCATCATCATCATCATCATCATCATCATCATCATCATCATCATCATCATCATCATCAACATCATCATCATCATCATCAACATCATCATCATCATCAATCATCATCATCATTATCACCATCTGAAGAAGAAGAAGAAGAAGAAGAAGAAGAAGAAGAAGAAGAAGAAGAAGAAGAAGAAGAAGAAGAAGAAGAATTACAACAATAACAGCAATACACTAACATGATCACCTGGGTTAGAATGTATGTCAGAGAGATAGGGAGAGAGACAGAAAGAGAGAATGACAGAGACAGAGAAAGATATAGAGATGGAGAGGAGACTAGCAGACAGACTGTTTTGACTTTTGAAACTGTTTTATTAGGCCTCCGGCCCATACAGTTTTGGCATGGGGGTTACAATGGGGAGAAAATAAACACACATCAACACACACACACACACCCACACACACACACACACACCCACACCCACAACCACACACACAAACACATAGATAGATAGATAGATAGATAGATAGATAGATAGATAGATAGATAGATAGATAGATAGATAGATAGATAGATAGATAGATAGATAGATAGATAGATAGATAGATAGATAGATAGATAGATAGATAGATGACAAATGACAGATTTTGATCGCGGAGATCATACCTTATTGCTACTATTATAACTGACAGTTGGGAGATCATTGTGTACCGTTGAAGAGTCTTTTCTGTTGTTATAACGTTTCCTCCCTTTTGTAAAAATAAAATATCTTTGTCCTCCGTCGATTAAAGATTTTTTTTAAATGGGGGAATGGGGAAGTTGTCATGAAGTGAAGTGTTTATAGAGTTAGTACACAATGGACGGCTGTTGACATAGGCACATTGCGTATGTATGTATTAGCTTTGCGTTGGTTCTATATTTCCTATTTCATTAATATTTTGGTGATGAGACTCGGCTATATAAAGACTGTTAGGAGAACAGAAGGCTGTTCTCGAACGCACCTGAGAGTGTCTGTGATTGGATGAAATAGGACTAGGATAGGGTGTATTATGGGAATGAAAGATATAGACTGTGAAAAAAAGGGTGAATGTTTATTTTGTGTGACTTGGAAATATTGTGTTACTGTGTAGGCTCTCCTGTTTTTCACTGTGGTGATTCTAGATTCTGTTCATGACAGACACGGTAATTTCAATATTTATATGTTATTATTTGCTTGTTGGAAACATATAGCAACTAATGTGTAAATAAATAAAATATTTTCATCAATTCATAATTGTTATTGTCTGTCAGACCGGGAACGGGATTGCTTCGAATTCAGAGACAGATATTAAATCATATTCACTTATTTATTTTTTTATTACTTTAGGACATATTGTTTCTTGGATTTCCGTTATAATTATTATTCTACTACTTTGAGTGAGAAAGAAGAGAACCATACAATTAGCAAAACGTATATCAGTGTTGGGTTCATTGTATATTTTACGTTTTCAGTGTTTCAAGTGTATCTCTCTGTCTGAACTTGTGTCATTGTATAAGAAAGGACTTTGATGAATGCGTGTATACGTGAAATTGGAACGTCAAAAACTGTTTACAAACTAATATAGATTTTGTAGGAATCTTCTGAGAATACAGCTAATTATTTTATAACGGGAAGTTTATGACACGGCCTATCCCCGGACTCCCCTAAGGAATACACTGTAACATCATTATTAACACACATGCGCGCATACACATATATACCTGTTGTTGTTGGTGGTGCCGTTGTTGTTGTTGTTGGTGGTGGTGTTGTTGTTGTATCATCTGAAACCAAAGAAAACAGTCATTTAGCCAAGTTAGCTATAGACATGAATAGCAAACAAGATGGCTAGTCATTTAAATGTGTTTCCAGATAACCACACACACAACTGACCTTGTTGAATTATGTACACACAAACACACCCACGTACCATGAACAAACGCCGATTTATCAGTACCATCAGCGACTTGCTGACTTAAAAAATACCAGTTTATGACACGGCCTATCGCCGGTCTCCACTAAGGAATACACTGTAGCATCGTCATTAACACACATGCACACACACACACACACACACATTCTTGTGCCCGGTGACAAACGAGGTAATTTTAGAATGTAGGAATCGGATAGCACATTTTTGACGGAAAGAACGCATTTTTCAAGAGAAAAGGGTTAGGGTAAGGGCTAGTTGCAGCGTTGCAACTAGCCCTTACCCTACCCCTTATCAAGAAAGTTGACCTAGTTCGTCTCTTATAGGCGACGAAATAGGTCGATTTTTGCTTCAAACTTTTTCGAAAATTGGCTGGATTTTCTCCGTCCCGGATAGTGCACTCCTCTGTACTTAAAACACTCTTTTGCACTACAACTGCACTCCCATGCACTAAAAAAGCACTCCCGCGTACTTAGAAACAAACGGGGAACGGGAGACAAATTTGGAACGAGCAAATTACCCCATTTATGACTGAAAAAGTAAATTCCGTTTCCCATTTCTGTGGTTATACAACCTCTCACACACACACACACACACACATAGTTGTAAACGGGCTTATTTGGGGTCTTTGTTATGACGCACTGTATCTGAGTACCACATTTTCTAATTATACGACAACATCAATAACATTATTTTTCGTTAGAAGAGAAATAAAACATCGTGCTCCTGCATTCTGAGCAGTTTTGTATTAATAATATGTAGGAGGTTATCTTTTTAATAAATGGGGTCTTTTCGAGTAAGTGAGGCCCAAAGGGCGACAACCAAACCACATTTTGCCACTTCCGCTTTACTTTCTGTTTGAGATAGATATACGGGTCTGGTGCAGAGGGGAGGGAAGGAGAGAGGATGGAGTGATCTGTGAGGCTTGTAAGGATTTTCTTGAAGGTAGACAGTTTTGTGTGCTGGTGTAAGTGGAAGGATTTTTAAATATTAGTTTTTAACTTTTTTTAAAATTTTGGTAGGACGAGCTTTTCTTGAGTATGTGCGAAGCAAAATATCAATAAAGAGGATTTACGGTTCACTTAACATCCAGTATATTACAATCTTTTTTTTTTTCATCCCATCTGAGAGCCCAATCTATTGGGTCAATTTATAACTGTTCTTATATAGAGAGAGTGGAAATCTGAGTTTAGTTTTGTGTTTGTTTTGTTTTCCGTTGTATGCATTTTTGGCTTATGTTGGTCATGTTGTTCATTTTCATTTATTCAGAAGCTTAATGTTTTAACATTTGAGCTATATAAATTTCATAGCATAAGAATGTTATGCCAGTGATGGTGACAGAGAGAGAGGAGAAGAGAGAGAGAGAATAAAATCATTGTCTTTGTCATTGCTTATTGAAAGTTGCATCATTTATTTGAATACTGTTCAAATGAAAATTTAAAAACTACAAACAAATGTCTCATTCTCATTTTTGTTCATGTGGATTTGAAAGCCAAGTTATAAATACAATGTTACAAAGATGTATGTTACAAAAATGTAATACAATTTCCCATTCCACAAAAACAAACATTTAGTTATTAAAGAAAAAATACTCATTAGTGCTACATCTTCAAAAGGTTAAATTTTAACGATCAATTCTGACGTTAATCTAAGAAACCAAACATATTAAGTATTACCATTGTAAATAAAAAGATGTGTAAAAGTACATTTTTATTGGGCACTGTGCAAGGATGTAGAAGAAGAGGGAGACCGAAAAAGAGGTGGGAGGACAACATTCGAGAATGGACTGGTTTGACACTGAGCAAAACAATCAGGGTTGCTGAGGACAGGGAAAGATTGATTGATTGATTGATTGTTGCTTTAGGTCCAACAGGGAAAGATGGAGTACGCTGGTTAAACAATCAACTGTGGTGCACCTACGACCTCCGAGTTAAGTGATAGGATATGACATTTTTATTTCCATTAATAAAAATTCGTTTTCTTCAAAATTGTCTTTTAAAAAGTCGTAACCACATTATACCATAACCAAATGAAACAAATCATAGACTTTTTACTTCTGCAGTGCATATAACCAACAAACCAGTGGCAAGTGATAAAGAGATCGAATTGTCTAAATTCTGATATGAAACTGCAACCGTCATTTTTTCCACACTGCAATTTCATTCTGTGGCCGATTGCCACTAATTGGAGATAAAATATCACAAAATTGTATCAAATATATGACAATTGCAATTGCTTTCCATCAATTCATTACTTCCAAGTGTATTTATTTATTTATTTATCTATTTATTTATTTATATAGCGCTTTTCCAGCTCAAGATCTGCTCAAGACGCTGGCCAATATGTGATCTAACTCAGTTTGCCCCAGTCGCAGGACCTAGTGAGTGCTGGGTAGATTTTGTGTCGTCGGCGATCATCCGTCTAGGACACGAGCGTCATGATCTTTAAAGTCCATGCGATGAAATGTTTGTGCACAGACTATATCTCGGTTTATAATTTCATCCGAAGGATATCTTTTGGTGGTTACCTTCTCACCCAAGCATGGACAGCCATCCAGGTGCTAACTCTTCCCGACGTTGCTTAACATGAAACATTGCTAGCGTGTGCCCAAACCATTGTTCATCCATTGGTCCTTCCTAGAACTTGGATTCTCTGGGGTCAGTTCTGGAAAAATGCTAGACGCACACGAATCCTCTGAAGATTCCTGCAATTTAAAAAAAATATTTCTTTAAAATAACCTTAAATCTTTTTTTCTCAATCAAATTTTGTCTTGGAAAAGTTATAAAGTATTTTTTATGTCAAAGTCAACCCACAAAATTTTTCCAAATTAATGCCTCTATTCCATACCTCCGTTTTAGTTTCCTATGCCACTATGATCAGACCGCTGCGCAAACGGCCATTTTTAACACCGTTCTTAACAGCTCTTTTCCATGGTAGCTCCAATGATTAGCGTTGAAGCAACAGTCAATAGCTAGCGATCATATGATTAGCGTTGAAGCAACAGTCAATAGCTAGCGATCAGATACCGTGCCCTTACCACATCAACCGTCCAGTAACACTCTTTAACGATGTCACAGCGACCGTGGCGTGTTGACAACATTTCATTAGTGTTCTGTTACTGATGTTTGTAAGGATTTTGCCGAAGTTATATAGTAAGCAGAACATATATTCTGCCAATATGCAGTTGCTTGCTAGACACTGAGATTTAAAGAGGTGAGTTCTTCGTCTTATTCACACCTGCTCAATGCCTATGTGAGCAGCACTCTTAGGTTCTCACACATTTTGCTGGCTGTGGGCTATTTATAGCTTGCCTACACCCTCCCTTTCAGTGAAAGGAAAGGAAAGAAGAGCATCGGCGAACCTATTTATAGCTAGCCTGGCTGAACTAACTTCAAAACCTAAAAGCTTTAGTTGAGTCATTGTGTATTGCTGATGCATAAAAACATGCATTTTCGCCAGCTTGGTCCTTGAACAAGAGCTGGTGAGAAAAAGAAAACGTAGACCCCTGCATTTTGTACGAGACCATGGTTGGCTGCCCCAAGGAGACTTATTTATGGACACTTCCATAGAAGAAACAGCATTCTTCTTCAACTTCATACAAATGGAGCCCAATTGGTTGGCAGACTGGTTGGCAGACTGTCTCATAGGATCATTCTACATTATACCAACTGGATAGAACCCTAGAACCAGCCATCAAGGTTGCTGTTACCCTAAGATACCTGCCGCTACCCCAACACAACTAATATTAGGTAGGTTGGGTCTGGGCGCACCACAGGCTGTGACTAGGCCCGGGGAAGGGGACCCGGAATTTCCCGATTAAAAAAGGCAATAAAGTGTCAAAAATCAACCAAAAAAAAAAAAAGAATAAATAAAGTGTTCAAATAATATTAAAAAAATATAATAGTGCTGTCTGTTGTATTTGACTATTCTATAACAAAGTGTATTATTTTGGTAAACAATTACAATATTTTTATAGAGTAAGATAGTTTAGTCACAATTGTTTAGATATCTAATTGCCCTGTTCCGGTTGACGCTAAAAGCTGTTACAACCTGAGCTCCGCTAACTTTTGTGATCTTGCGGTATTTATATTGTCTTGTTGTGAGTTTTGTTTTGTGTAATTGTTGTCTCATGGATCGTCAAGTAAGTGTTGCGTAACTCTGCTTTCCTTCTTATGTTCGTTCGTTCATACTGTCGTTTTTTTCTCTTCGTTCATTATGCTGTCTTGCACTCACGTGGTCCGCCATTTTGCTCCACCAGCAACACAAGCTACACACGCAATGAGCTGTTGTCATTTAAGTTTAGGCGTACACAGCTTGCTCCCGACCATGTGCTCCGATTACAAGAACTCTCGATCGGCCGTCATTTGCCCAGAAAACGGACTAGTCGTGGAGGCAAACAGAAACAAAACATCTTGTCTATCCCTACTGTTCTTTCACACAGCAAATCATTTACACTTTCCAACTCTGATTACACGCTTGATATTGTAACACACCCAGTGTGTATCACTAGGACTAAGACTCAACGCCGCAACAAAGATAATCTCATTCACATCAATCTCTTCCCTCCACCTCTATCTTCACACCTCGATAGCCACAGTCCTCTACGCATTGCATCATTCAACACTCAGTCGCTAGGTCCGAACGAAAAACGTACCGCTCTGCACGAATTAATCTTAGACAAGCACATTGATATTATGTTCATTCAGGAGACTTGATTTCGGCAAACTGGTGACGAGGGTAAATGCTCTGATTTAACCCCAGCTGTCTATTCTGTATGTTCAATGCGTCGCTCAAATCGCGGTGGTGGCCTTGCCATTATTTACAGAGATAGTCTGTCCCGTCACCTTGGCTTCATCACAGACTTCGCATTCGCTCACTCGTCCTTTGAAGTTGTTCACCTCAGTTTGGCCGTTCCATAGCAGAACATTCACTTCATATGCATATATCGCACCTTTCCTAGCAAAAAAAATAAATTAACTGATGCAATTTTCCACCAAGAATTTCCAGTCCTGCTCGATTATTGCAACACACTGTCAGGAACATACATAGTTTTAGGAGACATTAACTTTCACTTTGACCAACCCCAGCAACCTTCCACCGCAAAAATGATTGAACTTTTAGATCAGTTTAGTCTTTCTCCGTCAGTCACAGAACCCACCCACAGCCGTGGTCACATCATAGATTGGGTTATGCATAGGCCTCAGGATAATGTTGTTAGATCAACTTCAGTCACCCAGGAATTAACATCTGACCATTTCTGTGTCGTGTGCGAACTAAGCGTCGCAGCCCCCCTCCTCCCCCCATGTTCAGGGAGGCTCGCAGCCTGCGTGCCATGGATAGGGATGCTTTCAAGCAAGAGCTTACCGCTAAAGTGACCCCAGAACTGTGCCCCTCTGTGGATCAGCTGAATAGTACACTTCAAGCGGTGCTTGATCAGCACGCTCCCATGGCCCAGAAAAAGGTCAAGGCAACACGCTCTGCACCCTGGTATGAGTCTATTAAGGATGAGCTCTCCGAGGCGAAGAAACACTGACGCAAAGCAGAGAAAAAGTGGCTTAAATCAGGTTTAGAAGTCAGCAAGCAGATTTTCACCGCTGCAAAAAAACGGGTCACTAAAATAGTCCAGACTGCCAAAACCCGGTACTTTAGCAACAAAATTAGCAGCAGCGAAACTTGTAAACAGTTGTTCGACATTTGCAATCAGCTAAGGGGTAAGAGCAATGCAACATCACTCCCATCCACGCATCCACCATGTCAGCTCCCAGATGTATTCTGTAATTATTTCACACAAAAAGTGGCCGACATAAGGGCCGCTTTTGATAGCCATGAGATCCCACTCATTAACCCATTCTCACCTTCCCTCACTACCGCAAAGTTGGAAGTTTTTCAACCAATAACAGAGCAAGAAGTCAAGAAAGTCATCTTAAGCTCAAAACCAACATCTTGCTCTCTTGACCCCATTCCTACCCCCATGTTGATAGAGAATCTTGACCCTCTACTCCCGACCATTACCCACATTATGAACGAGAGTCTGTCCGCTGGTGTTGTTCTCAAAACGGCTGTCATCAAACCCCTCCTTAAAAAAACAAGTTTAGACAAAAATAATCTAAAGAACTACAGACCTGTTTCAAACCTCTCCTTCCTGTCCAAAGTCATAGAAAAAATTGTTATCAAACAACTGTTTGCCTACCACTATGATAACGCTTCACTTTGCCCCAACCAGTCTGCTTACCAACCCTTCCACAGCACTGAGACAGCCCTCCTAAAGGTAACCAATGATCTGTTGCTTGCCTTAAATAATGGTAACGTCTCCATTCTCACCTTATTAGACCTCTCAGCCGCCTTTGACACAGTCGACCAACACATTCTTTTCAACACTCTTCAACACTACTTTGGAATCTCTGGCTCGGTCCTGGCTTGGTTCCACTCATATCTTTCTGACAGATCACAAGCAGTCACTGTCGATGGCTGTTTCTCCGGCATAGCAGACTTGGTGTGCGGCTTGCCTCAGGGTTCCGTTTTAGGGCCGGTGTTATTCACTCTGTATACCAAGCCACTACTTCTCCTGCTCGGAAAGCAAGCTGTTGAGAGTCAGTCATTTGCAGATGACACACAACTGTATAAATCCACTGCCCCCTCTCTCATTAATTCCACTGTTCAGACTTTGGAGAACTGCATCACAGACATTAAGTCATGGATGACACTCAACAAGCTTAAGCTTAATGACGATAAAACCGAAGCCCTCCTCATTCACAAGCACAACACCTCCTCCTCACTCTCGCCTCTCCCAACATCGCTTACAGTAGGGACAACAAACACTCAGTTCTCATCCTCAGCGAGAAATCTCGGCTACATTCTCTCCGATGACCTGTCCCTCAACAACCACATCTCCAACATCTGTCGCTCTGCATACACGGCCATACGCCAAATCAACTCCTTTCGCCACTATCTTACAGTCACTGCCACCAAAACCCTAGTCTGCGCTCTCGTCCTTTTTCGTCTTGACTATTGCAACTCTCTCCTCGCTGGCTCCCCAACACACATCATTGACAAACTACAAAAGATTCAGAACTCAGCAGCTAGACTAGTATTCCGAGCAAAGAATCGCGATCACATCACACCTCTACTACATTCTCTTCTCTGGCTTCCTGTGCAAGCACGCATAGAATACAAACTCTCTGTTCTCTGTCACAACTTCTTCACAGATTCTTGTCCTTCCTACCTTGCTGATCTACTGTCTGTCTACTCTCCTTCACGCACTTTAAGATCTTCTGCTGACACTCGCACACTCAAGGTTCCCGTCACCCGCACTAAGACATACGGCCAACGTGCATTCTCTTACTCCGCACCCAAGCGGGGGAAAAGAACCAGAAGACCAGATATGATTAAACACAGCCAAGAGAAATTTGAGGGAATCTTTAGGCAAGTGTGAAATTAACTGATAATGAGTATCATCAGGGCCAGAAGCAGTTATTGGATTTCAAGATGGAATCTGTCAGTTCTTCCATAGAAAATTGAAAGTTATATGGTTCACAATTATCGGTCTTTCTTTTTTATCTTTGATGTTTTGTACGTTTGGGGAATAATGAGCAGATGAAGAATTATGATGGATGGTAGAGGCCAACAAGTCAGCCACCTGCTTTCTGTCAGTGATGATCTGTCCACCTTTTTTCAGACCTTGGATCACAGCTTTGGAGTTTTTTCCTTTAATTCTTTTTATAATGTTTTGGGAGAGGTTTTGGTATGAAGTTTGGAACAGAAGGTTTTCCAGTATAGACGTCTTTTTTGTTTAAAGATATATCTAGTTTTAGCTCGCAGTTTCTTATGATTAAGTTTATTTTCAGCTTTAGGATTTTGAAAGAAACTCCGTTGGGCTTGCTTCCTTTGATGATGAAGAGTCTTGCATTCTTCATCAAACCAAGGGGTCTTCGGGCACTGCTTTTAATAAATGTTTTGGGTATATTTTTGGAAGCACATTCTATTAGGATATTAGAAAGCTCCAAAGCTGGATCTTCGGAACTGAGAATATCATTGGTAATTCGACAAGCTGTGGAGTGTCCAAATTGGTCCCAATTACAGCATCGTGTGCAGACAGCCCACCCGTCAAACAAACTCCAAGACAACACAGCGTGTCAAGGAATCAAACGCCACACATCTCGTCAGACACTGAGCTAAGTACACAGCCTTCAGTGCACCAAAAACTCTGTATAAAAACGACCACAGTAGTCCACTCTTCAAAAACGCTGACCATTAAGGGCAGAAAGTATCCAGTGCCCTATGAGGAGAAAGTAGCTGCCTAGACTATCAGCGATCGAATCATTCACATTGACAATTGAACTTTTAAGTTAGATTCATACATCAAAGACCGTGTATAGAATAGAAGAAATAAATGTGTGATTTTTACTGTTATCAAGTGGCTGGACTACATATGATTCATAGCCGTGTGAAAGCTAGTGTGGCAGTGATCTTTTACCATTTTTCTATCTATCTCTGTACCCCAGCCTTAACACAGACTGAGCTAAAACAAATAAATGTATTAAAGTAATTCACAGGGTGATTCACAGGGTGATTCACTTGCGGTCCCCGTAGAATAAGACGTGAGGGTTACAGCAGTAAATTGTGCAGAGCCCAGCAACAATTTAAAAAAACCGTCACAGTCGGCCCGCTTGTGGTCGACCTCTGCTGGTTACTAGGGGCAACACTAACTTTATCTTTATTTTCACTATCCAACAGACGTTTCTCTAGCGTTTGTGTGAATTCTTTCAGAGAATTCAGGAACGATCCTAAAGCAGATTTGTTAGCAACAGAGATCATGGACAAGATGGATTTGAGCATGTCTGGCAAAGTGTTTGTTGAGGCCACTTTAGTAAAACTCGGTTTGTTTGTATAACACGGGTTGAGAATCTCATATCGTTTTCTCGCCTCTAGAAAGGAGCATCTGTCTCGTGATCTGATTTTTTGGATCTCATCCTCCCTGATCCAAGCAGGGCAAGACTTTGAAGATGCAGGATGGTCTCCCCTGCAATTATAACACTTTGGAGCATTACCGCATTGTTCGCCATGAAAACCTCCTCCGCACTTGAAACAGGTCGGTGTGTTTTTGCATGCCGTGCTACCGTGTCCATACCTCTGGCCTTTAAAACAACGCAGTGGCGGAGGTATAAAAACGGAAACAGGAATACTTTCATAACACACCATAATTCTTTTTGGTGCTTCAGGTGTGCAAAAGGTCAGAAACAGAGTATTTGTGGGTACTCTGTTTCCGTCCTTGTCTTTTCGCATGACCCTATGTGCCTCAGTCACTCCCTGCTTAGCCAAGCCATCTTTTATTTCCGTCTCAATCAGACCATCAAACTGGGATGACTGGTGTGCGGTGACAACTCACATTCACGTCAAACACTCGGCTACCTAGATCTAGTTTGAAGCCATCTCGAGACCTCAATTGTTCCGAAGTCCTTTATGTGGGACAGTCCACTAAAATACTTCCATCTCGCTGTCTTTTAATGTCTTTGATCTGTCTGAATACTCCTTCAAACCACTATTCCACGACAAAAGGGGAAATCCTCTGGCCTTCCTTTGTCATCCTAACGATCAAAAAGCATGACCATGTTTTGAAAAGTGCAGATTCTTTGGCGGTGCCTCTAGTTTCAGTGTCGCTGTCAGAGTCATGTCCAATATCCTTGTCCAGTCCGTCATGAGTTCGTTTATATTTTATGTTGGATGCCATGTTTGTAGATTGTTTATTCACCCCCCTGCTCCCCACCCACCCCGGAGTCCAACAAGGGGATGCGTCCAAGCGGGAAATCCAGCAAGGAAACGTACCAGGGCTACAGGGGGATATACAACCAGACAATCCCGCACTGTCACTACGGTCTTGTTCAAGTTTGACCCATGAGCCGCAGCCTTCTAGCAAAGAGAACTTTATGTCGGGACTAATTGTCTGATATAATGGCTCCTAAATATGAACTATGTAATGTTCAGACATTATTTACTTTGTGGACATTTCCTCATAAAATTATTGTACTGCTGGAAGGGATACTGGATGACAGAAACAAAAACACGCAAGTTGTCTATGTTAGAAACACTCTTTACTGCAAACCTAGATCTGACCTAGCCATCCCCGACCTAGAAACCGTGTGGATCGAAACAAAACTAAACAATCAAGAAGAAGCCCTGTTAGTTGGTTCCTTCTAACGCCGCCGAGTGCAAACATACATTACTGGAATCTTATTAGTGAGAGCATAAAGAAAGCAAATGATGATATGAAGAAATATGTATTAGGCGACTTTAATGCAGATTGGCTGAAGACTACATCACACCAATACCTTGATATTATAAATCTCTTCCAGCTCCACCAGTTAGTCCAATCACTCACATGTATTATTGCCATACCACCTCTTGTCTTGATCATATCTTAGTACAGTCCTTGTCTACTCAAAGCCGTCGATGTTTCTCCTCCTTTCTGCAGTGACCATAGTTTTCCTTATGTTTCTCTTAAAAAACACCTATCAGAAACATCAGATTTAAGCGCACTCTTTACAAAGTATAATAAAACAGACACAGAAATATTCCATGCACTGCTGAATCAAGAAGACTGGAACAAAATATTTTCAGATTTTACTGTTGACAAAAGTTTAGAAATATTCACTAAAACATTTTTTGAAATAGCCAACTTTGCATGCCTGTCAAAACTGTCACAATACGCCCACACGATGCGCCATGGTTCAAAAATGATATTAAAAATATCTTGTACGAACCTAACAAGCTCCATAAGAAAGCAAAACGCACAAACGATCCTGATGACTGGTTCGAGTTCAGAATTGCCAGAAATAACGTAATCTATAAAATTAGGGAAATCGAATAATATAACGAGCTAAGTAAGGACGTATCCAATCTAGACAAATTTGGTACAAAACAATGGTGGCAATTAGTCAACTTGTTTACAAGCAAAAGAAAGGTCTACATTCAAATGATATTCCTCGTCTACTGCTTAATGGCGTTTTATATGACAAAAGCAAAGAAAAAGCTGATATTCTTACTGAATACTTCACTGAACAGTCTACGTGATAGGTTATGGAGGATGTTTTCTGGGATGGCCAACCACTCTTGCTGGAGAACTTGGGCCAGAACTTCAAGGTTAGCTCCTGGAGGGAGGTTTGCCCGTGTCTGTCGACCCAAGACATCCTACAGATGTTCTATGGGGTTCAAATCGGGTGATCGAGCCGGCCAATCCATCCTTATGACGTGCTGTTGCTACAGGAAATCATTGACGATGCGCGCTCGGTGGGGTCTGGCATTATCGTCCTGTACTATGGCATCTTCCCCAATGGCCCGCAGAGCTGGGAGAACCCTAGGTTGTAGGACGTCATCCCTGTAGCCTATACCGTTTAAGTTGCCATGAATGTGGAGCAGGGGTGTTCTGCAGATTAATGCGAAGCCACCCCACATCATGACAGATCCACCGCCAAAGCGGTCATGCTCGCACACCGTCGCATCAGCAAAACGCTCCCGTGGACGCCTCCAAACATTCACTCGACGGTCTTGAAAGACAAGGAGAACCGAGACTCGTCTGTAAAGAGCAACCTTGACCAATGTTGCCTAGTCCACACCAAATGACGCCGAGCCCAGGCCAAACGCGCTGCACGGTGAGCTGAGGTGAGCAAAGGCCGTACTGCTGGTCGTCTTGATCGCAGGTTTGCCTCGTGTAGACGGTTACAAATTCTCTGGTCACTAACGTTAACATTGCTGGCTGTCTTCTGATGGTGTTTGCTGTAGCGGACCTCATCCTCAGAGCTGACAGGGTGATAAATGGTCTTGTCTTGCAGTGGTAACGCGGGGGCGTCCGGACCTTCTTGGTTCTTGGATGCTTTCAGCGTTGTTAAAGCACTCCCAGCCGCCTGCCAACTTCTCTCACCCCCATCCCTTCCAGAAGCCATGCAATAGCTCTGCCTCTATCCGCATCAGTCAATCGTCGCCTTGGGGGCATGGTGAGAAAAGCAGCAAAAGCGCTGCCATTTATACAGAAAAAAGCGCCGATTGTTGAACTGAACTCAGAAAATGCAAGCCTGTCGCGTGCAAATCACTTTTTAATGTTGAAAAATTTGCTTTATTAGCAAGACAACAGTAAATTAGGGCCATTTTTTGGTAAAAATTGGGTTTGTTTTTCAACTCAGTGCAGAAAGTTCAAAACTCACACATGTGATTACTTGTCAGAATAAGATTGTCTTGAATATTACTGTACAGGATAAGTTTTAAATAAGCAATATAAGCCATATTATTGATAGCAACAAAAAATAATTAAACTAAATGAAATATGAGAGTGGCCCTTCAATTATTTTGAATAGTATACTTTCCATACTAACTGGAAGCTATCACACGTGACACAGCTCTACAAGAAAGGAGACCACCATTCGTCATACCGTCCGATTTAACTGCATATCTGAGTTGGGAAAGTTTTTGAACGATGCATTCACAAGTAAATTTACGATTTCCTTAAGTCCAACAACCTTATTTCAGAAGAACAATCTGGCTTCCAAATCGACGACTACACAATAAACCAACTGCTTAATATATATAAAAAGTGCACAAATGTTGATCACAGCACAACGATGCAATTCGTTTTCTTTAACATATCCAAGGCCTTTGATCGCGTCGGGCATAAAGGCCTAACTCACAAACTGAACGCCATAGGGATCCGAGGAAACCTTGAATTTCTTGAAAACTACCTCAGTCACAGACACTAAGTGGTTGTCCTTAAAAATAAAAAGTCGCAGCCCACACTTCTTTCACCCAGAGCTCCTCAAGGCTCGGTACTAGGACTCTTGCTTTTTTATAATTAACATAAATGACATAGTCGAAAATATTGCATCTATTATGAAACTGTTTGCAGATGACACAAGCATGTTGCACAGCGATACAAATCCGAATAGACGAACCGAAATTCTATAGTCAGATTTAAGACAAATTTTAAAATGGTTGCTTACTTGGAAAGTTAAATTTAACCAGACAAAAATCGAATTCCTCATGATCCAACGCGACAACAACATAGTACACCCGTTATTCTTAAAAACACACTATTATCAGAAACAGCGCATCATAAACATCTAGGTGTAACAATACAACACGATTGTAAATGGGAGGAACATATTGCCAACAGAGGAAATAAAGTTAAACTACTACTTAACTGTTTCAATTCATTTAAACACTCCCTCAATAGAAAATCACTAAAAATTATGTATAAGTCATTTATTTTGCCCATATCTGGCTATGCCGACATCTTATATGACAATTGTTAACAAACCCAAGCAAACCTTTTAGAAAACCTGCACCGGGAAGGGTTACCAATAATAAATGGTTTAGTGAGGGGCACTAGCCATGAAACACTCTTTAGAATCTGCATTTTGTCCTCTAAAACCTCGTCGAGAAAGACATCAGCTAATAATGTACAACAAAATAGTAAATAATTATGTACCTCAATACTTGCTTAATCTTCTTCCACCTCTTATTGCCAGTATCAATCTGTACCACCGACGTAGACTGCATGAAAGGTATATCCCTCGTCACAAAACTGAAATTTTCTATTCTTTCCATCAACCATTGTGTTACACTCGATTCGATGATGGTGTTTTCTTTATCAGTATCTGATTCAGCCCCAATGCTGAATTCCTGATAAGGTGTAACTCAGATTCGTTTATCCACGCAGCCTGCTCACTCAGCATACAAGACACGGAGTCGACGTATGAAGTTTTCCACTTTTATTCAGCACACATCAACAACTGCATACAATTCTCAACTCAACTTTCCAACTCACTATCAACAACTTCACTCTTCTCTTTTTGAAACAGCGCGGCACTTAAATAGTCTCTTGATACTCCCGAATAACCTGGATCAATCTCGTATGACGCAATTTAACCAATCGCTTCTAACTTCGTCATTACTGTCTTACGTCATACATATTTCTTCTCCTTCCGGAACGTCCTAGAATGTTCGCAAATATCTACGTCCATCAAGAAACTTCGATCGATAGTAAACAAGGAGATCTAGAGGATTCTCCAACAATATCGACTAACGAAAATTATCAACGTTATACAAAGCTTCCTCTAACCACAACGCAAACTCAAATCAAAGGTAAATAAACTCCATTATTGAATACTTTGCAAAACGAAACCATTAGATCTATCGCGCGCGTTTCAGACATACTACCATTCGTGTTTCAAAATGGCAGCGCTTTTGCTGCTTTTCTCACCATGCCCCCAAGGCGACGATTGACTGATGAGGATAGAGGCAGAGCTATTGCATGGCTTCAGGAAGGGGTGGCGGTGAGAGAAGTTGGCAGGCGGCTGGGAGTGTCCCACTCCGTTGTCCAAAGGCTGCATTACATTACATTACATGCTTATTGCTTTAGGTCCAGCGGACTCTTCCAAGCCAAATCAGGATCAGAGAGACATTACCTTAAAATATTATAAAATGCTTCAAATCTTAAAAAAACAAGCCTGTTACTTTTAAATACTTGTGCGAGCTAGCGCTCGCAATAAATTGAATTTTTTGATTGTTTGTCATTGTTTTACTTTGTAATGAAAATTTTTTGCTTTAGTTGCCTTTGGAGGACAAAATGTTGTTTTAATTATTTTTGCCAGTTTCATATGAATTTTGAAGTGAGAACAACTCATCCATGTGTCTCAAATAATTGTTTTGCATGAGCTCTGTCCATTATTTGTTTGCTGATAATTTGATATTTGTTCATCTTAAACATAGACTGTGAGCTTGTCTTTGCCTTTTGAATACAGTTGTGTTTTGTCCTTTGGCTTGCCAGGACTTGCCTTTTTCTGCCTGCCCATGTTAACTAAGAACAAATAGTATTATTTTGTGATTTTGGACGCCGAACTATAGGTAACTACTTTGCATTGTTTTGTTTATTATATTTTGATAATCTTTATGGAAATATGATTCTGAAATTATGGAAGATGTTTTCATTTTGATATCTTATAAAATTTTGTTAGTTTGAACTCCTATTTGTTTTTAGTTGGGGCTCAGAATTTTGCCTGTGTTTCTAAATGAAAGAGTGTTGCTCATTTCGCTAAATGAAACTTGACTGTGAAAGTATTAACATTGGGGTTTAGTCTTCCTGATTATTGCTACAACCCTCTTATTGTTTGTTATTGCTGTTTGGGAGCGTCAATGTAGTTTGTTATTCTTTTGTTCTTTTACTGTTTTAGTGTAGACTTTTTGTTCTTTTACTGTTTTAGTGTAGACTTTTTGTTCTTTTACTGTTTTAGTGTAGACTTCTTACGGTTTGTTATTGTTTCTTTGCCAGTTGTACCTGACTCGGATAATAAAGTCTTCTTTCATCGAATTACGAGTTCGAGTACAGTTAAGTTCAATGAATGCTGGAAAGGGTTTCCCAGACTCAGACAATTCCCCGAGTGTCAAGTCCCTAGAAAACCTGTGGCAGGCACAATACTCAAACAAACTTTCACATGACACCTCTTGAAAAGTCTTGTTTAAAACTGATGTATTAAAAATAGGTTCTCATTCTTCAATCAAATCACTAAATTCAGTCCTATCAATAAAATCCAAACAAAACAAAACATGACAACATGATTTATATGCGACAAAACAAACCAACTTCATGTACAAATTGAAACAGATGTTGACCATTATATACTTTAAAAATCTCTTTGAAAGGTAATGAATCAAAATAGGTTTCTCTTTCCTCAATCAAATCAGCACATTCAGACATGAAATGACGAACAGAAAAGGATTGATCACATGCAAAGCACCATGATGGTTCTCCTTTTAAAAGGAAACTGTGGGTGACATAAGTATGCCCAATATGAAGGCGAGATAAAACTGTTTCTTCTTTACGAGGGATGCAAAGTTCGGCAAAGAGGCTGACAAATCGGGAAGAATTTGAAATAGTTTGTTGTTGATATGGTTAGACCAGTCAGTCTGCCACAGCCGTTTACAATAAGATCCAGTCATACAACGCAGATCAGAGTAAGGAACAAATTGGAAAATCTCTGAAGGAAAATCGAGATGCACAGCAACTTTAGCTGCTTTGTCCACTGCCATGTTGCCGCGGATGCCCATATGACCAGGTACCCTCAAAAACAAGTTGTGTATGGAGGTCATGGATCTCTGCCAGAAAAGGGTGTGATATCTTTCTTATGGAAAGAGCCTGAAGTGCTGACAGTGAATCAGACATGATTAAAAACGAGGTTCTTTTGGACTGATAAACTTGTTTCAGAGCTAGATGAATTGCCTTGAGCTCAGCTGTATAAACAGAACAAAAATCAGGTAAACGCTGTTGCAAGGGCTGGTCTAAGTGTCTACCGGAGATTGACGCAGCAGCAACCGAATCCCCTTTCTCTGACCCGTCTGTAAAACGTTTTTCATATCCTGGGTATAAGGCACACTGTTCTAAATAAAGTTGGTTATATACGTATCAGCTGTATTGTTTTTGAGGAAAGCGAACAAGTGCCAATTAATGTTTGGGGTACATCATTTCAATGGAGGAGCTTCAGTCCGAAGCTCATCATCGTTGATGGAAACAACATCGATGCCTGCATTTTTCAAATGTGCCTGAATTCTGATTCTAAACGGAGGAATTGCGTTAGGTTTAGCTGCAAATTTTCTAACAAAATCTGGGTTCAAAACACAATCATAAGCGGGGTTTATGGGATCAGTTTTTAATTTTAAATATTAATTCATTGACAATTTTGTACGTCTCAGCTCCAGCGGGGGTTCGTTAGCTTCCACGTAAAGGCTTTCACAAGGGGACGTGGCAAAACGCACCCAAAGCAATGCGTAGTGCCTGGTGGGCAACTGGATCTAACATTTTAAGATAAAAATTTCTAGCAGAGCCATAAACAATGCAACCATAGTCTAACTAGTCTCCTCTCTGAAAATCCTTACGGGAAGAGAGGGGACTATAAACTGATAAACATAACATAACATTGTCAGCTCCCCAGTCTGTACCGCTGATAACCTTGAGCACGTTGCAGGCCCATTGACATTTAGTTTTTAAATTTTTCAAATTAGGAAAGAATGATAGCCTTTGATCAAATATAACACCCAAAAATTTGACTTGTTAAACCGTCTTTATTGGACTTTTGTTGAGGGTAATATTAGGATAATATAAACAGCAAGGGAGAACAAGATGCTACCCCGAGATCACTCCATCTCCTGTTCCCACGTATCTGATAAAGATCCCCAAACTTAACCCTGAAAAATTCTGTCCGTTAGAAAATTGGATATTAACAGAGTTAAATGTCCCATCAAACCCAATTCTTGTCCATTTGAATAAGTGTAAAGTGTTCGATGTGTGTGTGTGAGTGGGCAGTATAAACGACGTTACAGGACACACTCATGGAACTCCACACATGCTTCTTTTGACTTTTTTGGAAGGGCGCCCTATTTGATCAAAATAGTTCCCATGCTGAGTTAGAGCTTTTTAGGCCTAGGGTTAGTTTAAGGGTTAGGGTTGAGGGGTTAGGGTTAGGGATTAGGGATAGGTTCAAAAATTTGAAAATGTCAAAACAATGTCACGGAAATGAAAAGTGTGTCAAAAGTAATCCCTGTTTTTTTTTCACAACAGCATCGAATGTCGTTTTTACAAAAATGGGTGTGTGGTGTTGTTTGTGTGTGTGGTGTGTGTGTGTGTGTGTGTGTGTGTGTGTGATTGCAACGTAGTGTTGTCAAGAGCGGCGAGCTCCTTTCCTTACCGTTTGCGAGGTACCGCGCGATACAAATGTACTGTATTATTATTATTATTATTATTATTATTATTATTATTATTATTATTATTATTATTATTATTATTATTATTATTATATTTCCATGTGGTATCATAAGCTTTTTTCAAATCAAACATAATGGCAACGACATGTTCACCTTGGACGAACGCATTACGGATAAAAGTTTCCAGTTGCACCAGGTGGTCAACAGTACTTCGACCACTTCGAAAGCCACACTGAGTGTTGGATAAAATATTATTTGTTTCGAGATACCACAGTAAACGGGAATAAACCATTCTTTCCAGCGTCTTGCTTAAGCAGGACGTTAAGGCTATTGGTCTATAGTTTGTTGGAATAGTATGGTCTTTGCCAGGTTTAGGAATGGGTACAATAATGGCCTTTCTCCAAGAGGGAGGAAAGGTGCCAGTGATCCAAATCTGATTGAAGATGTCCATCAGTTGAGACTGTGAATACCGTGTTAAATGTCTAAGGAATTGATAATGCACATCATCCGGTCCAACTGCTGAATCTGCACTTTTGTTAATTGCATCTTCAAGCTCGACTAATGAGAACGAAATGTAGTCTTCAGAATTATCGGAGGTAAAATTTAACTGTTGTTTTTTCTTTACGGGTTTAAAAGTTTGAAAAGGGACAGAATAATTTTCAGAGGGAGAATTTGTAGCAAAAGAAGAAGCCAAAAGATCAGCTACTAATTTTATATCTCCGATTACGTCCCCTGCACAGTAAGGCATGGGCTCACCTGATTGTTACTTTTATTTTTGAGTTTGGGGACCACTTTCCAAACCTTCGACAGTTTTGCTTTCGAATTTAGCGTGGAGCAGAAACCTCTCCACGATTCTCTTCTCTTTCGTTTGAAGAGCTGTCGGCATTGCGCTCGCAAACGTTGTTGGTTTTGTTTATTTTCAATGCTTGGGTGTAAAATCATAGTTCTTAAAGCTTTTTTTACGGGCTTGCTGAAGTTTTCTACATTCATCATTAAACCAGGGTTTTTTAAGTGAGGGTTTGATGAAGTTTGCGGAATGGACTCCTTGGCACTGTTTATAACTATGTCAGTGTAAAGCTGTACTGGATCTATGGCATTCGAAAATTCCTGTTTCTTAGCACGTAACTGAACATCAGACAGGTTAGAAAACAGACTCCAGTTAGCTTGTTTCAGTTTCCACCTGCCATGAGTTTGCTCAAGGTTGTCTGAATCATGTTTTAATAAAACCGGAAATGGTCGCTGCCATGGAGATCTTCTAAAACTGTCCATTTAAAATCCAAAAGTAAGGAGGGATCACAGATCGATATATCAATGTGGGACAAAAAAGCGGTTCTTGAACAGTAAAAAGTTTCCCATGGATTCAGCATAATGTAAACATTTAGCTTGCTTAGAATACAAGAAAACAATGGTTGAGTATGACAGCTCATCTAAACATTTCCCAAAAAAGAACATCAACAATTTAATTTTATTCCTTCAAAAGGAAAATTATCTGTTACTCTGTTAAAATAATAAAGTATTGACTACTGGCGAATTAAAACGAGAAGAACAAAAAAGGTCCTCTTGCATACTGATGCTCTCATCCGTTGGCAAATTTCTTTACACAATCACCAACTGATCCACACTTACATCCAGCATCTTACACTCCCCAAACAACATGGTCTAATGGGGCGCAAGGGGCAATGAGAGTACAAAATTTTACCAGTACAGTATACGATTTGCATAGTAATTCCTATTCTGCCTACTATAATTAGAACAAACGATAAAAAGAGGGGGGGGGGGGGGGGGGTGGGGGCATAACAACACATCAAGTAAAGGATTAGTCATGTTATTCTAACTGACCCAATCATAATAAATTATTATTTTTAAAGTTATATTGAATGTGCAGCTTAACATTCCATTCATTGATCGTCTTCATTCATGCAATGCTCATTATACATACTGGCTCTAAACAAACAAGTTATTATGTCAGGGCACATCATAATAATTACACCGCGAACGACAGTCTTCACCATCCTAAGCATCATCACTTTCAAATACATTGGAATCCACAGCAGGAAAACTGACAGCACAAATTATTGGCTAACATTAAGTAATGTATAAGCCTCTTATAGCTTCACTGGCCAAGAAGAGTATGCCTAAAACTGATATTAAATGGTAACTTACCAATCACAGATGACAATGTTTCTAGCAAGATGTGAAATGTATAAGTCGTAAAAATACAGGACATACTTTTACTGATCTACGAATCGCAGTCTCCTATGCCTTTTCTGCAAAGACCGAGAAACCAAACAATCGTCTTGTATTTTATAAGACGGGATAAAACAGCAAGGTTTTATTCCCAAACCGTCACTACTTCACAAATAATATAGCAACATTTATCTCAAGGAAATAAGGAGTCAAAAGAGTAAATGAACCGATTGAATCAGCAAATGAAACTAGCATTGTTTTTCATTGGCTGCCTAATCTAGAGTTGACTCAAGACTAGGCCTCCATTTTGAATGAAACGGAGACGAAGTAATGAACGAAACTGGCGTTGTTTCCCAATGGTGAAGTTTATTACTTTAAAAAAAAACCATTATTTCTTTAATGCTACACGCATATTCAGGAGTAGCGGCTAAATACTAAGTCTAATGGCCTGTAACCAACTGCCACTGTGTGCCGCAGAGACTGTATGGACTCCATCTTATAAACTGCCACGCCGTTTCTAACTTACACACTGAAAACACAAACATATTCATTTGTACAGTACATGCAGTGTTACCTCAGAAAAACAGCAAGCTTTTTTGCACCACGGATATTTTCTCTTCCCCTATGATGGCTGACATGTGAGGTAGACAGGTCCTGAGTATCCATAAGGTAGTCGAATACACTACGTGCAACCCGGAATGTTGTGCATTGGAAAGGCGTGGCACTTCTTCTTTCCAGGTAGTTCTCTCCCTTGACGTCGTCATCACTCAAATTGAAATGAAAACAAATATAATCAGTATGCGCATCTGTTGGCTATTATATGTTAATTTGCACCCTGTTAAAAATACCAAATGTGATATATAAAACTTGAAATGATATTTAGAGCGGCCTGTATTATATATACGTTACGATTGGCCAAACTGCTGCGCAACATATAAAACGACATTTCAAACATTTTAGTTGCCAGGAAGATTTCATGGCTAAAATATGTTTTCATTATATGTAAATGTAGACAATATCATCATCACTTTTAATTTCTGCATTATCTGTTTTGTTGATCTACAATACAGCTGTTGGACAATAGTGAGATGGAAATTATTGTGAATAATTCTTGCACTCGCATAATATACTACTCAAAATAATTGAAGGGCCACTCTCATATTTCATTTAGTTTAATTATTTTTTGCTGCTATCAATAATATCGCATATAATGCTTATTTTAAAACGTAGCCTATCCTGTACAGTAACATTCAAGACAATCTTATTCTGACAAGTAATCACATGTGTGAGTTTTGAACTTTCTGCACTGAGTTGAAAAACAAACCCAATTTTTACAAAAAAATGACCCTAATTTATTGTTGTCTTGCTAATAAAGCAAAATTTTCAACATTAGAAAGTGATTTGCACGCGACAGGCTTGCATTTTCTGAGTTCAGCTCAACAATCTGCGCTTTTTTCTGGGTATAAATGGTAGCGCTTTTGCTGCTTTTCTAACCATGTCCTGTAAAATTATTCTGAATTTCCATTGTTATTCAGCTGTATGTTAATTCTTTTGAATATATATGTATAACGTTGAACACGCACTCTGACCGTCTAAACTTTATTGTTCAGTTTGCTTAGTATAAATAAACAATTCCTGTCCGTGACAGCGACGATTGATTGATGTGGATAGAGGCAGAGCTATTGCATGGCTTAGGAAGGGGTGGGGGTGAGAGAAGTTGGCAGGCGGCTGGGAGTGTCCCACTCCGTTGTCCAAAGGCTGCGGGAGCGCTTTAACAACACTGGAAGCGTCCAAAAACCAAGAAGGTCCGGACGCCCCCGCGTTACCACTGCAAGACAAGACCATTTCATCAATCTGTCAGCTCTGAGGATGAGGTCCGCTACAGCAAACACCATCAGAAGATAGCTTCACGCAGGAAGCAATGTTAGCGTCAGCGACCAGACAATTCGTAACCGTCTACACGAGGCAAACCTGCGATCAAGACGACCAGCAGTACGGCCTTTGCTCACCTCAGCTCACCGTGCAGCGCGTTTGGCCTGGGCTCGGCGTCATTTGGTGTGGACTAGGCAACATTGGTCAAGGATGCTCTTTACAGACGAGTCTCGGTTCTCCTTGTCTTTCAACGGCCGTCGAGTGAATGTTTGGAGGCGTCCACGGGAGGGTTTTGCTGATGCGACAGTGCGCGAGCATGACCACTTTGGTGGTGGTTCTGTCATGATGTGGGGTGGCTTCGCATTAACCTTCAGAACACCCCTGCTCCAAATTCATGGCAACTTAAACGGTATTGGCTACAGGGATGACGTCCTACAACCTAGGGTTCTCCCAGCAATGCGGGCCATTGGGGAAGGTGCCATACTACAGGACGATAATGCCAGACCCCACTGAGCGGTTATCGTCAATGACTTCCTGCAGCAACAGCTTGTCATGAGGATGGATTGGCCCGCTCGATCACCCGATTTGAACCCCATAGAACATCTGTGGGATGTCTTGGGTCGACAGACACAGGCAAACCTCCCTCCAGGAGATAACCTTGAAGTTCTGGCCCAAGTTCTCCAGCAAGAGTGGTTGGCCATCCCAGGAAACATCCTCCATAACCTGATACGGTCCATGAAACAACGATGCCAAGACTGCATTGATGCAAACGGTGGCCCACCCGATACTGACTCTATAGATTTTTGGTTTCTAAAGTTTTGATTTTGTAAATGAGGGGTATGTCCAGTTAAATTGAATTTACTCGAATTTTAAGCGACTGATGTCTAAACTCTTTTTTGTTATTGATGCAGAAATGATTGCAATAAAATATGATGAACTAATACATTGAATTCGTGTTTCTGATTTAAAGAGAGACCCATGTGTCCAAGTGGCATTTGTATTATTTTGAGTAGTATATGTCATTTGTTTTCTTCAGTTCTGTCCTATAACTACAAGGCTACATCCCTTGCCATTTTGCACCCTGAATGTAAAGCATGCAAGGCACACCCCACAATCGGCATCATATCTGTCGCACGCGCCAATGTACATATCCACAACTCACTAGCCTCAGAATCATATCCACATCTGGGATTCAATAGTGGGGGTTGAAACTTCTACTTCAGTGGTAAACAATGGCCGATTTTACATCTCGGCCAGGTTTTTCAAACCCAAATTTAGCATCTGAATCATCATGCCAACTTACAGCTTGCTTGTTAAAAGGCAGTCGCAGTCCACATTATAGCCGTACTCCACTTCATTGTTATCACTGATAAAACATTCGCCGAGTAACAGCAAACTGCAGCCATTGTTGTAGCCCGATTGCGCTTGATTGACTACTTTAAATCTGCCAATCGCGTCACGCAGCGGCTGATCGCCATATCGCCAGCTTTCAATGCCAATCATACCGACTCACTGTGAACTGTGATGTTTATATTGACAAAAGAGTTTTAAAGTGTAAAAGAAAAAAGATTTTAAAAAAATGTTAAGAAAGTAAAGAATAAGGGAAAGAGCAAATGTGCAGGTCTATCCTATCCTATCCTATCCTGTAACTCGGAAGTCGTTGGAGCACCACCTATGATCGTTTATTCAGCGTACTCCATCTTTCTCTGTCTTGAGCAACCCTCGTGGCTTCGCTCTGTGTCAAGCCAGTCTATTCTGGAATGTTGTCCTCCCACCTCTTTTTGTGTCTCCCTCTTCCTCTGCTTCCTTACACTTTAACATATCATGGGCGGGTTTGGTATAGTTACTCTTTACTAATAGGGTCCAGCGGCCTACGATAAGCCGACCGAGGACCTCACACGCAATGGGTCTATCTCTCACAACATCACAAACATTTAGACTATAGTATCCACCAAAACACACATACAAGTATAAATTCACGACATTATTAACGATATTTAAAATAAAATTAAAGTCATGGAACACTAAATATGAAGAGGACATACATTGTGTATGTACAAACTAGCATTATTATAGTAGGTTGTCCAGTAATAATATTATTTCTTATCCTATCCTATCCTATCCTGTCTTGTAATCCTGCGGTCGTAGGGGCATCACAGATGATCGTTTAACCAGCATACTCCATCTTTCTCTTTCTCTTGTCTCATATAAATTATGCATCATCGATCTGGTGTATGGCGAGTGATAACACTTTAAAAAGTTTGAACTCTCTTCACAGACGAGCTGTTAAGCTTATTCACACTGACCCAACTTTGACTACTGTACAAAAAATGAAAACTTTGCAAATATTACCTTTGGATAAGCAATTTATTTACAACAAAGCAATGCTTATGTACAAAGTTCACACAAATTGTCACGTCACCCGAGCGGGTTCCGCGAAGTCAGCTCAAAATAACGAGTGAAAGGAATAAAGCTCAAACAAAAGAACTAACACAACATGCCAGATGGACAATCACACTCTTTTATTCAACAATCAAGTACGCATACACAGGACAATGGGATACTAAACCACCCTCAACCCCTGTCAGGACCCCCAACCCTGTATTTACTAAATGATTACCTCCCTTTTCTAATTGAAAACCCCAGAACTATACACAACAGAATACCCACAACAATATGCAACAATAGTGACAATCAATTAGATTCCAAATAAATACAAGTCAAAGTTAAATTTACAATCAGGAAAAAATCTTGAAATTCAAACATATGGAATTAGCTAGCTTATAGTTCAAAGTCAACTTTCGGAACCTAGCTATCGATAAATTGAGCTCAAAGTACTACTGCAGTAATTACTCAAGTAAAGAAAGTAATTTACACTAGATATGTTTTTAGGTGTGTGAATGCGAATCTGTATGTGTGTGGATGCGGTGTAGCGACGATTCTGTAGCTGATGGACAGCCTCGTCCGAAGCAACGGCGGGTCCGGGCGGTGACGGAGGGTCACTCCCAGCAATGGCGCCGACACAACACAAAGACGTCGCAGTCGTTGTGGTGGCCTGGTAACGTCCACACCCACGGTGGCAAAGGTGGAAATAGCAACAGTAAGGAATGCACCAGCAGAAACAGAACAAGGTGCAAATCGAAGCCCAGACTCTGTGGACAAATAACAATGTCTCACTATCTTGTCCACGAAAACTTAAACATTAAATAATAGATACGCTTTCCACCATCCGCCATCTTGACCTGTCTATACATGCATCTCAAAACACATTGCATTTCTTAATTCTATAATTCATCTCTTTCATGACGCATGGTTGTTTACATAAATATACATAATTGTTGCAACTGCACTCCACTCCCATTCACACAATAGCGATTCATCTCAACCACACCTCCATCTTCATCACCCCTCTCTACGTTATAATACATTATCTTTTCCATTCACAATTATGTCTATCACACTATAATACAAACGCACTTCCCTCATATTCATCACCTTCATCACCCCTCTCCCACGCAGTACGTTGTCTCCCTTCCTTCACATTCATCACCCCTCTCTCTCTCTCTAACATGCATACTTCATTGTCACCCTTTGACCCATTTTGGCAACAACAGCAATGACATTTCCCGTTTATATATATATACAACAAGAAAATCATATGAAAATCATATAAAAATCGATAAATTACTTTTTACCAAAATACATCCCTTTCCCCCCATTCACCATCATTCATTTATGTACGCAGACTCGAAGTGCGATAGCCACTAAGGAAATGAATTACAGGGTTTTTCTCACCTTTTAGTCCTCGGCTCGGCTCGTACACTGCACAACACATCACTATACAACACTCCACAATACAGTACACTGGTTAGTCTGAGAGTTCAAATCCGTTTCTGGCTAATGCTTAGCTAATGCCTGGGACATCTCAATACCTATGAAGTAATTGAGCATTGGCAGGTGCCCACTTGAGGGCTACACAGCTTTAGAACTGAACTCTACACCTATACTCTCAATAGATGGCAGTCACAATTCTCCCACTACAGAATTTTTAGCATCCTTGTCCCGACGAGGGCAACAAGACCTTGGGTGGTTCGAAACACTACGAACAAAACCCTTACAGAATACGAAGTCTAACCTAACACACAGTCACAACGTTACTCTGTCAAAAAGACTGACTGCTTGCAAAAGCAACCAAAATGACTCTGCTGACAAAATCACATACCAGTACACAGGAAAACAATCGAGTCAAGCTCAACCCGTTTTCAATCCCCGTTTATGCATATGCTCTACTGCGTTTAACACGGAAAACACGCGTATCTAACCTTTCATGCGCAATAAAAGAAAACTGCCAATCTATCTATATACACTGCATAGTAGAGATGTGCAACTGCAGGAAAATATAGCTATCTCTAATCTGTGCTGAAAACTCGTGTCGTCACACAAATCGATCACCTGAATACCTAAAGGTCCTTCCCTCTGCAGACCCAAACAGTCGATCCATCAGATCTGAAAGGTATTTATTGCACTTACCACACACTGATAAATTTAAATCCAGCTTTTCCTTTTCTGGACATTCAATCTGGAACCTCCTCCCAACACAAATCCAACAACAGACAACAGTTGGCGGTTTCAAAACAAAATTATGCTACCATTTATTCAATCAAATAAAATAAACCAATATTATTAATGCTCAGTTGGTAATTATGTCACAGCCTTAATTTTCAAAACGTTGTCGCGTTAGGACTAGTTTTACTCTGCTTATTTTAATATTTAGCTTGGTTAGTCTATATAATATTAGAATTTCAAAGTTAAGCAGCAGACGACGGAAGTAATCAAGCGCAGCAGTAGCATACTGCCGATCACACACACAGTGGTAGCGGACGGTAAGCAAAGGCAATGACTTCATCGTAATTACGATAGGCGAGAAAGTTGAACCAATGAGACGCAAGCAGAGTGGTTAGAGCCAGTTCGGACTGTGTCAAAACCTCGCATAGCTTACTTCATTCGTGTTTAAACCGAGGAAGAGATAAGAGCTACAGAGCTACACAGCTTAGCAGTAGTTCTCTTCAGAAAAGACTAGGACGCAGTACCGGTGAAACTTCGAATTCACTCCAGTAGCCACTGCCTGATATTGTCACGAAGGTAAATGAACATATTTCTGTTTCATCGTGATGTATTATATTATTGTTGAATTATGTTTGTGAAATTTGATATGCATAGAATTGAATTGTTAGCCCAACTTTGCCGAACACGTGGCGTAGCTGACCACGAGGCGAAAAGACGACCGGCCACCGCCATCTTAAATTATGTACGGAGCCACTGGGGTTTAACTTATATGTATGCTTATAGACCAGTGACTGTACAAATGAATGTGTTTAATATTATTAATTCTTGATGTGTATAAGTAGCCATGTTTTACAGTTATGAATGTATAGGAAATTAGAGTGGAGATTCCAGTGGACCACGGACTTAGCAGAATGTTCGTCGCTTATATATGTAGATGTGGAGCTAATCACTGAGGGCTATTACGACCTCCAGTGAGACGCTCTGCACACACCTATCATTCAAGGTTGTGCAGAATTTCGTCTCATATGTTACAGACAAACAGGCGTTCTATAGTGCGCCCAACACAGCCTCAGACGAAACCACGTCGACGCAGTAGTTGGTTGCAACGGTATCCCCAGCATTGTGCGAGGAAAGCCAACCAGTCTACCCACAGGGAAAAACCAGAAGAAGACAACACAAGTTGTCAACAAACCGACCACAGCACAACACGCCAGACTCACAGTTAAGTCCAAAGCAGTGTGTGCACACAAAACTGAGAGCTACAGGACCACAGTAGTCCATTTCTCATGAACAATAACATTCAGTGCCCAAGGATGAACTATTAGCTGCATAGACTATCAGCGATCGAATTATTCACAGTGACTATTTAACGTTTAAGGTAGATTAGTACTTAGAGAATCTTGTATAGAGTAGAAGAAATAAATGTGTGATGTTTAACTGTTATCAAGTGGCTGGACTACATATGATTCATAGCCGTGTGAAAGCTAGTGTGATAGTAATCGTTTACCATTTTTCTATCTATCTCTATAACCCAGCCTTTACACAGACCGAGCTAAATAAATAAATTTATTATAGTACTCCACCGGGTGACTAACTAGCAGTTCCCATCGGATAAAGCGTGAGGTTTACATCATTCCATTGTGCAGAGCCCTAAAACCCATAAACCCACGTGACAAACGTATATATTAAGTTTTATTTAAAAAAAAATAATATTTTGTAATATAAACTGTATCATAATTGCAAATGTAAAATCCATGTTGTAATGTATATCATTAATGTGCATGTAAAAATGAAATGTATTGCTTCATATCGATTAATTTGTTTCCTAAATATGTAAATTTTTTGTTGCTGTGTACTTTGCCTTTAACTAATTGAACCTCGTAAGATTGTTTCATTGCTATTGTCTCCTAAATAAAATTTGATTTTTAATGTTTCTAGCCGCTTATTATAGTAGTAGTGGTGGTATATATAGTTGTAGCAGTAATGGTGGTTGTGTTTTTTCTTTTGTATTTTTGGGGGGGGGGGTATTTGTTCTAAAAAAGGTTGTTTTTTTTTTATTGTATAGTACATGTTGATGTTGCCGTTGTTTTCTTATTACAAAAGGTCTGATTGTAAGAATAGGCTAATGCCTAAAATCTTAACCTTTTAAAATAAAGTTCTGAAGTCTGAAGTCTGAAGTCTGTCCTCAGCAGCCCTGATGGCTTCACTCAGTGTCAACCAGTCTATTCTCGAATGTTGTCCTCCCACCTCTTTTTCGGTCTCCCTCTTCTTCTACCTCCTTGCACAGTGCCTTGCAGAATAGTCTTTGCAAGGCCTGATGATCTGGTGACGTGGCAATACTATCGGAGTTTCCGTTTCTTCACCACTGTGAGCAGGACATCGTGTTGTCCAATGGCTTGTGTGATGGTCTGTCGGACTTCGTCGTTGGTGATGTGTTGGGTATAGGAAATGCCTAGAAGTGTTCTGTAGCACCTCATCTCCAAGCTTTGTAATCTTCGTTGGAGATCTGCTGTGAGGGTCCATGCTTCGCAAGCATATAGGAAGATAGGGATGACAAGAGAGCGCAGCAGTCTTACTTTGGAATCTAGACTAATGGTCATGTCTTTCCAAATGGGCTTCAACCTTGTCAGGGCAGCAGTTGTTTGTGCGATCCTGGAGAGGACGTCCTGTCGGGACCCATTGTCTGACACAATGGCTCCTAAATATTTGAAGCTATGCACTGTTTTGAAAGATTGGCTTTGGACTTTGATGTCCGTGTTGATGCCATTGGTGTTGTTGGTCATCAGTTTGGTCTTCTCTGCACTTATTTCCAGCCCATAAGCTCTGGAATTGGTGTCAAGCCTCTGTACCAGCTGTTCAAGTTCTTGTTCCTCTCCAGCCAATCCATCAATGTCATCCGGAAAACGAAGATTGGAGATTGCTCTACCCCCTATGCTGACTGTGCTTTCATGATCTGCAAGAGCATCTGACATGATGCGCTCTAGGAAGATGTTGAAGAGTGTTGGAGAGAGTGGGCATCCTTGACGCACACCGATTGTTGTTCTGAACCAGGTCCCGATGGCGCTGTTATGGAGGACTGCACTTGTAGCCTTGGCATACAGGCTTTTGATGACTTCAATAATTTTAGGGCTGATGTTGTACACTTTCATTGTTGCCCATAGAGCTGTGCCGATACAGACTCAATTAATTAACCACGCGCCTATGAATGAGAAGAATGAATGAATGTAGTGTGGATATGACGCGATCAAATATAAAGGACGTGAATCGCTGTGACGTCATATATATTTCAGCCCGGCTCTTCAGTACAAAGTTGACGATGTTTTATTCTCTTCAAAATAAAACTTGGGAGGTAAAATAAACAGTTAATTTTTCAGAACACTTATTTAAATTATAACCTCTCAATATTCATGAAAAGTTTATAACTCCGTGTTAGCGACGCCTAGCAACTGAGAGAATAGTTGCCTTTGGAGACCTTTAGCAACAACAGTTGGAAACGGAGGCTGTACACCGCAACACCTAGATTTGTGACCAGAACAAGAAACGGTGGGATTAACGGGGTACACCTTGCCAACTCGATTCACACACCGTCTGGGTGCACGCACTGCCCTTCCGCAGTCCGCGGGTGTTATTTTCTGTCTACTTTGTGCAAGAGGAATCCATCAAATGTGATGTCAGCGAAGAGACTCTAGCTGGTAGGTGTGGCGGCCATGCATGCAAGCAAGGACTTGACCGTTATGACCACCCTTGTCGTATCCCTCGCTTCATTCACTCATTCACTCATTCATCACTCATAATTTTGCTTATACATATGTTCACGATAGAATAATTTGATGACGTGGTTGCCTGTGTCAGAGGTCACAGTAGTGATGCCAGCAGTTGCTTCTGTATACCATTGTCTGTATACAATTTATAACAATCATTCATATTAGCGATTCAGACGCTTTCTGCAGTTCAGAGGCATTCACTACTGGGTCCTGAAGGCGGAGTAAACATTATCTACGTGAATCGAATCCTTCTGACTGTTACAGAGGGGAGTTTTCGTTATCAACTAGCTTTCATCGTCCTCCATTGACTGTCCACGTTGCTGTTCATTATTTATTGGTTTTCACCGTTCCGTCAACCGACGACCGTTCTGCGTTCGCCGTCGTTCTTCATCGGTTCTTCTCCGTCGTCCGCTCTCATTTATCCTTCATCGTCTCTTCACCGTTGATTCTTCACCGACTTTAGCTAAGTAATGACGATACTTGCCTGCCAACGAAACATGGACAAATCTCGCTGACAGGCAGCATCTGAATTGTTAATATATTTTGTTCTTTTTGTTTAGTAAATTAATGAATACACATCACGTTCCATCGAATCATGTCATTAATAAATGTTGAAAATTTAAGAAAAATAGAGTCGTATCTTTTTTGTATGAAAAAGGCAGGTGATGGAAGAGACTTCATTCTCTTATTTATTTTCTTAGGGCATAGTTATCTGCCCCATCACCGATAATACGTGACAAGAGCTGCATGCCAGACTCGGTCAAACGCCTTCTTGAAGTCTATAAACACATGATATAGATGTTGTTGGTGCTGTAGGTATTTCTCACATATTATTCTGAGGTTGAAAATCTGTTCAGTGGAACTTCGCCCTGCCCTGAATCCTGCTTGTTCTTCAGCTATGATTTGTTCAGCTTGGGGTTTCAACCTTTTGAGTATTATTTTCAGGAGGACCTTGCTGGGATGGCTGATGAGGCTGATGGTGCGGTAATTTTCACACTCCTGAAGGTTACCTTTTTTGGGAAGAGTGATGACAAGCGACTGGGTCCATGGTATAGGCCACTCCCCACTCTGCCAGATCTTGTTACAGATAATGGTGAGGGCATCAATCATCGCTTCTCCTCCTGCTTGTAGCAGTTCCGCGGGTATGTTGTCCACTCCCGCTGACTTCCCTTTCTTTAGCGATTGCACTGCTGCCTCAACTTCTCCCCGGAGAATTGGGAGCATTTTTTCTTCTTCTCTGTTCTCGGGGCATGCTAGAACTGATGGGTCTCCATTTGGTGTATGGTTGTAAAGGTCAGAGCAGTACCCTGTTCATCTGTCCAAGACTTCTTGTTCTTCTGTAAGGCATATGCCAGACTTGCTTTGGATCGTGGAGACTTTGGGCTGTTTGACACTTGTCAGCCGCTGTACAGTCTGGTAGGCCTTCTTGCTGTTGTTCTTGTTCAGACTGTTCTCTATTTCCTGGCATTGATCTTCTATCCAGTTCTCCTTTGCTGTGCGCATGCCTTTTCGGATGTCATTGTTGATTTTTTGGTAGACATCAGCTCCCTGTGAGGTGTTCTTTTTCTTTTTTTATCTCTCTTCGTTTATCACACAGATCCAAAAGTTCAGGTGTGATCCACGGCTTCTTCTTTGGTCGGTGCTTGCCAAGGATTTCAGTGGCGGCATCTGTCACAGCTGAGTTGAAGGCGGTGGTCATGGTGTTGACATCTACTTCACCAGCCCCCAAAATGAGCAGTGGTGCAAATTTCCCTCCAATTGTGGCCTGAGATAGTTCTGCCACCTCCATATTATTTAAGGAACATAATTTAGACATTATCATTTAAAGCCATAAAGATATTAAAGAAATTGTGTCGAACGATGAACTAATAATTATGTCAATAGCTCCAATCATTATTTAATGTATGTATACCAATCGCAAAATTAATATTATCACAAATTGTGCACACTTCTCATCAAGATTAGTAAACAGTACTGATGTTTACATTTAGTTAATTTGATGAATTGCGGTCTTGACCTTTTTGTTAAAGATTTTTATAAATAGTCTTACATCGCTTCATTGTAAATAATACATTTAAATATATTAAACTGAAGAAAAAAAACCCACTATATTATGATCACCTACCACATCTCAAGGTAAGCTAAATAAAGGTAATTAAGTCATGCTGAGGGCATCATCATTAAGCTTAGCTTATCACCCTCAGATCACAAAATTGAGTAGCAAGCATTAGAGCTCTAGAAAATAAAATGTAAAGCACCAAGCTTCCAAACGTGGGGAAACTTTATATTGAAAGATATCCCAGTATCAGCACCGAGGGAAGCAAGGTTTGAGGAGTGTGTGTGCGGGAGTGGGAAGGGTAGGGGAGATGGGGAATGAGAGTGGGGAAGGTGGAGGAAGAGGAGGGGAGAGAGAAAATATCGGGAATTGGGGTAAAGACTCAAAGATAGACCTATTTCCAACTGTTTTTTCTTACCCTTATTTTTCTATTATTATTTTTTGTGAGCGCACTGAGGATGCTAAAATAGCATGGAAAACAGGCGCTATACAAGTGTTCGCCATCACTCTACACTGAAACACCACAATTATATCAGGAATATAATAAGACACTGAACATTACCAGTTTTAGGAAGGAAGGAGGTATGTGGTGTGTGTGTGTGGGGGTGTTGGTGTGTTTGTGTGTGCGTGTGTATGTGCGTGTGTATGTGCGTGTGTGTGAGTGAGAGAGAGAGACGTCCTATTCTATTTTATCCTATCACTTATCTCGAAGGTCGCTGGGGCACCACCGATGATGGTTTAATCCGTGTACTCCATCTTCTCATTTATTCCTCAGCAACCATCAAGGCTTCGCTCAATGTCAAGCCAGTCCATTCTTGAATGTTGTCCTCCCACCTCTGTTTCTGTCTCCCTCTTCTTCTGCCTCCTTACGTAGTGCCTTGCAGGATGGTCTTTGCAAGGTCTGATGATATGGTGAGGTGGCCATACCATCGCAGTTTCCGTTTCTTCACCACTGTGAGCATGTCATCGTGTTGTTCAATGGCTTGTGCGATGGTCTGTCGGACTTCGTCGCTGGTGATGTGCTGGGAGGTATAGGAAATGCCCAAAAGTCTTCTGTAGCACCTCATCTCCATGCTTTGTATTCTTCGTTGTAGATCTGCTGGGTCCAACTTTCGCAAGCGTTAAGAAAGATAGAAATGACAAGGGAGCGCAGCAGCCTTACCTTGGAATGTAGACTGATGGTACTGTCTTTTCAAATGGGCTTCAACCATGTCAGGGCAGCAGTTGTTTGTGCGATCCTGGAGAGGACTTCCTGTCGGGACCCATTGTCGGATACAATGGTTCCTAAAGATATGAAGCCATGCACTGTGTTGAGGGATTGGCCTAGGACTTTGGTGTTTATGTTGATGCCATTGGTGTTGTTGTTCATCATTTTGGTCTTCTCTACACTTATTTCCATTCCATAGGCTCTGGAGGTGGTGTCAAGCCTCTGTACCATATGTTAAAGTTTTTGTTCCTCTTCAGCCAATTCATCATTGTCATCCGCAAAACGGAGGTTGGAGATAGCTCTACCCCTATGTAGACTGTGCCTTCGTGATCTGCAAGGGCATTTGACATGGTGCGCTCTAGGAAGATGTTAAAGAGAGTTGGAGAGAGTAGGCATCCTTGACGCACATCGATTGTTGTTCTGAACCAGTTCCAGATGGCGCTGTTGTGGAGGACTGCACTGGTAGCCTTTTCATACAGGCTTTTGATGACTTTAATAATGTTAGGGCTGATGTTGTACATTCTCACGATTGCCCGAAGAGCTGCATGCCAGACTAGGTCAAACGCTTTCTAGGAGTCTACAAACACATGATATAGATGTTGTTGGTGCTGTAGGTATTTCTCGCAGACTATTCTGAGGTTGAAAATCTGTTTAGTGGTACTTCCTATCATATCCTATCCTGCCCCGTAACTCGGAGGTCGTAGGGGCACCACAGGTGATCGTTTAACCAGCGTATTCCATCTTTCTCTGTCCTCAGCAAAACTGATGGCTTCGCTCAGTGTCAAGCCATTCCAGTTTGGAATGTTGTCCCACCACAACTTTTTCTGTCTCCCTCTTCTTCTGCCTCCTTGCACCGTGCCTTGCATGCCAGACTCGGTCAAACGCTTTCTTGAGGTCTGCAAACACATGATATAGATGTTGTTTGTGATGTAGGTATTTCTCGCAGATTATTCTGAGGCTGAAAATCTGTTCAGTGTTACTTCCTATCCTATCCTATCCCGTAACTCAAAAGTCCTTGGGGAACCACAGATGATCGCTTAATCAGCGTACTCCATCTTTCTAAGTACTCAGCAAAATTTTTGGCTTCGCTCAGTATCAAGCCAGTCTATTCTCGAATATTGTCCTCCCACCTCTTGTTGGTGATGTGATGGGTATAAGAAATGCCCAGAAGTCTTCTGTTGCATCTCAAATCCACGCTTTGTATTCTTCGTTGTAGATCTGCTGTGAGGGTCCATGTTTCAAGGGAGCGAAGCAGACTTAGCAAATTGTTACCCTGCCGTAGTTGTGGGTATCTCAAACAACATACATAACATTCCCCCTTTACAAAACTGAGTGAAACGATCAATAAATGAGCAACCTTTATGTGTTGAGGTTTTTCATCGGTCATATCCTTCATTTGAGTTAATTATTTGCAGTTAAAGTGTGAGCGACCGATGCATGTTTGAAAGACAAAGTGTGACATGGCAGTACCAACAAATTGTAATAAGCTAGAAGGGCAAAACCCAAATGGCTCCTTATGGAACTCAAAAATTAGTGCACAGAACAAAAAACATGAAAGGGTGGCATTACAATGCAAATACCAACTTTCATCTTTCTATGCTCTTGACCTTGAGATGAAATTGACTTGTGGCTCTAAACACAGTCATTAACTATCAAATAAAGTACAGCATGCGTTGTGTCATGCCAATAAAACGTTGACCTAGGGAGGACCTTGACCTTCAGTGACCTTGACCTTGGGGTGACCTTAACCATAAATTGATCTCTCGTGTATACCTGATCAAATAACCCAATGGGTTAAACAGAGACATTCCACTGTAAGATGATACATTTTTTGTATGTTTTTGCAAGGCCTAACATGACTTGACCTTCAAGATCAACGGAAAAACGGAACATATCTGAAAGATCAATCTATCATCTCTAAGTGCAAGTTTGTACTTTATATCTCTCATAGTTTAGGGTCACGATCACTTCAAAGTACCTATACAAACCCAATGTGGACAACTCCAGTGGCCTTGACCTTGTAATGAGGTTGACCAAATTTGCAAAGTATGTGTGTCTCATGGATAGCTGTTATATAGTGCACTTACAAGCTCAGAAAGCTTCTCAAGGCACTGGCCACTAATAACCAGCAAACACACAATACTTTACTTTAAGTCAGAATTCGAACCTACGTCGCCCAAGACGCACTGACACATGTCGTGAGCTCTGATGACCACTGAGCTATCGGCATAATAGGATCACAAGTTCAATATTATTAACCAAAATGGGTCTCAACCTGACATTCCAGGTTCCTATGACGATGTTTTTCGTGCGGATCTTGCTCATTTGTCAATCAGTAGCATACTTATCACCTCCGTCCTGGTGGCCAACGGAAGGCGCGGTACATGTGCCGGGCGACGACCGATCCGGTATGGAATTAGTGGATAGCTTCATCATGTAGTGTGTCTTGGGCAAAAAAGAACTGGCGGTGCCCAATCCTCTCCAGGCTGTTGGCCACAGCCGATATCCACGAATACAGTGTGGCTCGCCTTAGCCCTGAGCACGTAGTCGTTGAACCTGTAGTAACGTGAGGTTCCTCCGCCCTGGCTGGTGACTTCTGTGTAGAAGACTTTCGCCCTGTGATGCCGTGCTAACATCATCCCTGTTAGTCGCCTCTTACGACACGCCGGGTAACGTTGGGTCTATTCTATTTAATGCCCGAACCCACAGAGCATACTGGTACAAGAACTTGAACAGCTGTTACAGAGGCTTGACACCACCTCCGGAGCTTATGGTATGGAAATAAGTGCAGGGAAAATCAAAATGATGTCTACATTCAAAAGTAAGACTGTTGGGCTCCCTTGTCATCTCCATCTTCCTATATGCTTGCGAAGCATGGACCCTCACAGCAAATCTACAACGAAGAAGACAAAGCATGGAGATGAGGTGCTACAGAAGACTTCTGGGCATTTCCTATACCCAACAGTCCGACAGACCATCACACAAGCCATTGGACAAAACGATGACCTGCTCACAGTGGTGAAGAAACGGAAACTCCGATGGTATGGCCACGTCACCAGATCATCAGGCCTTGCAAAGACCATTCTGCAAGGCATTGTGCAAGAAGGTAGAAAAAGAGGGAGACCGAAAAAGAGGTGGGAGGACAACATTCGAGAATGGGCTGGTTTGACACTGAGCAAAGCCATCAGGGCTGCTGAGGACAGAGAAAGATGGAGTATGCTGGTTATACGATCATCTGTGGTGCCCCTACGACCTCCGGGTTACGGGACAGGACAGGAGGGCCTCAACCTTGCCAGGGCAGCAGTTGTTTGTGCGATCCTGGAGAGGACTTCCTGTCGGGACGCAAACTTGTTTTTTTCCAAACAAGTTCCAGTCATTCGTCGAAAAAGGCAATCACCGAAGTCGAACGAAGCTCTACGATGTGATACGAAATGATGCTTGCATGACTACGACTATTCAAACAGACTAGTTGAACATTAAAAACGGTCGCTATTGCTTCTAATTCTGCTCGATTTACACAGACTAGCATTTCGCAATGATGTACTTTGTTAAGATGAGTATAATTATTATCGACCATATTTACTAGTTGCATCCCTTGCTTTCCTTTCGTTAGTTCTCAGCAGTACGCTAATAATAGCATTCACCATTCCTTGCCGTGAATCAAGTAGACACTGTTATATGCATAGGCCTAATCTACAGTATATATTGTAAGTCAGTCACCGCGCAGCGAAGAAGCGTCACTAGCTAAATATAATTATTAGGCCTGCAACATCGGATAGCTTCGCTCGACTCGGATAGCTTCGTTCGACTTCGGTGATGACCTTTTTTGGCGGATGGCTGGAACTAGTTTGGAAAAACCAAGTTCGCGGCTGTCGGGACCCGTTGTCTGATACAATGGCTCCTAAATATTTGAAGCTAAACACTATGTTGAGGGATTGGCATTGATCTTTGATGTCCATGACATAGGTGTTGTTGGTCATCATTTTTGGTCTTTTCTTCACTTATTTCCATTTCATAGGCTCTGGAGGTGGTTTCAAGCCTCTGTACCAGCTGTTCAAGTTCTTGTTCCTCTGCAGCCAATCCATCAATGTCATCCGCAAAACGAAGTTTGGAGATTGCTCTACCCCCCAATGCTGACTGTGCCTTCGTGATATGCAAGTGCATCTGTCATGATGCGTTCTAGAAAGATGTTAAAGAGTGCTGGAGAGAGTAGGCATTCTTGACGCACACCGGTTGTTGTTCTGAACCAGGTTCTGATGGCGTTGTTATGGAGGACTGCATTTGTAGCCTTATAATAAAGGCTTTTGATGACTTCAATAATGTTAGGGCTGATGTTGTACACTCTCAAGGTTGCCCAAAGAGCTGCATGCCAGACTCGGTAAAACGCCTTCTTGAAATCTACGAACACATGATATAGATGTTGTTAGTGCTGTAGGTATTTCTTGCAGATTATTCTGATGTTGAAAATCTGGTCAGTGGTACTTCGCCCTGCCTTGAATCCTGCTTATTCTTCAGCTATGATTTGTTCAGTTTGTTAAGTATTATTTTCAGGAGGACCTTGCTGGGATGGCTGATTAGGCTGATGGTGCAATACTTTTCACACTCCTAAAGGTTACCTTTTTTTTGGAAAAGTGATGGCAAGCGACTCGGTCCATCTGTTTGTGGGTTTATCTGTAGTGCCCTGTTACACTCAGTTCGATGTTGGTGTTTTCCTTTATCAGTATCCGATTCAGCCCCAATGCTGAATTCCTGATAAGGTGTAACTCAGATTCGTTTATCCACGCAACCCGTCCAAACAGCATACAAGTCACAAAGTCGACGTATGAAGTTTTCCACTTTTATTCAGCACACACCAACAACTGCATACAATTCTCAACTCAACTCAACAACTTTCACAGCAACTCTCAACAACAATCTCTATCAACAATTTTTCTCTCAACAGCAACTCGGCACACGATTAAATAACCTCTCTCTTTTCTCGAACAATTTGGTACATGGTAGAAATGACGCACTGCCACCAATCGAACTAAAGATCGTCATCACTGGCTTACGTCATACACATTTTCTCTATTTCCGGGAACATTCACGACCTTCGATATCCATCCGGAAATTTCTATCAAGAGTAAACACGCAGATCCAGAATATTCTACATCAATATCGACCAACAAAAATTATCAACGTTATACAAAACCTCTCCAAACAACAATGCAAACTCAAATCAAAGGTAAATAAACTCCATTATTGAATACTTTGCAAAACGAAACGATTAGATCTATCGTGCGCGCTTTCGACATACTTTCGTACGCGTTTCAACGTAACATGCCCAAACAACTTTTGAGTTACGGGATAGGATAGGATATAACGGAAATTCACTCTATCATTGTTTAAAGTAACAACGATAAGAAAACAAAGAAAAAAACAAAGCCTTCGAACTTACATTTAGCTAAGTGGTTAGTTAGTTATTCATTGCTTACAGGATCCAGCGGACTGCAAAGAGCCGAATCACGACCACAAAATCAAGACCACAACTTGGCTGAAATAGGACTCACCCACGATCAGCATAAAAGGTCTGCTCAAACAACCCCAGTGGTAACACTGAAGGCACTCCACCAGCCGGACTCTGAGGCTAATTTATCAAACCCCCGTTTACAAAAACAAAATGGAATACACACATCATAAAATATTAACCAAACACATGCATATAAAATGCCTACATTGCTAAATAATAATATCATAGGAAGCCCTAGTGACCATTTGGCAGAAAGCGTCCAATATTCCCAAGCAGATACAACAGCCCACACACACAAATGAGGAGTTTTGTCCCGGAAGAGTTTTTAAGAAAAAAGGTAGGTGACTGGTCTTGCGTAGAAGAAGATAGTACATGTATAGTACATTGATAGAATAGAGTGGGAATGAGAAACAACAAAGGAGAAAGACAGCAACAGTGGGAATTTAAAGCACTAAATTTACAGACAGTGGCGATACTAATTTTACAGAAACCCCGGCACCCCCAATGGGGGAGAGGAGGAAGAGAAGAAGAATGAATGATATTTTAAAAAAATCAAAACGGAGGTGATGATGATGATGATGATGATGATGATGATGATGATGATGATGATGATGATGATGATGATGATGATGATGATGATGACAAAGACGATAATGATTTGAGCTGGATTGCTGGTACCAAAGTTGATAAAACTCACTTGTGATGAACATTATGGGGTTACAGCTGGAATAGTCGATCGTGTTGACTTGATCTGGGCGGCAATTGGTTTCAAGGACGATGTACTGCTTGCTATGTACTGTCATGTTGGCAGTAAACCTCATCGCATAGGTAAAGATTTTGGTTGTGGAGTTAAAGCTCTCGCAACGTATGTCGTTTCTCCACTCTGGATCGCACGAGTAGAAAAACACATGTGACTCTGTAGGTGCGTGGTTTAAATTTTTGAACCGAAAGATGAGTGAAGTAATGCCCTTAGTGCAACCTGTGCCGTTCACCGCGCTGGCGTTAACGGTGGCTTTGACCTCTGAACTTTCCCCATCTATGTAGGGTTTGCAGATTGTCGTCAAGTCAGCAGCCAGTGACAGGCCTGAAATATTGAACAATACAGTGCATTACAATTTGTATATGTATTTAATAGTTTTCATATAGCGCTTTTCCAGCTCAACAGCTGCTTAAGGCGCTGGGTGATACAGGATCTCACTCAAGCCTAACTAGGCGTCAACTTGCTGCCCTATGCACAAGGTTTGATTCCCAGACCACTGAGCACAATCCTATGTATGGGGGAGAAGGGACCTAGTGCCTGCTGGGTGTATTTGTGTAACTAGCACTCTCCTCTCTAGGACATGAGCGTCAGGATCTGTAAAGAAGTTGTGACCCTACAGAAACAATTTGTGTGTGTTCCAGGGTATACCAAAGTATAGTCTAAACGCGTACCCGTACCCAACCCACCCAACCCCTTTTTTAAAAATCTTTTTTTTTTTAGAACCGCACTCAGATCTGCGTACAGTCCAAGCAAAGTTCATGTTTCCGAAGATTGCGATTGTAAACTCAACGGAAAACCCCGATAATCCACTCCTACGTCACAAACACGGAAAGTCAATCATGGTCTTCATAGAAATTGATCCATTGACTTTTTTAATAGCTGCCAGTTCGTGCTAATATCATATCTTATGACTAGATGAAATCCAACACCCACAGACAGCACACATTGATCCTTCTTGTACTCCTTCTATACGTCACAAACGGGAAAGCCCGTTTTGCCTTTTCACTGCATCAATTCGGTCTTCATCAAAGGCGCATATTCGGGTCTCGCTAATGGGATTTTTAGAGATGGTTGTCGGCCGTCATGACCTTAAAAATGAGTTCATTTACAAGTACCACAAACGTGACTAGGGTGAAATTTGCTTCAAAAATATAGCTGAGACCACTTTAAAGTCAATGTGATGCAATGTGTATGTACACAGACTAGACCTCCATTTATACTCTCATCCCATGGAGTAAGGGTGCTTGCTTGTTTATCAGTGTCATGGTTATTGGTATTTTTACTCACATGGGTGCACCAATGTACTCTCCAGATCAATTGTAAAAAAAAAAAGTCATAATAATAATAATAATAATAATGGAATTAATAATAATAATAATAACAACAACAACAACAACAACAATAATAATAATAATAATAATAATAATAATAATAATAATAATAATAATATAATAATAACAACAACAACAACAACAACAACAACAATAATAATAATAATAATAATAATAATAATAATAATAATAATAATAATAATAATAATAATAATAATGGAATTAATAATAATAATAATAATAATAATAATAATAATAATAATAATAATAATAATAATAATAATAATAAATTTATTAATTAAAATTCATAAAAAATATCCAGAATTTTCCAAATCTGTGCAATAAATGTCCTAAATAGTAAAAACTAAATGATTTTTTTTAAGCGTGCCCGTTCGTCTTTTTTTTTGTCCGACCTTCTGTGCAAAACTTGTAAGTGGCTAAATTTCTTCTAAGGCCAACAAATACAAATGTCTGTTTACGGTATCCCGATCGACCCTAATTTTTTCGCCGCACCCGAAACTTTTTTGGGGATCGTCTGGAACACAAATCTTGAAAAAATCTTTAAAAAATCGCTCCCAAGGTGGAAAAGGTTTAAAAAAATAGAAAAGAAAGAAAAAGAAGCCGATCTAACGACCCTTTTTTTCCTATGTTACCGTAAAAAGACATTTTTCCGGCCTAATCTATTCTATGTATGACAACCAAACTTGGTAGGATTGTCCTATCCTATCCTATCCCGTAACTCGGAGGTCGTAGGTGCACTACAGATGATCGTTTTACCAGTATACTCCATCTTTCCATGTCCTCAGCAACCCTGATGGTTTTGCTCAGTGTCAAACCAGTCCATTCTCGAATGTTGTCCTCCCAACTCTTTTTCGGACTCCCTCTTCTTCTACCTATTTGCACTGTGCCTTGCAGGATGGTCTTTGCAATACCTGATGATCTGGTGACGTGGCCATACCATCGGAGTTTCCGTTTTTTCACCACTGTGAGCAGGTCATCGTATTGTCCAATGGCTTGTGTGATGGTCTTTCGGACTTCGTCGTTGGTGATGTGCTGGGGATAGGAAATGCCCAGAAGTCTCAGTCTGTAGCACATCATCTCCATGCTTTGGTAGGATTGTAATGTATTAATAAGGTAACCTTTTCTACAGACTTCTATGTACATATTTGTATAATGGTTTTTTTTTTAATTGTTGGTTATTGATTTGTTTGTTATCCTCGTGTACAATGCCTTCTAGTACGCTTTCCTCAATCAATTGTTAAGAGTTAAGTATGCAAAAAAACGAAGGTGTTTGTTTTCTTTACTATCTTAGAAATAAAGCTTCATTGGAGCATTTACAACAAGATACGTATTTTAATCCTGAATTAGAAAATTGCATTTGTGCAGAATGATGTTATAATTTCTTTATTATTATTGTTATTTTTGTGGGTACCTCTCACAACTTCAGTTTTCTTGGAGTCGCAGTTATATTGAATAATTATTTTGAGCGTTCTGTTGAAAAAGTAAAAAATCCTTTTAATAAGTATATATTTATAGTTGTACAATACTAAACAAAGGGGTTCTTTTCGTAAACATATAGGGTCCAATTAGAAACGACCCAGATTTTGTATTCAGTGTTAGAAGGAAAGTTTAGAGAAATAGGAATTGAAAATATAATTATAGGTGGGGATGGAATCTGGTTTTACAATGTTACTATAGATTATTACAATTTCAATCGTAATAACAATGTATAAGCACCAGAGCAGGTAGATAATCTGATGATAAATTTGAGACATTGTCAATATTTGGCGCGAGTTAAATCCTCAAATACAAAGATTTACTTGGCGTATATTGACAGAGAACTTTCCAACAGAGTAGATACTAAGATTTCATTTTTATGTCTGATTCTTTTTTCTAGCTACATTGTTGATGCTGACGTCGTACATGTTATAGGACAGATCATTCCTTAGTAATACTCTAGTTGTCTTCTGAAAATGAAGAGAAAATACATAATGTGTAGACGTTTACCGCTCAACATTTAGGAGATCAAGAATATTTAACTGCGATTAATGAACATAATGTATGATGTTCATAGTGAATAAACGGCTCTTGCATACGATAGACATACTTTAAGGGTTATTCCTTTTAATGAAGATAAGATCTCAAACAATTAAATACGGTAGTAATAAGCAGAGAAACTAGAAGGGTAAAGCCCATATGACTCACACGCTCCATATGGAACTTGCAATTTTTAACATGAAAATTACTACCCTGAAAAAAACACAAAATGAAAGTGTTGCATTAAATAGCAAAGTAATACCGACTTTGATCTTTCTATGCTCTTGACCTTGAGATGACCTCGACCTTTGGCTCCAAATATCCTCACGTACTACCAAATAAAATACAGCAAAAGTTGTATTATTAATAAAATAAAATAAAAATAGTGGCCTTGGAATGATCTTGACTTTTAGTGAGATTGAGATGAACTTGACCTTCACGTGTCCTCTCATGCATATATGATCAAATAATCCAATGTTGTTGCATACTATGGATGAAATATACAGTTATTCTACTGTACGAGACCTATTTTTGTATCTTTTTGCAAGGCCTAAAATTAACTTGACCTTCAAGATCAACATAAAAAGGGAACACATATGAAAGATCACCCTAACATCTGTGGTCCTGACTCGGCTTTTAACAGTTCGATGGAACCTATAAACCTATCCTGTCCTATCCTATTCCGTAACTCGGAGGTCGTAGGGGCACCACAGATGATCGTTTAACCAGCGTACCCCATCTTTCCCTGTCCTCAGCAACCCTGATTGTTTTGCTCAGTGTCAAACCAGTCCATTCTCCAATGTTGTCCTCCCACCTCTTTTTCGGTCTCCCTCTTCTTCTACCTCATTGCACCTATAAACACTGACTATCTAATCTAACTCTAACATCTCTAAAGGCAACAAGTTTGAATTTTAAATCTTTCATAGCTTATGGCCAAGATCACTTCAAAATACCTTTACTAACCGACTTTGGACAGGTCAAGTGAGCTTGATCTTGGAATGAAGTTGACCAAATTTGCATAGTATGTGTGTCTTATTTATTGATATCTATCATGCATCAAAAAATTTGGGTCGTCCTAATTCGGCTCGTGGCAGTCCTCTGGATCATAGAAACAATTACTATCCATCAAAGAACCATGTTCAATAATAATAACTTTAAAAAGTTTGAACTTTTGTGAAAAACGGTCCTTTTTGACTATCATTTGTTGACCTTGTGACCTTGACTCTGAAGTGAAATTATTCATTCACTTTTCGCTTATGAGGTCTTATGGATATAAACCATCTTAAAAAGTTTGGCTGTGATAACTGAACTAGGTTATGAGATATTAAGACATATCCACTTGCAAGTTTTACACAGACAAACGGGACGGCGGACTCTGCATTACTAAGACTATTTTTCTATTTAACCAAAAATCAGTTTACTTTCTAAATCGTTTTTTCTCTCAAAATTGATTTTTCACTCACATGCATAATCAATTTTGAGAGAAAAAATGATTTAGAACGTAAATTGTGTGTATGTGTGTATGTGTGTGTGCGAGCGTGGGTGTGTGTGTGTGTGTGTGTGTGTGTGTGTGTGTGTGTGTGTGTACATGTTAACTGCCACTTCTGTCGACGAACTCAGGTAAAAGTCACACGTTCTGTCGACCGCTGATTTGTGACGACGTCGTCAGTTTTTGTGACGACGGTCGCCAGAATTTTTAAGGTCAAAATAGCGTTTTTCACCACTGTTTAGCCGACCGACGTTGAAAGCATGCAAAAAAACAGTGGTGTCGTCTAAAAGCATAATCTGCCACGTTGGATTGTGTATAACTTACACACTTTGAGCCTGGGCTTTTACACTCCTGCTTGATTCCAGTGCCCCTCTCTCTTCGTGTGTATATGTCGTGACCAATCAGATTGCATCGTGACGTGATTAGCCAACGAGACAACGAATTTTCACGAGATATGTCAGTGCGCCATTGTAAACAATTGCCAACAGTGTGGTAGGTAAAACTTCTTCTTGTTGGGACTTTGATTTCTTCATATGTTATCAGTTTTCAGCTTAGGACTTTTTAGGATTCATTAAATATTAAACTGAAAATGACTATATGTAGCACCTGACGAATCGAAGTGAAGAAGATTAATTGGTGCAGACCCGAGACCGACTTGGCAAAAGAAAACCCAAACTGTGGTGGATTAGTAGTCTTTTACCTTCACCTTTACCGTCAATTTACCGTCAATAATATGAAATTTGCAGAGCAAGTATGTACTTTTAGCTAGGAACAAGGGTGTATTCTGGCAAATGTTTTGATTGACAAAATTGCAAGTTGCAACACTTCCACGTAAATGCATAAAACGGCAAAGAATAGACTTAGCCTACATGAGCACAATTTTTTACTGGAGTAGTGAAGATAATTTTATAGAAAATTCTCCAATAATATTGACCAACAAAATTATTAACATCATACAAAGCTTCTTCTAACAACAACGCAAAATCAAATCAAAGGTAAATACACTGTTATTGCATAAAACAAAACGATCGGATCTATCGTGCGCGTCTCTGACGTAACAGAGCTGAGAGTGGGAGTGAGAAATATATGCTTGACCTAATTCCACGTAGCAATATCATTATTTATTGCAAATGCTTAATCAGACTATTACTTTGGATAAAAATATAATGACTTTTCATTGTTCAGTGGTCCATCCATGTTCACGGTCTGTGTGTGTTCTTTCTTTAAGTCCGAGGATACATTACAACAAAAGGATATAAGAATGTTGCCTTTGTTTATTTTGGCATCATTCTGCACCTTTTTTTTAAAATTATACAAGCCAAGCCTTCTTTATAATTTTTATGTCACATTTATGTCATAAGAAAACAGGGAAAAATGTATCTATATCTCTCTCTTTCTCCCCCCCCCCTCTCTCTCTCTCTCTCTCTCTCTCGCTCTCTCTCTCTCTCTCTCTCTCTCTCTATCTATATATATATATATATATATATATATATATATATATATATATATATATATATATATATATATATATATATATATATATATATATATATATATATATATATATATATATATGTATGTATTCCTAAATAGGTAGTTTGATCTTAAAAAGGATCATGTTTCAGACTCTGCACCATCGAAGGCAGCAACAGCAGAGGTACTAGGGTCAGCAGCACCTGCCCCAGCCTCCGCCTCAGCCCTCTCCTAACCCATTTCAGCAGCAACAGCAACTACATCCACCTCCACAGCTGTCCTCATTGTCTAACCCCCAGAGACCTCCACCGTCTTCTTTTCAGACAGCTTCACCGAGGCATCTGTCGCTCGGATCGTCTGCCATGCCTGATAAGGGCTCAGATCATGTGAGTAATGTACTTGTTAGAGTGTAGCGCTACAAGGCAAATGAACTTTGACATGGATCGATTTAGCTCAAGATGGAAAACAGTGCCAAGCTATGAAGTTTCAGGTTAGCCCCAAGTAGTTTAAGATAATGGCACACCAGTCCTACGAAAGTGCACTCCGAAAGCAAAATGTGAAGTATAAGCTGTGTACATCAATTTTGTTAGGCTTTTATTGATTAGGATTACTTTTTATAGTGTTTACATACACCACCAACCCAAGCTCCATTACCCACACCTGACCCCCACAGATAGCAAAGTTAACAAGGACGTCGTCACGGGAAGAAAGACATAATATGCATGCGTTCAGTATAAGTGGATGTTTCAGGCATATGTCGAACATTGGATCTCGAGACATGTCGTCTGCTTCCAGCACAAATGTGCGTCAAGAATTACTCCCCACTTTGCGTCATTTCTATATTTTGGGGTCAAATACGCACTGCAGTGCGCAATCGGGAACACGGAATGGGTATACTACATTTAGCAGACATAGGCGCGTTTGCAACAAAAATAAAAGACAACCCTTATTGGATTTCCTTGTCTGCTACTCGAACCAAGCGAGCAATGAAATGGTGGATCGTAATCTTCCATCATATTGGTATTTTTCTAAAGGGATAACAAACATACTGGCCACAAAAACCAAACAACTAAATCTATACGTCCCTTGGATTCAGGGTTGGATTTTTATTCGCCATTTCGGGCATTGTGCATGTATTTTGCGTGCTACAATGGGATACATTGCATTTATTGTCATTGTAATAAATTGATAAATATTCACATAGTTATATTTTGATTTAAAAGCATAATTGTATTTATTCTGTTGGTTTGTTGTTGATTTAGATAAATGTATTTAAATGAAAGTAGCCTTTTGATTTAGATATGCATTTTAATGAAAATAGCCGTTAATTGTAGTTGTTAGATCTGTCAATCGGACGGGTGAAATTATTGATTTAATTAACCTGCAATAATTTCTCATCGCTTATAGTCATGTTTCAAAATAATAATGTACAGTAACACAGTATTATAATCTGTTGACAGGAATCTGACAACCTAGTGGACCCTCCCAAATACTCCCAACACTGAGCACTGCCGCAGCGGATATAACAGTGATCATGATGATTTGTTTGATGACGTCTGTGACAGCACAATCACTCTAAATCGCATTGTGACTTTATTCCATCCAATGATTCAAGTGGCACTGAATCAAATGACAGCTTAGCCATGGTTTACGAAAATGAACCTGATTCCAGCTACAGTCAAGCCAGGCTTTACAGAATGGGAGCCACCGTGTTCACTGAAACTAGTGATGAGTCCCTGTGCATAGACTTTACTGACACTGCAAAAAAGACTGGCAACAAGCAAATTGGGGCAGGCACTCTGTTGCCTCAAACTTCCTTTCTGCTTCTCTGTCCATACATTCAATGGCCTGCGCTATCAGCTGTCCTTTTTGTTTTTTCAAAACATCAAGATTGTATAGATAATTGCCCATGTTCCACATTCTCAGGAGGAGCAACTCTCTTTTTACCATCCATACAAGAAACCCCCTCCTGGACATTTTCATTCCCATGTACTTCGCAAATGTCTAGGAAAGACAGTTTGTCCTATTTGATAATGTAAGCAGTACCCCTTCTTACACAGGCAATGAAACATTCATGATTTGGTGACAAATAGACCAGTGTTTAGACTCGTTTTGTGTGAATATTCTGATTTGGCTCTGTGTAGTTCGCTGGACCCTGCAAGGAATGAATAGCTAACTTACTAATTGTTATGCAGAGAAGTTTAAAGTCTAACAGGACACTACAGTCAATGATTGTAAGTACCCAAATCTTTTGTGGCATGCGACTGACCTCATATTTTTGTGCTCCACATTTCTTTATTTTAGGTTGAAGTTAATAATGTCTAACATCAACAAATTCTGTGTTTCTTGCTGTCTCATTTCATTTGCATTTTTTTTAATTTAGCAAGAATGGTTATTTTTTAATATTTTGTTTGTTAAAGTGAACGATAATTAATGACGCACTACGCAAGATTTGTGAAGCATAGTGCTCTATTCATTTTAGCTGAGTGATCGCGGCAATTCCCAAAAGCTCTAAAAATAGTATGCAGATGAAAAGCAGAGTGCATTCTGTTACATGAACAAAGTCTGTGTTTCTTGCTGTTTCATTTTATGTTCATTGTATTTTCTTAGCAAGAATGCTTTTTTTTCATTATTATTTTTTTTATCCCCCGTGGGGATAGCAATGAATAACTATTTTGTTTTTTGTAAACGGGGGTTTGATACTGGCAAACACGCGTGGTCTCCACAAAAACTCCAGACGATGGACATGGCACAGTCCTGGCGGGGAGCATCACAACCAAATAGACTACATCATGGTCAAGAAACGCTTCAGATCAAGCATCAACATTGGCAGGACACGCACTTTTCCAGGAGCAGACATCGGAAGTGACCACGATCTCGTGATGATGTCTTTCCGGCTCCACTTGAAGATAGTAAATACAGCAAAGTGCACTAGACTGAAGTTCAACCTGGACAAACTGCAAGACCCGGAGGTGGCAGAACTATTTCAGGCCACAATTGGAGGGAAATTTGCACCACTGCTCATTTTGGGGGCTGGTGAAGTAGATGTCAACACCATGACCACCACCTTCAACTCAGCTGTGACAGATGCCGCCACTGAGATCCTTGGCAAGCACCGACCAAAGAAGAAGCCGTGGATCACACCTGAACTTTTGGATCTGTGTGATAAACGAAGAGAGATGAAAAAGAAAAAGAACACCTCACAGGGAGCTGATGTCTACCGAAAAATCAACAATGACATCCGAAAAGGCATGCGCACAGCAAAGGAGAACTGGATAGAAGATCAATGCCAGGAAATATAGAACAGTCTGAACAAGAACAACAGCAAGAAGGCCTACCAGACAGTGAAGCGGCTGACAAGTGTCAAACAGCCCAAAGTCTCCACGATCCAAAGCAAGTCTGGCATACGCCTTACAGAAGAACAAGAAGTCTTGGACAGATGGACAGAGTACTGCTCTGACCTTTACAACCATACACCAAATGGAGACCCATCAGTTCTAGCATGTCCCGAGAACAGAGAAGAAGAAGAAATCCTCCCAATTCTCCGGGAAGAAGTTGAGGCAGCAGTGCAAGCGCTAAAGAAAGGGAAGTCAGCGGGAGTGGACAACATACCCGCGGAACTGCTACAAGCAGGAGGAGAAGCGATGAATGATGCCCTCACCATTATCTGTAACAAGATCTGGCAGAGTGGGGAGTGGCCTATACCATGGACCCAGTCGCTTGTCATCGCTCTTCCCAAAAAAGGTAACCTTCAGGAGTGTGAAAATTACCGGACCATCAGCCTCATCAGCCATCCCAGCAAGGTCCTCCTGAAAATAATACTCAACAGGTTGAAACCCCAAGCTGAGCAGATCATAGCTGAAGAACAAGCAGGATTCAGGGCAGGGCGAAGTACCACTGAGCAGATTTTCAACCTCATAATAATCTGTGAGAAATACCTACAGCACCAACAACATCTATATCATGTGTTCATAGACTTCAAGAAGGCGTTTGACCGAGTCTGGCATGCAGCTCTATGGGCAACAATGAAAGTGTACAACATCAGCCCTAAAATTATTGAAGTCATCAAAAGCCTGTATGACAAGGCTACCAGTGCAGTCCTCCACAACAGCGCCATCGGGAACTGGTTCAGAACAACAATCGGTGTGCGTCAAGGATGCCTACTCTCTCCAACACTCTTCAACATCTTCCTAGAGCGCATCATGTCAGATGCTCTTGCAGACCATGAAGGCACAGTCAGCATAGGGGGTAGAGCAATCTCCAATCTTCGTTTTGCAGATGACATTGATGGATTGGCTGGAGAGGAACAAGAACTTGAACAGCTGGTACAGAGGCTTGACACCACCTCCAGAGCCTATGGAATGGAAATAAGTGCAGAGAAGACCAAAATGATGACCAACAACACCAATGGCATCAATACGGACATCAAAGTCCAAGGCCAATCCCTCAACACAGTGCATAGCTTCAAATATTTAGGAGCCATTGTATCAGACAATGGGTCCCGACAGGAAGTCCTCTCCAGGATCGCACAAACAACTGCTGCCCTGACAAGGTTGAAGCCCATTTGGAAAGACAGGATCATCAGTCTACATTCCAAAGTAAGACTGCTGCGCTCCCTTGTCATCTCCATCTTCCTATATGCTTGCGAAGCATGGACCCTCACAGCAGATCTCCAACGAAGAATACAAAGCATGGAGATGAGGTGCTACAGAAGACTTCTGTGCATTTCCTATACCCAACACATCACCAACGACGAAGTCCGACAGACCATCACACAAGCCATTGGACAACACGATGACCTGCTAACAGTGGTGAAGAAACGGAAACTCCGATGGTATGGCCACGTCACCAGATCATCAGGCCTTGCAAAGACTATTCTGCAAGGCACAGTGCAAGGAGGTAGAAGAAGAGGGAGACCGAAAAAAAGGTGGGAGGACAACATTCGAGAATGGACTGGTTTGACACTGAGCGAAGCCATCAGGGCTGCTGAGGACAGAGAAAGATGGAGTATGCTGGTTAAACGATCATCTGTGGTGCTCCTACGACCTTCGGGTTACGGGACAGGATAGGATAGGTGGGGTTGCCGAGGTATTCTGTATAAATAGTATCTCCACTTTCTGGAAATCTAGTGTTTTAAATTCCCACTTCCGCTGTCCTTCTCCTTTGTTTTTTTCATTCCTACTCTGTTCTATCTACTATCTTATTTGCTAGAACAGTAACCTACCTTCCCCCCGTTGGGATGCCAGGAGTTTCTGTATATATATTATCCCCACTTTCTGGAAATTTAGTGCTTTACATTCCCACTGTCGCAGTCTTTCTCCTTTGTTTTTTTCATTCCTGCTCTGTGTTCTCTAAATCTACTATCTTCCTTCTTCGCTAGACTAGTCACCTACCTTTTTTCTTGAAAACACTTCCGGTACAAAACTCCTCATTTGTGTGTGAGCTTGGGAATATTGGACGCTTTCTGCCAGGTGGTCACTGGGGCTTTTATGATATTATTATTTGGCAGTGCAGGCATTTTATATGTATTTGTTTTGTTGATATTTTATAATGATGTTTGTATTATATTTTATTTTTGTAAATTAGAGTATAGACTCAACGTCCCCTGCGTGGGATGTCTTTATTGTAAAGTGACTGGCTGGTGGATTGCCTTCAGTGTTACCACTAGGGTTATTTCGGCAGATCTTTTATGCTGATTAGGGGCGAGTCCTCTTTCAGCCAAGTTGTGGTCTTGATTTTGTGGTCCTGATTCGGCTCTTTGCAGTCCCCTGGACCCTTTAAGCAATGAATAACTATTTTGTTTTTGTAAACGGGGGTTTGATAAATTAGAGTATAGTCTCAGGGTCCCCTGCGTGGGTTGGCTTTATTGTACAGTGACCCGCCCGGTGGAGTGCCTGAAATGTTACCATTACGTTGAGTAGATTACCGTCCCCGGACACGGAAGCGTATAGGGGAGGCCTGTTACCATTAGGGTTGTTTCAGATCTTTTATACGGATCAGGGGTGAGCCCTCTGTCAACCAAGTTGTGGTCCTGATTCAGTTCTTTTCAGTCCTCTGGACCCTTTAAACAATGACTAACTCACTCATTCATTGGGGATAGGGTGGTCATATAATTGTGAATTTGTACTTGTATATGTGTTTTATATGCATATTTATGATTTTGTGAGCGATAGACCAATGTTTAGACCTGCTTTGTGTGTCTTGCTTGGCTTTATGTAGCCCGCTAGACCCTGTAATAAGGAATAAGTAGCTAACTAACAAACTTGCTGTTATGCAGAGAAGTATGAGGAATGATTAAAGTCTAACAGGGGACTACAATCAATGATTGTAGGTACCCAAAACCTTTGTGGCATGCGACTGACCTCATGTTTTGTCTATTTATAGCAGCTCCAGATTTCTTTATGTTAGGTTGAAAATAATAATAATCAACAAAGTCTGGAATGAATAGGTAACTAACATATCTCTTTTTCATGTAGAATGTTGTCAATTGGTTTCTCAAGGGCCATGCGAGTCATATGGGCTTTGCCTTCAAGTTTGTTATTGCTTTATTTCACAATTTGAGGACATAAATGGATCCATGATCAAGAATATTTTACTTCAGTATTATATGTGAAAATCATGTATGTGTGTGTGCGCATATAAATGGATCCCATGATCAAGAATATTTTACTTCAGTATTATATGTAAAAATCGTGTATGTGTGTGTGCGCATCTCTCTCTCTCTCTCTCTCTCTCTCTCTCTCTCTCTCTCTCTCTCTCTCTCTCTCTCTCTCTCTCTCTCTCTCTCTCTCTCTCCCTCAAAAGGGATAGAAAACCAGAGGAAAGGATGAATTCCTGCGTCATGCACACAGTTCCTCACCCCGCACCACCCGCCCCCACAAACAAAATTTCCCGCGAACAAACGTAAGTTCCTAAAATCAATATATTTATTCATTATACCTCCAATCAGTCAAAACACAACAGCAAGGTGTCCAGTATTTCTCAGTTCAAATCTTCAATAAGGTTTAAATAAAAATCCACCCCGCCCTGTAATAGTCACATTCCTTTTATGTTTTTCAAAGCTCAGTTCAGCTCAAGATATTTCTGTACCTTTACTTAGAAAATAAATAGATAAAACAAATTATATAATTATGAATCAATTGAAACCGATTAATATTAACATTATTTTGGAAATAAATAGTTGTAGCTTTACATAAAGCACAAGATACTAAAAATGACTACATCAACAAACAAAACGCCCCCACAAAAAGAATGAACTGGGTTGTTTCCTATTGGAAATACGGGGTTACATTACCAACCAAGACAAACCCCTAAATATTCAAACACATTCACGTACAAAAGCACAAGAGGAAGTATACATGTGTTGCCTGTGCCAACCACCTCATTGAGTAACCTTAGCTTTAAAAGTAAGGTATATGAGAAACTAATAACAATAATAATTAATGTTTATTGTCTTTTTTACGTTTTGAAGACATCAAAACTTAGTTTCCTAATGTGCCCATGTGTCTCCAGATTGACAGTCAATTTCTGATATTTGACACAAAAAGGAGTTAAAACCGGATCTAATTTGGTTTATATTATTTCTCAGTCTGTTTATTTTTTGAGTCTTCAAATGTACAGCAATAAAAAAGCTGTCTTCAGATGTACTACAAACATTTATGTTTTAAATCTTCAGAAGTCGGGCGCCAGTTTTCAGTTGTTTTTTTTAGCACATATGATGACCACACCATGACTTATTCTCATCTTCTTTGTTGAAACTGGCGCCAAAATGTTTCAGACGAAGTTACCGTATTTCTAACGTTTTGCCGACTGTCTCCAAAATAGCTAAAATACAGGGAGTCAGTTGTCAGAAGTGCTAAAATTCCCGTTTTTAACTTTTTTCTGTAATATTACATAATGTTAACTTTTTTGTGTAAAAACGTTTTAATGAGTGCATTTGTAAGCTACATGTGCAATTTGGTTTATATATCTCTTCATTTGAAAGAGTCGCCAAAAGTGGGGTGTAAAGTACCAGTCGCCAAAACTACCAGAAGACATGAATGTGTGTGTGTGTGTGTGTGCGTGTGTGTGTGTGTACTTGTGAAAAGTGTTTCGTTTTTTTTCCTCACTCCTTAAAATCCTTAACAAGGATTTTCTTTTTGGAAATCCTTACAATTGTAAAATGGAAGTGCGCCCACTCCTTAGATTCATTGCAAATGGCCGGCCTTTTGGTATGTCAAACAGAACAAGCCCATGGAGTGGCGGTTTCACAACCGAATTTTTCAAGGTGTTTTGGAAATATCTTGGCCCATTTCTAGTGAGGTCATTTAAAGAAGGGTATAGGAAAGGAGAACAATCTGCAAACACAGTGATAAGGTATTATAATTTGCTTTCCAACAGCAGATAAACCTAAAAATATAATTGTAAAAAAAAATCCTTACCACTATCTTCACTAAGATTTTTTTTTCAATAATAATAATAATAATAATAATAATAATAATAATAATAATAATAATAATAATAATAATAATACAGGATGCAATACGCGCCTTTCCCCAAATCATTCAGGCTCAAAGCGCGGCGATCTATACCAACATACACGCTCACCTGTCTCATCCACCCTCACACACACCAAATATACATCCATCACTCAAACAGGTGGTGTAAAGGCAGGGAGATCGCTATTAAAAGACGGAAAGAAAATCGATTTTTTATTTATTTTTGAAATTTGTATATTGACTGCGTCCTGTACCATTATTGAAGGGAGGGAGGAAACCGGAGTGCCCGGAGAAAACCCTCGGTGACCTCAATAGTCTCGTACCTAAGTCACGTACGTTCGCCCCTTGCGGGAATCGAACCCGCGACCTTCGGCATAGGAAACCGGCGACTTATCCACTGCTCCTTGAGGCCAACCCATAACTATAATCGGAGATGATCATGCCGGGGATTTTTTGCGGGATATATTTTAGAGATAATATTAGGTTAGGATAGGATTTGCTAGAAAATATGTCTGGTTTATTATTCCCCTGGATTCTGAAAAGCATTTCGTGGTATTAGCTGGAAATTTATGTTTAATGTTTTGGTTTTTTTTCTGTTTTTTTTTCTTTAGCTGGATTGAGTCTTTTGATAAAAAATATAAAATCTAGTGTGTCTGTAATGGTAGACTTTCTTCGTGGGTTGTAGACAAGGCGACCCAGTATCATCCTATTTGTTTATTTTGTGTGTAGATATTATGACAATATTAATTAGTCAAAATAGAAAAATATGGTTGAAAATACTCTAAATAAAATAGTGCAATGTGCTGATGATTCGGAGTTGACTCTAGCAGCTAGCGATAATCAATTATTTGAAGAATCATTGTAATAGATTACTTTGGGACAATATCGGGGCTACTTCTTTAATGCAGGGATCAGAAGAAATTCCTCTGTTAAATGTTTAACCCGTTTAAATATTCAATGAAACGCTGATAAATGTAACATACTTGGTGTATAGCTCCATTAACGACCTAACTGACTGTGTTAAGCTGAATTCTGGTGACAAATTTATGGAAATTAAAAGGTTTATGTGACGGTGGGTCTATTGTTACTGCGCTCTGCACAATGGAATGCTATTACCCACTCTTCTTTGTCTGTGGAGATCGGCTAGTGTAATCACCCTGTGACTAATCTTAATACATTTATATGTTTAGCCCGGTCTGTGTGCGGATAGGGTTATAGAGATAGGGAGAAAATGGCAAAAGATTCATTTTTGTAGTTGTATCAATTTTTATTCATCAGATTAACATAAGTTGTACTGATAAATAGATTCACTGACACACTAGCTCTCACACAGCTATGAGACATAGGTAGTCCAGCCACTTGTTAACAGTAAATATCACATTTATTTCCTCTACTCTATACATAATTCTCTAAACACTTTACTAACTTAAATGTCCAAATTCACTTCGAATAGGTTGCTCCTTGATGGGTCTATGCTCTTAAAGTTCTTAATAATTTCTGCTGTCTCATCATTTGGCTATTTGTTCTGGTTGGCCTACTGGTCGTTTCAGGAGAGTGGACTATCGCAAAGTCCTTCTAGAGCAGGTTTAATATATGGTTTCTAGTGACTTAACTGTTTTGGCGTTTAGCGGTGTTGTGGTCTCAACTTCTGGGTAGTAGACTATTGGGCTATCGTAGCTCAGTGCTAGATGCTCCACTGCTGGCCGAATGTCAGGGGTGACTCTCAGTGGTCTATCTTATGCATCGGACCAACGAGCATGCTCGTCTGCAAAACATAAGACGAGTTTCTGCAATACCTTGTATACTAAGGGTGTCCAGAGCGTCTTACTGATGGCAGAAACAGCCCTCGGTGATAGCTCCACTTATATGAACAAGGGACGATCATTTTTCTAAGGCTGTGGTCCAATGGAATCTCCAACATACTTCCTATATATATATACATACATCATGGCTAAACTAAACACATGGAGAAGTAATTAACAATATACACATTCTCCGGTACAGCCACTGGTCTGCACTATTACTCATAGGAGAAACAACAGTTGGTCCATAGGGGATACCTCGTGGTGCCGAAACCGGTCGAGTTCGCCACGTGGTCAAGCAAAGTTTTACTAATATTCACAATGATAAAACATGGCAAAACTTCACAAGCATAATACAACAATATATTATCAATAATTTGCGATGAAACAAAAGATCGATCATTTACCTTTTTGACAATGTCAGGCTGTGGCTATACTGTCGATGAATCGATTTTCATCTATCATCTGCTAGTCTTCAGTTAGAGAGATCTTTCACAGCGTTGCACCTTCTCGTGTGAGGTTCAGACAAAGAATGACCCTACCTTGCCTTGTGGTCAGCCAAAGCCAGCAAAAATCTAGTCATACCTGAGCGCCTCTAGCGGGTGTGTGTATACGTCAGCTGGATGGGGTTACTGCATACTATAGTGAGAGGTGGCTTACAAATGCTTAGCACAGTCCCGACTTGTGTCGTCTGCTAGTCAGCGACTTAACTGTACACAGGTCAAAGACGGCTGAACGTGTAGGCCAGTAGCCTTAGTGCTGGGTTGAACTAGTCCTCTTGCGACAGCTCATATTGTTTAGATTTTTTAAACACAATACTACAAAAAAACAACAATTAACGCCTCTAGGGCGTGCTGCAGTTGTAAAGTCACTTAATAATATAAACAATGATGAATTTTACTATAAATATCGAATTATCACTGCTGCCCTGGCGATGTTGAAGCCAATTTAGAAAGACAGGACCATCAGTGTACATTCCAAGGTAAGACTGCTGCGCTCCCTTGTCATCTCTATCTTCCTATATGCTTGTGAGACATAGACCCTCACAGCAGATCTACATCAAGGAATACAAAGCATGGAGATGAGGTGCTACAGAAGACTTCTGGCTATTTCCTATACCCAGCACATCACCAACGACGAAGTCCGAAAGACCATCACACAAGCTATTGGACAACACGATGACCTGCTCACAGTGATGAAGAAAAGGAAACTCCGATGGTATGGCCACGTCACCAGATCATCAGGACTTGCAAAGACCATCCTGCAAGGCACAGTGCAAGGAGGTAGAAGAAGAGGGAGACTGAAAAAGAGGTGGGAAGACAACATTCGAGAATGGACTGGTTGGACACCGAGCGAAACAATCAGGGTTGCTGAGGACAGGGAAAGATGGAGTATGCTGGTTAAACGATCATCTGTGGAGCCCCTACGAGCTCCGAATTACGGGATAGGATAGGATATCGAATGTTTGAGCTACATTTTGAATTTGAAAAATATTTGCATTTTCTACCAACAAATCTTGCAATATCTATTCTAAAGTTTAGGACACTTAACCACAGAATGCCAGTGCAGAGAGGCAGATATTTTAACGTTCCTAGACACGAGCGTTTTTGTCAAAAATGTAATAGTGGCGATCTTGGTGACGAGTTTCATTATTTATTTTTGTGTTAACATTTTTGTAACTCAAGAAGAAAAATATTAAAATCATATTATTATAGATATCCCAATGCCATCAAATTTCGATAATTATTGTCATCTAATAAAAAGTCAGTATTACTAAAGCTTGTAAGTCTAATGAAATTAATTATTAAACATTTGTCACGTTGTTATCCCATGTCAAAACTTAATCTAGTTCTGATATATGGAGGCACTGTGGTCTAATGGTAGTGCTTCGGCTTGCGGACCTGAAGGTCCCGGGTTCGAGCCCTAGCCGGGCCATTGTGTTGTGTCCTTGGGAAAGACACTTTACTCCCGTTTCCTACTCCTTTGGATGAGAGTATAAACCGAGGTCTAGTCTGTGTCGCATACATGCCATCATAACGGACTTTAAAGATCCTGACGCTCATGTCCTAGACGGGTGAGTGCCGGTGACATGAACACACCCAGCATGCACCTAGGTCCTTCCCCCCCCCCCCCCCCATCCCTGGCTGCCCAGGATTGTGCTCAGTTGTCCGGGCGTCAGACCATGCGCCCAAAGGCTGCGGGTGGGCGTCTCGGGCGGCTTGAGTTAGATCCTGTATCGGCCAGCGCCTTGAGCAGCTCTTGAGCTGGAAAAGCGCTATATAAGAACGATTAAATAAATAAATTTAAATAAAATATAGGTTGTGTGTAACAAAAACAATTTCAGTAGTTTGTCATTGATGTGTTTAGATTGAATTGTATTGTTAGTTATGATTCCTACTGGCTGTCACGTCCCCCGAGCGGGTTCAGTGACGTCAGCTCATAAAGCGAGTGAAAAGAATAAACTCAAACAAAATAAACTAACACAAAATGCCAGAGTACAAACACACACTCTTTTATTCAACAATCAACAAGCAAACACAGGACAAATGGGAACTAACCTTCCCTCAACCCCTAAACAGACCCCCGTCCCAATACTAACTAACAACTACCTCCCCTTGCAACAAACCCCAAATAGAACTAAGTAACAACAGTTTCTTTACAAAGTGTATACAGAAAATCAAAATCAACAAATCAATTCAAAATGCAAGTCTTCAAATAATAAGCGATGGCGTTGAATCATGAACTATTAGCTAGACAAAGCTGTGGCACAGAAGTAATGTCTCAATGTTCTTGTTAAGTAGCTCAGAGAGCTAACAGTCTCTTTCACAAAGTGGATGATTCTTCTAACTAAATGGATATGTTTTTAGGTGCGTGTAATGTGAGTCTGTGTGTGCATGAATTAGGCATGAAAACCTCCTGGAAGTGTGTTGCCACGATACAAGGCAAAACCTGCAGCAGTGTAAGAAATCACCACAACACTACTCTGTTGTAGAAGCAAAGGTACATCCCAGGCTGGTTAGGACCCAGTCAGCGGCAACAACATCAACATCAGTACAGCACAACAGGCACATCAAAGGCAACAGCGTGGGAATAATGCGTAGAAATAAACACGTAGATGTAATAATCATCATCATCTCATCAGCCCACACCTGTTGACATATACATAGTCTTAACAATATGCCCACCAAACAATAAACACTATATAATATAACATAACACGCCGTCCTCCGTCCGCCATCTTGACCTGCATAGCTATGAATATCATAATAATAATATAAGATACTATACACAGATTTCAATAATGTAAATCACCCTTTGATGCTAAATAATTCGCATCCTCTTTACAAACCAATGTTTATATAAATATACATAATTATCGCAACCACACTACCATCTCACAGTCCTGATTCATTCCACCTCCCTTCATCACCACCGTCACCCCCAACAATTATAGCACATCACGATTACCTCCCTTCATCCACACTGTAAACATGCTTCCTTCATAATCATCACTTCATCCCTCTTCAGCATACTACATTCTATCGCTCTTTCCATACATACACCCTCACTCTCTCTCTCCCTCTCTATATTCCCCATCGTCGCCTTTGACCCACTTCCATAACAACAACAGCAACGACATTTTCCCCATCACATATACAATAAGAAAATCATAGGAAAATCATATAAAATCAACAAAATTCATTACACATCCTAAAATACATCCCCTTCCCCACACTCATTACCACTCATACACGTACGCAGTGCTCGGAGCGCGCCACTAGAGAATTGAACGACAGGGTTTGCTTACCTTACAGGCCTCGGCTCGTGACGCCCTTTACCCCCAACACCACAACACGACACAACACTGTCACAACATTGGCACAACACAATGGATTAGTCTTTTGAGAGTCTCTTTCTCTTGCTCTTGCACGTTATTTCACTGTCCAAATAACATTTATTCTGAGGATGAGGACACCTTAGCTCTGCTACAGACACTAAGTCTTGGTGGGTGTTCAATCGAGAACCACACGCACCTTAAGTATGGAACTCTACACTCACTGGCGAATGGCAGTTACCATCTTCCTTCGAATTCTACACATCCTTATCCCGACGAGGGCATAAGACCTTGGGTGGCTATAAAACAATACACACACCCTTCCAACAGTACCCTACACTACGATGACCTCTGTCACAGGGCTGCTGTCTCGTTAGAATTCCTTCCTCACGCAATAGCATCTCAAACCACTCTGCCCTTCAAAATCTGCGCCGGCCACAAACAAAACAGTCGAGCTCTCGTCAGTATGCACGTTCTTTATTACGCGTACCCCTATTCGAAATTGGCCGACTCCCTATCTTCTATGAATCGCACGGACTTTACGAAACTGCACTTTCATACGCAAAAGTAAATCGGTCACGCTATTCTATGTACAACAGATATACAGAGAAGTGTAACTTCGTAAAAAGTGTATCTCTCCCTACCATCTGAAAACTCGTGTCGTCACACAACCCCCCCCCAGTTCTTAACACCTTGAAGAACCTTAACTACGACGCGAATTTCTCACTACCCCCTATGCTACCTACTGAGCGTTTCTGCTGAGGAAATCTGCTGGAACGTTATCCTTCCCAGAAATGTGCTCCACAGACATTGAGAAAGGTTGCAGCTGAAGTGCCCATCTCATCAGTCGGCTGTTGGTGTTCTTCACTTGCTGTAGGTACTGCAGTGGCATATGGTCAGTCTGCACTACGAAAGTACGTCCGTACAGGTATTGACTGAATTTCTGCACACCCCACACCAACGCTAGACACTCCCTCTCAATGGTCGAATAGTTCCTCTCGGGTTTCGACAGTTTCTTGCTTGCACACGCAATAGGCTGTAATCCCTGTCCCCTGTCTTGGCTCAAAATGGCCCCTACTCCATCCTCCGACGCATCCGTCTGTAGCACAAACGGTAGGGTGAAGTCCGGCAGACAGCACACAGGGTCAGAGCACAGCTTCTCCTTCAGTGTGCAAAATGCAGCTTCGCATGCTTCGGTCCATTGTACCGCCCCTGGCTTGCCTCCCTTGGTCAGATCGTGTAGTGGTGAAGCAATCGCTGAAAAGTTGGGTACGAACCGCCTGTAGTATCCGGCTAAACCCAAAAATGAGCGCACTTGCCGCTTGGTCGTTGGTCGTGGTGCATCTCGGATTCTCTCCATCTTTGACACCTCAGGACGAATTTCTCCCTGTCCAACCACGTGCCCAAGATACTCTACTCTTCGGAAACCCAGGTAACACTTTGATGGTTTGGCGGATAGCTGCACCTCACGCAACCTAAGGAAAAGACGTGCCAAGCATTCCAGGTGTCTCTGCTTGGTAATGGTGGCTACCAACAAGTCGTCGACGAAATTGTCGATCTCCGACATTCCCAGGGGTGCTAATAACTTCCGCATCATGCGAGAAAAGACTGCTCCCGCCGTCTTCAGCCCAAATGGCATTACGGTCCACTGAAATTGTCCCTCTGGCGTTGTAAATGCCGTCTTCGCTTTATCTCTCTTGTTCATAGGCACTTGCCAGTAACCTTTGGTCAAGTCGATCTTGGTGAGATACTTGGCCCCTGACAGTTTTGGAAAACAAGTAGTCGATGTTCGGCAATGGTTCCGCATCGAATACGACGTGCTTGTTTAACTTCCGGAAATCAACGCAGAAACGCATCGTGCCCTCCTTCTTCTTTACTAATACGATGGGCGAGCTGTATGGCGAACTGGCCCTCTCAATGACGCCCATCGCTAGCATCGCTTCCACTTCCTTCTTGATGGTCTCGTGATGCGAATGGGGAAGTGGGTACTGCCGCGTCCTCACTGGAATGTCGCTGTCCACACGTATTTCGCACACGTCCAGTGTAGTGCGTAGCGGCAAGTCGGTTAGGACATCCTCAAACTGCCACACCAGCTCCTGCAATTCTTCCCGTATTTCTGGGCAGTTGTCGTCCATCTTCACGTCGCGGGGTGTCTCTGATGCTGTCAAGGTGATTACGGGAATATCCCCAAACACCGGCATAGTTTCTTCCTCCTCTACCCCCTCGTCGTCTACAACGATCGTGGCCACCGTCGCTCTGGTATGAAATTTCTTCAGGAGGTTGGCGTGGTATAGTTTACTTTTCCCACGCATCCTGATCCGGTAGTCGCACTCTCCCACGCGTTCGATCACCTCGTACGGTCCTCGCCATGCTAGCTGCAACTTGTTGTGTTTTTCTGGTAACAGCAGCAACACTTGATCCCCCGCGTTGAACAAACGCCGTTTCGCCTTCTTATCGAAGTGCCGCTTCTGCTTGGCTGACGCGGTTCTGAGGTTTCCTTGTGCCAACTTACATGTTTCCTCGATGCGGTTACGCAAATCCACCACGTACTGGCTACTCAATTTCACCTCCTCCTCTTGTATTTCCTTGGTCCAGAGGTCTCGCAATACAGCCATCGGTCCCCGCACGGTCTTTCCATATAGGAGCTCGAAGGGAGAGAACCCTGTAGACTCCTGTGCTACTTCACGGTATGCAAATAGTAGCGCTGGAATGTAGCGGTCCCACGCTGTAGGTTGTTCTGTGGCTAACTTCTTGAGCATGGACATTAGCGTCCCGTTGAATCGCTCAACCAGTCCGTTGCACTGTGGATGATACGGCGTGGTGGCCTTCCCATGGATCGACAGTAGTCTGTTCATCTCCCGCATGACTTCAGACATGAATTGCGTCCCTTGATCTGTCAAAATTTCCCTAGGAACGCCCACCCTCGACCAAATCTCCCACAGCGCTTCTGCCACCCTCTCTGCCTCTATGCCCTTGAGCGGTACAGCCTCGGGATAGCGTGTGGCATAGTCTACTACCACTAGGATGTACATGTTACCCCGATCTGACTTGGGTTTGATGGGTCCCACAATGTCTACCGCCACCCTCTGAAATGGCTCGTCCACCAGCGGAAGTTGCTGTAGTGGTACCTTCCTCACCCGTCCCCTCGGTACTACCTTCTGACATTCAGGACAACTGGCGCAATACCTCCGTACTTCGGCACACATTCCCGGCCAATAGAATGTCCCCCAGATCCGTTCCCTGGTACGTTTCCCTCCCAAATGCCCAGCCATGGGTGGATCGTGAGCCAACTGAAGGATCCCCCCCCTCAACTGTTTCGGGACTACCAGTTGCGTGACCTGGCTACCTCTCTTCGTGTGTACCCGGTACAACACCCCCTTCTTCTTGCGAAACTCAGCTGACGCCCTACCTGACGCTATCGCCCCACCGCTCTGTGCCAACGTTCTCGCCTTCGCGAGCGTCTCGTCGGTCTCTTGCATCCTGATCAACTCTGGGGTGCTAACAGAGATCTGGGATGGTTCGACCACTGCTAAGGGTACCTCCCTCTTCTTCTCGGCCTTCACCTGCGCCCGAGTCTGCACTGCTGCAGCCATCGCGCATTCACCTCCAAACAAGGAAACAGGACTCTTTTCCCCGCTATCAAACGTTACCCAGTTACCCAGGATGATATCGGGCCCGTCCTCGAAAACCACCAACTCTACTCTCCCCCTGACCAGCGCACAATCCAACTCCACCCAAGCTGTAGGTAGCAGACCCACGTTCGATCGATTCGCCAAGCAAATCTCGACAGTCCGACCCGTCAAATCAGCTGGTTTGACTAACCTGCTCGCGACTGCCCCTATCTCCGCCCCCGTATCTCTCAATACCCGAACGTCCTGCCCGTTCGCCCTACCTTGGCCCCATGGATCATAAGGTTTGATTGCACACACGCTAGCCCGAGGTGCGGTCTCCGTGGAAATAGTCCGTCCCACTGTAACCTGGCCTACTGTCTGAGGTTTGACCTTGCAGTCCCTGACCACATGCTTCTCCGACCCACATCGGTAGCAACGGCGTACCCCACTACCCCCTTCTGTCCTCCCTACCTTCTGACCCTGACTTCCCCTGTTGCTAGGCTGCTGAGGAGCCTCCGGTCGTCTGGGAAAACTGCGTCTCTGACTGGGTAGTACGGGTGCCGGTGCTGATGCTGCCCGCTTGGCATCTACCACGCGCTGCGCCAACTCTGCTGCGGCATGGCTAGTCTCAGGTAGATTCTCCCTCACGTAAATCTCTAGCTCGGTAGTCATGATGGAGAAAAGTTGCTCACCAATGAAAGTGTCTAGTACCTGCCCTACGTCGGTGATGTCTTTGCCGGCGAGCGAAAACCACTTCTTCACTAACGACCCTAGCCTTACTACTAGCTGAGGAAACGTCTCTGCAGCTTCCTTCTTGGCCTCTCGAAACTGCCTACGATAGTAGTCGGCGTCCTTCCTGAAGCGTTTCAACAGCGCATTCCTCACAATGTCGAAATCCTGGGCTTGCTCAGGCGTTAGACGAAGGTACGTATCTCGGGCTTCCCCTTGTAACAAAGGCGCTAGCCTAACCGCCCATACCTCCCTCCTCCAACCCTGAACCTCTGCCACCCGTTCGAACATCTGGAGGTAGGCCTCCACATCCTCCCTCTCCTCCAAGGGTTTCAACTTGACTGAGTATGCTGCCTCTCTATCTCTAGCCCTATTCTCTCTCTCTCTCTGAGCAGCTCTGTCGTCATCTCTGGCTCTACGTTCCTCCTCTAGCCTCATCTCAAACATCCTCCTCTCCTCTTCCTTAGCCTCTCTCTCTTCTCGCTTCTCATCTTCTATCCTCTGCTCCAACCGACGTCGGTCTTCCCTCTCAGCCTCTAATCTAGCTTCCAATCTAGCTTCTAGACGTCGACGCTCATCTTCTCTTTCTTTCTTTTCTTCCTCCCTAACTAACCTCTCTGCTGCTTCCCTCCTCATTCTCTCCCTCTTCTCTTCCTCCTTCTCCCTCCGCCTCTCCTCTTTCTCTCTCCGCTCGTCCTCCCTTCTCATCTCGCTAACGACATAGTGTGCCAACGCTCCATCACGGAAACCCAGACTTTCCCCAATCTGTCTAAATCTCTCACTATCACCGAGCGCGACCTCGACTTTGCTCTGTGCACCGGGCGATTTGGCATACATCTTAGGCATAGTGGTCTGAGTACTCACTGCGTAAGGTTCCTCCAACAACCCTGTCACAGAGCCGTCATCACGGAAGTCCTGCTCCTCCTGCTCGGCCTCCTCCTTACGAGTCCTAGCGTCGCGGCGCATCGCGGCTCGAGCATCCCGCGTAGCCATGTCGGAAAAGAAGGGAAGAACAGATGTTAGTATACACCAAACAAATAACACCTAACTGATACAAACACCTAACAGAATGAATACGCAACACAACAGTCACAGGAGCCGAGGAATCGTTCACCGTCGTACCCCTGAAGGCGAGCAAGTGAACCCTGCAATCCAATTCCCCGTTAATGCTGCACTCCGAGTGTGTTCCCTAGTGCAATACACCCACACTCCCGCCAACCGCCCGCTGCGTACCCTTTCACACAACAACTCAAACACACAACATACACCTCTGGCAATACCCTAACAAAATAAATGAGTTTATCCCACTTCTGACACCAAAAATGTCACGTCCCCCGAGCGGGTTCAGTGACGTCAGCTCATAAAGCGAGTGAAAAGAATAAACTCAAACAAAATAAACTAACACAAAATGCCAGAGTACAAACACACACTCTTTTATTCAACAATCAACAAGCAAACACAGGACAAATGGGAACTAACCTTCCCTCAACCCCTAAACAGACCCCCGTCCCAATACTAACTAACAACTACCTCCCCTTGCAACAAACCCCAAATAGAACTAAGTAACAACAGTTTCTTTACAAAGTGTATACAGAAAATCAAAATCAACAAATCAATTCAAAATGCAAGTCTTCAAATAATAAGCGATGGCGTTGAATCATGAACTATTAGCTAGACAAAGCTGTGGCACAGAAGTAATGTCTCAATGTTCTTGTTAAGTAGCTCAGAGAGCTAACAGTCTCTTTCACAAAGTGGATGATTCTTCTAACTAAATGGATATGTTTTTAGGTGCGTGTAATGTGAGTCTGTGTGTGCATGAATTAGGCATGAAAACCTCCTGGAAGTGTGTTGCCACGATACAAGGCAAAACCTGCAGCAGTGTAAGAAATCACCACAACACTACTCTGTTGTAGAAGCAAAGGTACATCCCAGGCTGGTTAGGACCCAGTCAGCGGCAACAACATCAACATCAGTACAGCACAACAGGCACATCAAAGGCAACAGCGTGGGAATAATGCGTAGAAATAAACACGTAGATGTAATAATCATCATCATCTCATCAGCCCACACCTGTTGACATATACATAGTCTTAACAATATGCCCACCAAACAATAAACACTATATAATATAACATAACACGCCGTCCTCCGTCCGCCATCTTGACCTGCATAGCTATGAATATCATAATAATAATATAAGATACTATACACAGATTTCAATAATGTAAATCACCCTTTGATGCTAAATAATTCGCATCTTCTTTACAAACCAATGTTTATATAAATATACATAATTATCGCAACCACACTACCATCTCACAGTCCTGATTCATTCCACCTCCCTTCATCACCACCGTCACCCCCAACAATTATAGCACATCACGATTACCTCCCTTCATCCACACTGTAAACATGCTTCCTTCATAATCATCACTTCATCCCTCTTCAGCATACTACATTCTATCGCTCTTTCCATACATACACCCTCACTCTCTCTCTCCCTCTCTATATTCCCCATCGTCGCCTTTGACCCACTTCCATAACAACAACAGCAACGACATTTTCCCCATCACATATACAATAAGAAAATCATAGGAAAATCATATAAAATCAACAAAATTCATTACACATCCTAAAATACATCCCCTTCCCCACACTCATTACCACTCATACACGTACGCAGTGCTCGGAGCGCGCCACTAGAGAATTGAACGACAGGGTTTGCTTACCTTACAGGCCTCGGCTCGTGACGCCCTTTACCCCCAACACCACAACACGACACAACACTGTCACAACATTGGCACAACACAATGGATTAGTCTTTTGAGAGTCTCTTTCTCTTGCTCTTGCACGTTATTTCACTGTCCAAATAACATTTATTCTGAGGATGAGGACACCTTAGCTCTGCTACAGACACTAAGTCTTGGTGGGTGTTCAATCGAGAACCACACGCACCTTAAGTATGGAACTCTACACTCACTGGCGAATGGCAGTTACCATCTTCCTTCGAATTCTACACATCCTTATCCCGACGAGGGCATAAGACCTTGGGTGGCTATAAAACAATACACACACCCTTCCAACAGTACCCTACACTACGATGACCTCTGTCACAGGGCTGCTGTCTCGTTAGAATTCCTTCCTCACGCAATAGCATCTCAAACCACTCTGCCCTTCAAAATCTGCGCCGGCCACAAGCAAAACAGTCGAGCTCTCGTCAGTATGCACGTTCTTTATTACGCGTACCCCTATTCGAAATTGGCCGACTCCCTATCTTCTATGAATCGCACGGACTTTACGAAACTGCACTTTCATACGCAAAAGTAAATCGGTCACGCTATTCTATGTACAACAGATATACAGAGAAGTGTAACTTCGTAAAAAGTGTATCTCTCCCTACCATCTGAAAACTCGTGTCGTCACACTGGCTATCCCCAATCAATTTCTTTATTCTTCTTTTCCCCTCTCAATCGCTCCCCTCTCCCCTCCCCCCTCTCCCGCAATTCCTTTGTCTACATAAATAGTTTTAATTGTAAACATTTAAAATGCTATATAATTAATTATTTTACATGTGTGTGTGTGTATCATTTTAACCATGTCCATGTGCAATTAATGTTGTGTTTTTGCAGGAATAAACTGGCCTTTCCTTATTTTATCACAACTTGTTAATCTATGGCTACTTCTTCCTAACCCACCAGACAGTTTTATATGAGTACAGCACCTCAGACGCTGTGGTTAAGGATGGAGATAAAAATTTACTGCCAGATATGGCGGCCTACTAGCGCCAAAACCTGATAATTATCATGTGATAATTACAAATATCATGGGACAATTTACAATTATCAAGAGATAATTACAATTATCATTGAAAAATTACAAATATGTTCTTGTGATCATGTTTAATTTTCAGGTTTGGCTCTATCAGTCCGCCTGAAAATGCGCCAAACCTGAAAATTGTACTTATCACATAATAATTAAAATTTTCACTTGATAATTATAATTTCCACGTGATCATTCTTAATTCTGGTAAGGCGGCTTACTAGCGTCGAAACTTGCAAAATTTACATGTATCAGTGATAATTGTAATTAACACGTGTTTTGTGTAATTCACAGAGATACCGGTAATTCACAGTGTTAATTACTAATTTTCAGTTTGGGCCACGGGCCCGAATGCTCATCTTCATATTTATAAATTTCAGTGATAATTGTAATTATCTCTTGATAATTGTAATTATCTCTTGATAATTATAATTATCTCTTGATATTTGTAATTATCAGGTTTGGCGCTAGGAAAGCGTGGCAAATACTGATAATTATTAATTAACACTGCGGATTACCGATATCTCTGTAAATTACACAGAACACGTGATAATTTCAATTATCTCGTGATAATGGTAACTCTCGGTTTTGGCGCTAGTAGGCCGTTATAGCCTGACCACTACCACCCTCCTCCAACCACTCCCATGCCCCTCAATTCCCCTTTCTTTCTGGCGGCTCCTAGCTGTTCAGGCAGCGTAGGCCACCGTTATTAGACCCCTTTCAACACTATCACAGCACAGCGTGCAGTACACTTCCAACAACATTCAAGTCAACTATAAAGCGTTTGGCGTACTGTTGTATAAGATTTAGGCCGGCAATACTTAAGAAACGGCATTTACACACTTTAAAGATTTGATACTAATATGAATTAAGCTTCACAGACTTCTAGAACCTCCTAAATCAGATTTGAAAAATAATTAAAACAAAAGCGTGGGTAAATGCCTTCAAATTAATCGCGGCCTGTATGCTGTGTCAGTTATTCAAAAATCTGTGTTTCAATTTTTGTGAAACAACACACAAAAAAAGTTAAGCTAAAGTACAACAAATCCCGTTAAAAAAATGTGGAAGAAGGTCCAATTAACGTGCCAGACAAAAAGAGATTATACATGATGGCTCTTAAACTAACATGGATTAGAAAATTGAGAACTAGTAGTCACAACAGGCGCCATGTCGAAAGATCCTCACATACCACAATAAGAAGTTTGCAATTAGGTGAACGTGGCTCAGCTTGCAAATTTAGACAGAATGTAGTCTTTGAGGATTCAAGTGATTTTACATTAACCAATAATCTGCAATAACAATATAAAAATAAATAATAGAAAATTGTGAGAAAAAGACGTGTTTCTCATTGATCAACTTTGTACTTAACATGGTTTATTTAAGTCAATCAATGCTTTTTAACAGAACTATAACGTGACCATTGCTTTTCTTTGCTGGGCCGGCGGGGGTCATGAAACAGGCCTTGTATTTCATGTATTAAAATTCGGCTTTCAGTTTTTTAACGTTTTGCTCTCTAGCGAGCGAATTGGACTTTTTCTGAATACCATTTTTGCACAATGCATAGAAATGTTTTTTAAATTCATTGTGTTTTTTTTTTCAGAGAAGAGATCACCGTTTGTTTCATGGTCATATTTGTGACCTAAATTCACTCTTCCGTTCGATACTCTCTCTCTCTCTCTCTCTCTCTCTCTCTCTCTCTCTCTCTCTCTCTCTCTCTCTCTCTCTCTCTCTCTCTCTCTCTTTGCGTGCGGGTAATCGAGGCCTTGTTAATTAATAGTTATAGCAATCCCTAATCTCTCTCACTCAATCTATCTGGCCCTCTGCGCCGGCGCGCGAGTGCGTACGTTTCTCCAGGCCTATATTCCGCTCAAACTAGGTATATACATGTATGTTTCTTCATGTCTATAATTCCCACTGTTCCATATTCCCCCAAGGCTTTTCAAGTTGGTGTTCGACCAGGCCTATGTTCCCCAGTGTCTTTGTTTCCCCATGAATGAATCTTCATTGTTTATTATGCGTGCAGATGTGCATGTGTGTGTGGACGCGTGTGCAAATATAAGCGATATATATTAAATTTTAGACACCAATTTATGTATGATCACGAAATATATAAAGGAGACCGGAGGTAGACCTTCGAAAACAAGTCCATGCGATGGAATGCCTGCGTGTAAGACTATACCTCAGTTTACATTCTCATCCGAAGGAGTTATGTTTCTTGTAGCTACATCAAAGAATCCAACAAAAATATACCTACAGATGTACCATTTATAATATTGTGACCCAAAGTTTTGATTTCTAATATAATCTTTCATAATATTTCTACTATGTGAGTTTGTTTCAGTAAACTAGATTGTGAATCGACCTATCCTATCCTATCCTGTCCCGTAACCCGAAGGTCGTAGGGGCACCACAGATGATCGTTTAACCAGCATACTCCATCTTTCTCTGTCCTCAGCAGCCCTGATGGCATCGCTCAGTGTCAAACCAGTCCATTCTCGAATGTTGTCCTCCCACCTCTTTTTCGGTCTCCCTCTTCTTCTACCTCTTTGCACTGTGCCTTGCAGAATAGTCTTTGCAAGGCCTGATGATCTGGTGACGTGGCCATACCATCGGAGTTTCCGTTTCTTCACCATTGTTAGCAGGTCATCGTGTTGTCCAATGGCTTGTGTGATGGTCTGTCGGACTTCGTCGTTGGTGATGTGTTGGGTAGAGGAAATGCCCAGAAGTCTTCTGTAGCACCTCATCTCCATGCTTTGTATTTTCGTTGGAGATCTGCTGTGAGCGTCCATGCTTCGCAAGCATATAGGAAGATGGAGATGACAAGGGTGCGCAGCAGTCTTACTTTGGAATGTAGACTGATGGTCCTGTCTTTCCAAAATGGGCTTCAACCTTGTCAAGGCAGCAGTTGTTTGTGCGATCCTGGAGAGGGAGGACTTCCTGTCGGGATCCATTGTCTGATACAATGGCTCCTAAATATTTGAAGCTATGCACTGTGTTGAGGGATTGGCCTCGGACTTTGATGTCCGTATTGATGCCATTGGTGTTGTTGGTCATCATGTTGGTCTTCTCTGCACTTATTTCCATTCCATAGGCTCTGGAGGTGGTGTCAAGCCTCCGTACCAGCTGTTCAAGTTCTTGTTCCTCTCCAGCCAATCCATCGATGTCATCTGCAAAACGAAGATTGGAGATTGCTCTACCCCCTATGCTGACTGTGCCTTCATGGTCTGCAAGAGCATCTGACATGATGCGCTCTAGGAAGATGTTGAAGAGTGTTGGAGAGAGTAGGCATCCTTGACGCACACCGATTGTTGTTCTGAACCAGTTCCCGATGGCGCTGTTGTGGAGGACTGCACTGGTAGCCTTGTCATACAGGCTTTTGATGACTTCAATAATTTTAGGGCTGATGTTGTACACTTTCATCGAATCATTGTTGCCCATAGAGCTGCATGCCAGACTCGGTCAAACACCTTCTTGAAGTCTATGAACACATGATATAGATGTTGTTGGTGCTGTAGGTATTTCTCACAGATTATTCTGAGGTTGAAAATCTGTTTATTGGTACTTTGCCCTGCCCTGAATCCTGCTTGTTCTTCAGCTATGATTTGTTCAGCTTGGGGTTTCAACCTGTTGAGTATTATTTTCAGGAGGACCTTGCTGGGATGGCTGATGAGGCTGATGGTCCGGTGAATCGACACATATACTAATATACAAACTATAGTAAAGGCATACTAGCACATTTATTTTAATCCATTAGTACTGCTATTAGTTCTGCAAATGAAAATCCTTTTCCTAAGTGGTATGATTGCGTAACTTTAAAATCGGGAATAGCATATTTAAATTGCAGCACTATCACCGTTTTCCAATACAGAAATACAATACATATTTTTAACTGATATGCATATTTTTCATTTAAATGATCGCAGGGACCACTGCATCGGTATTATGATTCTTCTTTTCTTTTGAGATACACATATCGTATGATTTTTTTTTAAGTTTCTAGAGGTGTTTAAAATCCTACACCAGTATGACCCCAAAATAGCAAGGTCCCTATTATGCAGAGTTGAAAGCTCTTCAATCCGAGCTCATGAATTTAAATGAACCGCTCCCCCCTCACCTTTCCCCCCCCCCCCCCCCAAAAAAAAAAAGCCCCCACTAGTTTACATTAATCATTTTTCACTAACAGAACTACTAAACTATGGAAGTTTGCAAAAAGATGTTGTCACAGTTCGTACGACTAATGCATTTAAAAATGGTCTCAGTAAGTTACTGTCTAACATAATGTACACCATTGCTTGGGGTGGAAATTCCTTGACGAGTGATAAGAGTGCTCTTTTAAAGCACGTCTATCTAGAGAGCACAAGTTTGATAGCCTACGATGCCACCACTACCATAGTATAATATACTATATTGTTTAATTTTTGCGCTTCGGAAAATGTACTTCCGGAACTTAAATGCAACTCCTCGTGAATGCTGTAATCTACTGTCTTTGCTGTAATAAAATATTTAACACAAAGCGCATTCCTCCAGTCCGCTAATACCATAACTCCTGAAGTTTCATATGCCTGCGTTGTTTTTGTAATACCAAACGCCAATTTTAGAGCGTTACTCAGGCATGAAAGCAGTTGGTGTGGGAAAACAATAGGAAATATAGTAGGGATTGGAAACGGAGGAAAGCACCGACGCGACGTCCCTAGCCCTCTAGGGCAATCAGGGGGTATCCTCCTATCCCACTCTACCCCCATCCCCGCAAATTTATTAAAACACAGATATAAAATAGTGCAATCGGGTGTAATGAATGAATCTTTAGGCGTAACGTCTAAACCCACCATTGGCGATATGGCAGACGGGGATAACCATACCAGGGAAGAAGTGGTAGGGAGTTAAATCAACACTGAATCCCCACAGCATTCATACTGCAAAAATGGACAGTGAAAAATGGCAACTTTTTATTTAATATTTCGCCTACAACGGGATTCAAACCTGGGTCATCGGTGTGCCAGGCGAACGCTCTACCACTTGAGCTACGGCCTTGGGCGGATGTAATCTGGGCAAAAAAGCTTAATACGTGTCAATCTTCTGTAAGCTTACTCTTCAGTCCAATCTAGGAGTATGCTTTGATCAGTTTGACACAGCTGACCACCTCTGCCTTCACATCGACATGTGTAGATCACTGTTGTAAATTTACAACAGCCCTGTACGGGATAGCGAGAGAGAGATGGTTCTGTTAGGGTGATCAGTCCCTCCGACGGGTCTATGACGGCCTACTAGCGCCAAAACCTGATAATTACAAATATCATGAGATAATTGCAAATATCATTGGATTATTGCAATTATCAAGGGATAATTACAAATATAATTGCAAAATTACACGTCACATGTTCGCGTGATCATGTTTAATTTCAGTTTTGGCTTTAGCAATCCGTCTGGAAATACGCCAAAACCAAAAAAAATGTAATTATTACATAATAATTACACATTTCACTTCAATATTACAATGTTTACGTGATTGTGCTTAATTCTGACTAAGGGGGCCTAAACAGTGCCAAAACTTGCATTTACAGGTATCAGTGATAATTGTAATTAACACGTGTTCTGTGTAATTCATATATGTGAATTACACAGAACACGTGTTAATTACAATTATTACTGATATATAAAGGCTTACTACCGCCAAAACCTAATAATTACTAATGCCATGGAACAATTACAAATATCAAAGACATATAAATAACACGTAAAAATTGTAATTATTAAGGGAAAATTACAATTTTCGGTTTGGGTGCATATCCAGACGGATTGCTTGAGCCATTACTGAAAATTAAACGCGAAGATATTTGTAATTGTTCAACGATAATTGTAATTATCCCTTTATAATTATAATTATCCAATTATATTTGTAATTATTCATAATAATTATCAGGTTTTGGCGCTAGGAAGGTGTGGCAAATACTGATAATTATTATTTAACACTGTGAATTACCGGTGTCTGTGTAAATTAAACAGAACACGTGTTAATATAAATTATCTCGTGATACTGGTAACTCTCCGTTTTGGCGCTAGTAGGACGTCATAAAGGACGGCTCCCGGTTTGAAGGCACACAGTTATTTGCCTAGTCTGATTGCGCCTATTGTTTCCTGCAGCATGAGATTACGTCTAAAACCTATGCCGACGACCATCTTTGCAGCTCAACTACATGGTTTTGCAAATTTCATCAGAAACGAGGAAGGTGTCATGCCTGTTTACTAAGTTCTGTAAATGTTGTTATGTAACACATGGGCAGAGACAAGGAAGCATAAAAAAACATTAAAAAAGATTGTTAAATCTTTATGTGTGTTACTCATTTATTGTCTATTATCCACCTAAGTGATGTAGACATTGGAAATAAATTAATAACAAAACGAGCATATTATTGAACACATGTAAATAATTAACTATATCAAAAAATCAACTCATTAACAAGAACAGCTAAAAAAAAAGAAAAAAAAAGAAAAAAAATTAAATTAAATAACTCTCTCTCTCTCTCTCTCTCCCCCCCCCCCCACCCCCCCATACCTCTATGATTTAGATTACACATACTATAGTCACTGGGAAAAAACATTCTACATAAATCTTCCAACAGATAAATAAATAAAACATTTTGCCAGCTTTAAACAAACTGAAAAATTTAAATCACTTAGAATCTTAATGTTTGTCATTTCCACTGGTAGCAAAAAGTCAAAATCGGTGCATTTAAACAGTATATGAACCAGTGAAAAGGCACAATTACATGAGCAAAACATATTTTTACAAAATTTAGTTCGTAATGAATTTAAAAGAATTCTATATGCTAATGTTATAACAGATCTAGAAAAACCAACATGCAAGGAATATTGGGGTGAATAATTGTAGTTTTAAAAAAATACTTTTTCTATTCTATTGATTGCTTCTTTGGTAGATAAAGATATGTGAACAGTAACTGAATTCAAATTCAGAGCACCATTCTTTGCCTCTCGATCTGCCCAGTCATTAAATATAAAACCACAATGTGATGGTATCCAACAGAAATTAACTTCTGTTCCATTTATAATCAAACAATGAACAACATGTTTGATTTCAAAATTTATTTCTTGCCGTTCCTTGTTATTTGTAGTATTCAAAGCCTGTAAAACAGACTGTGAATCCACGCAAATTACTATACTATAGAAAACAGTAGGCAAACTAGCAAGTTTATTTAAAGCCATTAAGATAGCTATTAATTCTGCTGTAAAAATTGAAAACCCTTTTCCTAAATGAAATGACTCACATATTTTCAAATCAGGAATGACAAAAGCAGACCCCGCGTTTTCTGATTCTAGTACAGAACCATCAGTGAAAATTTTTAAACTATTATTATATTTTTCATTTAAATTTATGCGAGCATCTATGATTTCCATATCCTTATCTGAATGTTTTGATACAGAACTATAATCATAATCAAAATTAAATCTTTATGATAGTCAAATTAGTTAGTCTTTCTAACACACATTTCCAGCAAATATTTTACTACTACTACTTTAATGTTTGTTTTATTTTTATTTTTAATTTTTTTTTTACTTGATGGGTATCACAAAGGTTTAGAACCGTTTTGGGGGAAAACCTGTCCCAATCTTAAATGAACCAAATGAAATGTTCCAAAAAGCTGCATTAAAAATATAACAACATGCAACTCCTTCATTTTAATTAGATAAACAATGGCTGGAAGATGTATAGCCAAAAGAAATGCATTGATTGGCACTATTTTATATATAACTCACTGTATACATTTGTCAACAGACTACTAACAGCAAAATCAGGACCACAAAATAAAATTAAAATGAACCAAAACAGACACAAAACAAAGTTTTATGGTTAATAATACCATTTAATTTACAACAGGTTAAAACCCCAAGCTGAACAAATCATAGCTGAGGAACAAGCACGATTCAGGACAGGGTGCAAGGAGGCAGAGGAAGAAGGAGACAGAAAACAACATTCAAGAATGGACTGACTTTACACTGAGCGAGGCTATGAGGGTTGCTGAGGGCAGTGAAAGATGGAGTACGCTGATTAAACGATCATCTGTGGTGCTGCTACGACTGTCGAGTTACGGGATAGGATAGGGATAGGATAGATAGATACTAAAATTTCTTTCGCATCACTGTGTGGTACTTTTTCACTTGGAGCTATTTTTTCATAGCTTCATTATTTATTTTTATGTTATCTTCATTTATGTGCGTGTGCGTGTGTGCGTGTGTGTGTGTGTGTGTGTGTGTGTGTGTGTGTGCGTGTGTGTGAATAATGTTTTCAAAACCACGTTTTTTAAACTTAAATGTAATGTTTGTTATTATTTCGTAAGATGACATCGTGTTTTATATCATAATTTTGCATCATGTGGTTAAAATAATCATGTATGTTGTTGCTTCCATTCCACGGTTGTTGGCGTGTGTTACTAGTAGAGATCGGAATTACTCGGCAAGTTCCCAAAATGCTCGGGAATTTAAAGGGAACTCTCGTTTAATTTTATCGACTATATTTGTAATCCCAAAAAGTTGTTTTGTATGTGATAAATTTTTATGAATTAACCGGTCTTTAAAAGTAATAAAATGCACTAAGTAGACTGGTGCCGAACCGGCAAAAACAACATAAACTAGGAGGGCAAAGACCATATGACTCACATGCTTCTTATGGAACTCAATGTTTAACATGATAATGAGTGCCCAGGAAAAACAAAATGAAATGGTGGCATTAAAATGCATGCAAATACCTATTTTAATTTTTCTATGCAACAAGTCGTTTCCTATCCTGTCCCGTAACCCGGAGGTCGTAGGGGAACCACAGATGATCGTTTAACCAGCATACTCCATCTTTCTCTGTCCTCAGCAGCCCTGATGGCTTCGCTCAGTGTCAAACCAGTCCATTCTCGAATGTTGTCCTCCCACCTCTTTTTCTGTCTCCCTCTTCTTCTACCTCCTTGCACTGTCTCAGAATGGTCTTTGCAAGGCCTGATGATCTGGTGACGTGGACATACCATCGGAGTTTCCGTTTCTTCACCACTGTGAGCAGGTCATCGTGTTATCCAATGGCTTGTGTGATGGTCTGTCGGACTTCGTCGTTGGTGATGTGTTGGGTAGAGGAAATGCCCAGAAGTCTTCTGTAGCACCTCATCTCCATGCTTTGTATTCTTCGTTGTAGATCTGTTGCGAGGGTCCATGCTTTGCAAGCATATAGGAAGATGGGGATGACAATGGAGCGCAGCAGTCTTACTTTGGAGTGTAGACTGATGGTCCTATCTTTCCAAATGGGCTTCAACCTTGTCAGGGCAGCAGTTGTTTGTGCGATCCTGGAGAGGACTTCTTGTCAGGTCCCATTGTCCGATACAATGGCTCCTAAATATTTGAAGCTATGCACTGTGTTGAGGGATTGGCCTTGGACTTTGATGTCCGTGTTGATGCCATTGGTGTTGTTGGTAATCGTGTTGGTCTTCTCTACACTTATTTCCAGCTCTGGAGGTGGTGTCAAGCCTCTGTACCAGCTGTTCAAGTTCTTGTTCCTCTCCAGCAAATCCATCAATGTCGTCTGCAAAACGAAGATTGGAGATTGCTCTACCCCCTATGCTGACTGTGCCTTCGTGATCTGCAAGAGCATCTGACATGATTTGCTCTAGGAAGATGTTGAAGAGTGTTGGAGAGAGTAGGCATCCTTGACGCACACCGATTGTTGTTCTGAACCAGTTCCCGATGACGCTGTTATGGAGGACTCCATTGGTAGCCTGGTCATACAGGCTTTTGATGACTTCAATAATTTTAGGGCTGATGTTGTACACTTTCATTGTTGCCCATAGAGCTGCATGCCAGACTCGGTCAAACGCCTTCTTGAAGTCTATGAACACATGATATAGATGTTGTTGGTGTTGTAGGTATTTCTCACAGATTATTCTGAGGTTGAAAATCTGTTCATTGGTACTTCGCCCTGCCCTGAATCCTGCTTGTTCTTCAGCTATGATTTGTTTAGCATGGGGTTTCAACCTGTTGAGTATTATTTTCAGGAGGACCTTGCTGGGATGGCTGATGCGGCTGATGGTGCGGTAATTTTCACACTCCTGAAGGTTACTGTGTTTGGGAAGTGTGAAGACAAGCGACTGGGTCCATGGTGTAGGCCACTCCCCACTCTGCCAGATCTTGTTACAGATAATGGTGAGGGCATCAGTCATCGCTTCTCCTTCTGCTTGTAGCAATTCCGCGGGAATGGTGTCCACTCCCGCTGACTTCCATTTCTTCAGCGATTGCACTGCTGCCTCAACTTCTTCCCGGAGAATTGGGAGGATTTCTTCTTCTCTGTTCTCGGGACATGCTAGAACTGCTGGGTCTCCATTTGGTGTATGGTTGTAAAGGTCAGAGCAGTACTCTGTCCATCTGTCCAAGACTTCTTGTTCTTCTGTAAGGCATATGCCAGACTTGCTTTGGATCGTGGAGACTTTGGGCTGTTTAACACTTGTCAGCCGCTTCACAGTCTGGTAGGCCTTCTTGCTTTTGTTCTTGTTCAGACTGTTTTCTATTTCCTGGCATTGATCTTCTATCTCGTTCTCATTTGCTGTGCGCATGCCTTTTCGGATGTCATTGATTTTTCGGTAGACATCAGCTCCCTGTGAGGTGTTCTTTTTCTTTTTTTATATCTCTTCGTTTATCACACAGATCCAAAAGTTCAGGTGTGATCCACGGCTTCTTCTTTGGTCGATGAATGCCAAGGTTCTTAGTGGCTGCATCTGTCACAGCTGAGTTGAAGGTGGTAATCATGGTGTTGACATCTACTTCACCAGCTCCCAAAATTGAGCAGTAGTGCACATTTCCCTCCAATTGTGGCCTGAAATAGTTCTGCCACATCCGGGTCTTGCGGTTTGTCCAGGTCGAACTTCAGTCTAGTGCACTTTGCTGTATTTACTCTCTTCAAGTGGAGCCGGAAAGACATCATCACGAGATCGTGGTCACTTCCGATGTCGCCTCCTGGAAAAGTGCGTGTCCTGCCAATGTGGATGCGTGATCTGAAGCGTTTCTTGACCATGATGTAGTCGATCCGGTTGTGATGCTCCCCTCCGGGAATGTGCCATGTCCATCGTCTGGAGTTTTTGTGGAGACCAAGTGTGTTTGCCAGTACCAGATTGTTGTACCTGGCAAACTCCAAGTCTCAGACCCCTGTCATTTGTCTCGTTGTTGCAGTGTGGTCCACATGTGTCTCACCAGTTGTGGTGCGCATCTTGGCCAACCTTGGCATTCCAGTCGCCTTGCGCTATGACTATGTCCTATGTCCTTCTTCGGCACTTGGTCAAGGATCGCCTGTAGATTTTCATAAAAATCCTCCACTTCGCTGTCGTCATAGTCTGATGTTGGGGCATAGGCCTTGATGATGGTGATGTTGAAAGGGGCTGCTCTCAGACGGATGGTAATGAGTCTACTGGAGACTGGGCGGCAACCCATGACAGTGGCTAGAATGTTCTTGTGGACCAAGAATCCAACGCCGTGTTCGTGCCTTTCATCTCTACCGCTGAAATAGAGATTGTGGCCTTTGTCGGTCGTTGTTTCACCTAGGCCTTTCCAGCGCAGTTCGCTGATACCTAGAACGTTCCATCGATAGTGTTCCAGCTCGTGGGCCAGTTCTTCTAATTTTCCCTCCGCAGTTAGGGTCCTGACATTCCAGGTTCCTATGACGACGATGTTGTTTCTCGTGCGGATCTTGCTCATTTGTCCATCAGTAGCATAATTATCACCTCCTTCCTGGTGGCCAACGTAAGGCGCGGTCCTTATGCCGGGCGACGACCGATCCGGTATGGAATTGGTGGATAGCTTGATCATGTAGTGTCTTGGGCAAAAAAGAACTGGCGGTGCCCAATCCTATTCAGGCTGTTGGCTACAGCCGAAATCCACGAATACAGCGTGGCTCGCCTTGGCCCTGAGCACGTGGTCGTTGAACCTGTAGTAACGTGAGGTTCCTCCGACCTGGCCGATGACTTCTGCGTAGAAGACTTTCGCCCAGTGCTAACATCACCCTTGTTAGTCGCCTCTTACGACACGCCGGGAAACGTTGGGTCTATTCTATTTAATGCCCGAACCCACAGAGCAATAACACAACATACTACACCAATTATTTTGTTTGTAAAGTACTTCAACAGACATAGATTAAATTTGTGATTTGAAAGACGATCCAAAATATAAATAATAAAATGTAAACCTTTAACCAGTCTAAGTAATATAAAACCTGAAATTTTAAATTTGACATCAACATAAATTTACTAACACGCATTGCATAATAATTAATACAATACAATACAATACAAGATTATTGCTTTAGGTCCAGCGGACTCTTCCGAGCCAAATCAGGACCAATAATAATTAATAGTAAGTGCATGATGATGATGATGATGATGCTACAAGTACACTCAAGTATTATCAAATAAAGTCCAGCAAACTATTATTATGCCAAAAAACGGTGACCTTGAGATGACCTTGACCTTTAGTGATCTAGACCTTGGGATGACCTTAACACTCACGTGATCTCTCATGCGTGTCTGATCAACTAACCCAATGTTGTTTCATACTACGGGTTAAATAAACAACCATTCCACGGTACGATTACCTACTTTTGGTATGTTTTTGCAAGGCCTAACATGAACTTAACCTTTAAGATCAAGGCAAAAACGGAGCATATAAACATCAATCTATCATCTCTAAATACAACAAGTTTGTACTTTATATTTCTCATAGTTTAGGGTGAAAGTCACTTCAAAATAACAATACAAACCTATTTTGGACAGCTCCAGTGACATTGACCTTGGAGTGAGGTCGACCAAATGTGCAAAGTACATGTATGTGTGTCTCATTGATATGTATCATTTGTCAAAGAATCATAGGTTCAATATTAATAACCTAGGGGGGGGGGGGGGGGGGGAAGTGAAATTTTGTTATAAATTGTAATTTCTTGACTAACATTTGATGACCCTATAACCTTGACCTTGAAGTGAAGTCATTAATTCACTAATCATTTTCGAAGTCTCATGGGGCCGGATTAAGACGAAATTGGGCCTGATGCTTCAGCGCAAAAAAGGCCTATTTTTTCTCGGCATTGGTGCATGTGCATTCGACATTCACCCTACATGCGCACTCAGACCGACCAAGGAGCCTCAATTGCTTGCGATGCAACCAGCCAGCCTTTATTGAACATGAGTAATAATAAAGACGTATTCTATTATCGTAACAACTCGAGATTAACATCAAACTATGTAACATCAACATTCAATAGGAATTGTCTGAAAAGTGTACTTAATGCAGAAAAGGCTAAACCAGTTCAACTTAACCTAGGCATATTGTAACTCTAACTACTGCGCTAGTGCTGCTTACTTATATTGCTGTTTTTCGAGCCTCTTAGCAAGCACGAATTCTTCGATCGTGTCAGTGAAGTCAAGGCTGCGCAGCAGCTCATGCTCAATGCTCATAAGCGCCAGGGTAAAAATTTGTCCACCATTTAAATTTCATAACAGACCAGAATCCTGTCGAGGATTTTTAACATTCTAAACATACATGCCAGGCCCGCGGGCCGGCTTTTAGTTTTACCTTTACAGATAACCAGTTAAATAGCCATCGAGTTTTACTGGACAAGTAACTTTCAAGGTGAAAAATTTACTATATGGCAAGAATCCCCAAGATATTGCAATAAACGCAGCTAAATTACTAAGTAAACTGTTTAACGTAAAACTGATAGCATTAATTTGAAATTTTCGGTTAACAATAAACACAACGACGTTAAAGTTACTTCACAGCGCAAAGAACAATAGTAGTTCTGTATAATAAGTAACGCTGTGTCTAGGCGTCCGAAAGTCAGACTCCATATTTCATTCTAAGAATTATTTTGAGGTTAATATAACAAAGGAAAACTGTTCAGCTTCCGGAAAATTCTCGTCTGTTTTCATCTGGGCCTATTTCAGGAATGGGCCTAATGCTGCAGCATCAATAGCACCCACCTTAATCCGGCCAACACCCTCTTACCAAGTTTGGTTGTGATAGTTGAAATAGGTTCGGAGTACTTAGCCACTTTACAGTTTTTGCACGGACAGACGGCGGACAGACAGACGGAGGAACATTTTGTTTCGATATAATTTTTGGACCATTTAGGACTCACCTCGCACAGATTTGCAAAAATCAGTGTTACAAAAATACAAAATATAATGGGAGGGGGAAGGTGGGAGGAGGGTGAGTACATAGACTCACATTGCTCACATTGCTATGCATGGGCATGTGAGTCCAGGCACAATGCAAGGAGGTTGAAGAAGAGGGAGACCGAAAAAGAGGTGGGAGGACGATATTCGAGAATGGACTGGTTTGACACTGAGCGAAACAATCAGGGTTGCTGAGGACAGGGAAAGATGGAGTACCGTAACGCTGGTTAAACGATCATCTGTTGTGCCCCTACGACCTCCGAGTTATGGGATAGGATAGGATAGGATAGGATAGGATAGGATAGGTGGGTCCAAATTACTGAAATTTTCTATTTCATGTAATTTATGTTAAAAACAGGAATTTCCGACTCAAAATATAAGGCACCAGTGCGTCAACGTGTCCTCTTTCAGCATTTCAGACAGTTTTAGTCACATCACTAATCACAGCACTTACGAGACCATAGTCTATCCCTGTTTTGACAAAAACGGGAGACGGGTTCCGAGCTATTTTACCCGCGCTGGAATGGTTACTCCCCATTGCGCTGGTTATTTTAACGTGGTAGCAGAAAAATAAGCTTCTGCCCTGATATTACTAGCAACAACACATCATTTTTTTGAAACCAAAAAAAAAATTTTTTTTGGCCTAAATTTAATACAGGATAACATGTATATTGCAAAACAAATTCATTTTTTAACATAAGTCGAACACTTTTTTTTTATAGCCATTAAAGAAAAAACGCCGAATCAACAGTTTCAGCTCTTTTTCCATTTTAGGTGACCGGCCGATGGCCTGCTTATATATTGGACAGAATGTTAATTTAACGCTTTAATAAGTTAGTCCTCGATGTGATCTTTGTAAACAAATAAAAAAAAAACCTCAAACTTAATGTATCATGCATGAGAAATTATTTGTATTTTGAAGCACTGACCGTAATGTAGTAGCCATGTTTTGAAGTGTGTAAGCATAAAATAGGCCTATCATTCAGAGTTATTAGGCCTATCACTGAGGGATAACTCCATTTGTCATCACGGACGACAACTCTTGGCATGCGTTGATGCTACGTGCAGGAACTAAAAACCACTTTTTCAAGTATTTTACGGTCGAATTTCAATTTTTTTTTTTGCTTTGACATGGAAATAGTGCATTCAATTATCTGTACACAAAGTTTTAGCGAGGGGTCTTATTATTTAATAACAATTATCACGATAAAACCCGCTTTTTCACTTGCCATTTCAGCTACCAGAACGCGGACGTCTCCTTTTGCAAAAACCCCGAAGCTACAGGCTTTCATTAATAATTATTGGTTAAAATTATTTATTTCTGATAAGTTTTCGCTTAGAAATAGCGCGTAATTTCATACTGCTGTTCTGTGGACACACTTTGGGATAACTCTATTCGTCATCACGGACGACAACTCTTGGCATGTGTTGTTGCTACTATTACAACTAGTACTACTACGAGTATCACAGCTAACAATGATACAAGACTATCTGTTTTATGGTACCGAAGAAAAAAGTCAAATAGTTACCTGCTGCACTGTAGAAAAGAAGCAAGAGAAAAATCCTGCATTCCATGTTCAAAATCAAGAAAGCGGAACAGAATAGCCCCGACGATGATTGCCATCTTACACGCTGTTCCACACACGGCGTCATCACGGCGTCATCACGGCGTCATCACAGTGTTCTCGCGCACGTATTTCCGCGATGTTTCACAAAGTATGGTAGAACAACCAAATGAGTAATCGCAAACAAAGACAAAATCTCTTTAAGTGAAAATCGTTATTTAGTGTATGATAATCTGACGAATTAAAAAAAAAAAAAAAAAAAAAAAAGTTTAGTTCTTCTCTATGATAGAACACCGAACTGAACATTCTTCGTAATTGTCCATGCACAGTATATATAAGATTTGTATCACTATCTTTATCATTAAATAAGTTGAAGAGCAACATCACGAATATCTACATCGAAGGTAAGTTTTTTTAATAAAAAAAAAATAAAATATGAATTTGAGACCTTTCATTTCCTATCCTATCCCGTAACTCGGAGGTCGTTGGGGCACCACAAACGATCGTTTAACCAGCGTACTCCATCTTTTTCTGTCCTCAGCAACCCTAATGGCTTCGCTCAGTATCAAGCCAGTCCATTCTCGAATGTTGTCCTCCCACTTCTTGTTCGGTTTCCCTCTTCCTCTAACTCTTCTTCTAACTTAAGGAATTAATCGTAGAGACTATTTAAAGAGGCTTAGAAATAAAAGTGAATATAAAAAACAGAGAAATGCAGTAACTTCACTTAAAAGGAAAAACATGAAAAAATATATTTAAAATTTAATATCATCCAAAATCAGTTCTAAAATGATTCTAAAATGATTTGGAAAGCAATTAATCATATAACAAATAAATCACCTTCATCTACAGTAATTAAAAATATTTCCCCTGATACACTAAATTTTATTTTGTCAGAACGTCTGATAGAAATATAACTGTTGCCAAATCAAAAGAAAATAATGTACAACAATTAACTGAAGTTTGTCAGTCCAAAACCATTAAAAACAAAACCTATATTCCTTTTTTTGTCAACTGAATTTGTTTTTAAAACATTAAGGAACTTTAAGCAAACAAATTCAGGAGGAGTTGATTAATTAAATGGTAAAATATTAAAACAGTGTGCTCTGCTTATAACTGAAACTGAAACTTATATTATATATATACAATTTATGCAATTTATGCATTGGCAAATCATGTTTTCCTATCACGTTTAAACAAGCTAACGTTATTCTGATTTTTAAGTCTGGTGATAGTGCTGACCCATCAAATTATAGACCCATTTAAATTATTTCTATCATATCTAAACCGCTTGAAAAACACATAAACAACCATATTCTAGACCACTTCACATAAAACAACCTGTTACATGAAAATCAATCTGGCTTCAGAGCTAATTATTCTTGTCATACAGCTCTTACAGAGTCAAACCAGTCCATTCTCGAATGTTGTCCTCCCACCTCTTTTTCGGTCTCCCTCTTCTTCTACCTCCTTGTACTGTGCCTTGCAGAATGGTCAGCAAGGCCTGATGACCTGGTGACGTGGCCATACCATCGGAGTTTCGTTTCTTCACCACAGTGAGCAGAACATCGTGTTGTCCAATGGCTTGCGTTATGGTCTGTCGGACTTTGTCGTTGGTGATGCGCTGGGTATAGGAAATGGTCAGAAGTCTTCTATAGCACCTCATCTCCATGCTTTGTATTTTTCGTTGTAGATCTGATGTGAGGGTCCATGTTTCGCAAGCATATAGGAAGATGGAGGTGACAAGGGAGCGCAGCCGTCTTATCTTGGAATGTAGACTGATGGTCCTGTCTTTCCAAATGGGCTTCAACCTCGCCAGGGCAGCAGTTGTTTGTGCGATCCTGGAGAGGACTTCCTGTCGGAACCCATTGTCGGATACAATGGCTCCTAAATATTTGAAGCTATGCACTGTGCTGAGGGTTTGGCATTGGACTTTGATGTCCATGTTGATGCCATTGGTGTTGTTGGTCATCATTTTGGTCTTCTCTGCACTTATTTCCATTCCATAGGCTCTGGAGGTGGTGTCAAACCTCTGTACCAGCAGTTCAATTTCTTGTTCCTCTCCAGCCAATCCATCGATGCCATCCGCAAAACGAAGGTTGGAGATTGCTCTACCCCCTATGCTGATTGTGCCTTCGTGATCTGCAAGGGCATCTGACATGATGCGCACTAGGAAGATGCTGAAGAGTGTTGGAGAGAGTAGGCATCCTTGACGCACACCGATTGTTGTTCTGAACCAGTTTCCGATGGCGCTCTTATGGAGGACTGCAGTGGTAGCCTTGTCTTACAGGCTTTTGATGACTTCAATAATTTTAGGGCTGATGTTGTACACTTTCATGGTTGCCCATAGAGCTACATGCCAGACTCGGTCAAACGCCTTCTTGAAGTCTACGAACACATGATATAGATGTTGTTGGCGCCGTAGGTATTTGTCGCAGATTATTCTGTACTTTACCCTGCCCTGAATCCTGCTTGTTCTTCAGCTATGATTTGTTCAGCTTGGGGTTCCCCCCGTTGGGGTGCCGGGGGTTTCAGTATAAATAGTATCCCCACTTTCTGGAAATTTAGTGCTTTAAATTCCCACTGTCGCTGTCTTTCTCATTAGTTCTTTCTCATTCCTGCTCTGTTCTATCAATCTGCTATAATATCTTCTTCTTCGCTAGACCATTCACCTACCTTTTTTCTTGAAAACTCTTCCGGGACAAGACTCCCTATTTGTGTGTGAGGTCTGTTGGATCAGCTTGGGAATGTTAGACGCTCTCTGCGGGGTGGTCACTAGGGCTTCCTATGATGTTATTATTTAGCAATGTAGGCATTTTATATGTATGTGTTTTGTTGATAATTTATAATGATGTTTGTTTTCTATTTTGTTTTTGTAAACAGGGGTTCGATAAATTAGAGTGCAGCCTCAGCGTCCCCTGCGTGGGATGTCTTTATTGTAAAGTGACTGGCCGGTGGAGGGCATTCAGTTTTCCCACTAGGGTTGTTTCAGCAGATCTTTTATGCGGATTGGGGGTTATCCGGTCCTGATTTGGCTCGGAAGAGTCCGCTGGACCTAAAGCAACAATAAAGTAATGTAATGTAATGTAATGTAGCTTGGGGTTTCAACCTGTTGGGAATTATTTTCAGGAGGACCTTGCTGGGATGATGGTCATGTTGAATGCGGCTGCTCTCAGACGGATGGGTTATGACTCTACTGGAGACTGGGCGGCAACCCAATCCCAGGGCTAGAATGTCTTTGTGGACCAAGAAACCAACGCCGTGTTTGTGCCTGTCATCTCTCCCGCTGAAATGAAGCTTGTGGCCTTTGTCGGTCGTTGTTTTACCTAGGCCTTTCCAGTGCAGTTCTCTGTTACCTAAAGTGCTCCATCGATAGTGGTCCAGTTCGTGGGCCAGTTCTTCTAATTTTCCCTCCGCAGTTAGAGTCCTGACATTCCACGTTCCTATGACGATGTTGTCTCTCATGCATATCTTGCTAAGTTGTCCATACTTCGGTAAGGTCCGTCACAATACGTCATCGTTAATTTTGACGCATTTGGTTACGTCAGCACTCTTTTGGGGCTGAGCGGCGGCACTGTCCTATTACCGTCTTGTGTGCCGACATCTTTTATTATTAAATTAATTTATGAAATTATGCACAGTTTTCTGTCGTCACATCGAAGCAAACCGCACAGTGTGGACGTTTCAGAAGAGTCTCTTTCATGATGTTCTCAAGGAACATTTTGAAGCGGAGAGGGGACAGTACACAAAGTTGACGGACGCCCACTATATTTAGGTATTACGGACGAAAATTGTATTTTCTTTCAGGATTTTTGAGTTTGTTTTTATTATATAGTACAGACCTTTAGAAGATTAACAAATTTACCAACTATGATGACCCTGACCATGCATGATACACTAAACTAATGTTTTCCCTTTTCTGGAAAAAGTCTCTATACCTATCACATGCCTAATAAGCACACTCATTCAGCTCAACAGTCTACAGCAATACCATACGATACACTACTATTCAAAACTGACAGTGAAGTGGAGTGGTACGCACCGCTGCAGCGTTTTTTGTTAATTTTACTGGTACGCCCCGCCGAATGCTGCGCGTACCAGGTGTCGGCGGATCAGGCGGATCATTCAACAACACTAGATTTGGACACTTGATCCGCTGTTCTTGAACGCAAGAACGTTAATATAAGGCTGCGAGGTATTGAATGTTAATAATTGAGAACGAAATTTATTAAATTTATTATATAAATGGTTGTTCTGAAGTAATATCAATGTCACATGTTAGAAACCAAAGGCGCCTGACAGGTGTGATATCGATCCTGCCCCTGGGCGTTATGTTTATCCGAATATTATTTACTTTCGGTATCGTCTCTGGGGTTTTCTCAGGGTACTTCGGTTTGCTCGCCCAGCAATATTTAAAAATAAAACAAAAAACACCTATTATTAGATAGAGGTTGGGTTTGGGCGCGCTACAGGTTGCGACTACGCCTTCCCCAGGAGAGGCGGCCCACAATTTCCCCATAAAAAAGGAACAATAAAGAAAGTGTCACACAAACAAATTCTTGACTAAAATTCTGTGAGTATGTTTTAATTGTTAACAAAAAATTTTGATTCCTAAGTCAACTTTTGAAGTTTATTATTTCATGACTAAATTTTTACGGCTTGTTTAATTCCTTTCTCCTTAAATTGCAGCTGTGTGGTGCTAGCTATTTCGAAAAAAAATTGTTATACATTTTAACATTATTTGAAAACCTTTTCTTTTAAGTTAGTCTCTCGGTCTATCTGGGGTAACTGGGGTGTTCTCAATGTGCGACTGACTTCTTTTTTAAAAGGTGTTTCTATGACTCCCTATGTAGTACATACAGATTGCCCTCAAAGTAATCAAAACCCCTGATAAGACCTTTGTTAAAGCTCGAAACGCGTAAGGCAAACTAGTTTTATTGAATGCATTTACAATACATTTTGAGCTCCTTAAAGTCGTGGGGGCATCACAGATGATCGTTTAACCAGCGTATTCCATCTTTCTCTGTCCTCAGCAACCCTGATGGCTTCGCTCAGTGTCAAACCAGTCCATTCTCGAATGTTGTCCTCCCATCTCTTTTTCTGTCTCCCTTCTCTTCTGCATTCTTGCACCGTGCCTTGCAGGATGGTCTTTGCAAGGCCTGATGATATGGTGATATACCATCAGAGTTTCCGTTTCTGTTTCCGTTGCCGTTTCCGGGTGTGTATTTGTTTGTCCATATATAATCGTATCCTACATGTTGTAAAGATTTTTAACAAATATTACTTTATACTATGTTTAATTTTTTCCTTGCATTTTTATTTTTATTTTCATTTTTATTTTTTTTATTTTAGTGATCAAGTGCCTGTCATAATTCCTTGTAAGAGGTAATAAAGATTTGTTGAATTTGAATTTGAATTCTTCACCACTGTGAGCATGTTATCATGTTTTCCAAAGGATTATTACAATTAATGCTACCTTTTTCCCAACTCACCGATTAGGCTGAAAGCACGGCGATCTCACATGTACCACTCACTCTCTCACACACACGATAAACATACATATATATTTGTACATAAACATACATTTAGAGACTCATTCATTCCAACAGCAATCCGCACTTTCAACAATAGAGGACGACGAGGCTCAGAATAGTTGATGGTTGTTACCCAGGATGGATGGCAGTGAATGGAATAACTGTGTACTATCATTATCAATCGCCAGGTAGAAAAATTAGCTTGGATACAAAAGGAGTACCTGAATCACCTTTGCCAGGACCATCATCCTCGTTATCAACATCATCATTATCACCATCCCCATTGTCATCATTATTTATTTATATCAATCTTGTTGCTGTATCAATTTTTATTCATCAGATTAACATAAGTTGTACAGCAGATCTCCAACGAAGAATACAAAGCATGGAGATGAGGTGCTATAGAAGACTTCTGGGCATTTCCTATACCCAACACATCACCAACGACGAAGTCCGACAGACCATCACACAAGCCATTGGACAACACGATGACCTGCTCACAGTGGTGAAGAAACGGAAACTCCGATGGTATGGCCACGTCACCAGACCATCAGGCCTTTCAAAGACTATTCTGCAAGGCACAGTGCAAGGAGGTAGAAGAAGAGGGAGACCGAAAAAGAGGTGGGAGGACAACATTCGAGAATGGACTGGTTTGACACTGAGCGAAGCCATCAGGGCTGCTGAGGACAGAGAAAGATGGAGTATGTTGGTTAAACGATCATCTGTGGTGCCCCTACGACCTTCGGGTTACGGGACAGGATAGGATAGGATAGGATAGTACTGATATTTATATCTATCAGTCAAAAATAATATGATTTTGCAGCAGTTATATGTACACAAATTTATGTTCCAGAGGCTGCAATTTTCTGATTCAAATTGAAATTCTAAACCTGAAACTTGTCTGTTGTTTATTTCACTGCTATGTTTATTAGGACATTGTTAAGAGAAATACAAATGGTCTTTCATCCTTGGCAGTCTCATCTTCATCCTCATCATCTTCATCCTCCTCCTCCTCATCATCATCATCATCATCATCATCATCATCATCATCAACAACACTAGTAGTAATTACCATTATTGGCTATCTCAACAGTATTAGTACATAAATTGGTTCTTTGCAAATAATTAAAAACAGCCTGTGCAATGTGCTATGATTACCTTTTCCTATTGTTGTCATTCCCATCACTGCTGTCAATGTGAACATGTATTTTCATACCATCACCATCATCGTCATCATCTTGGACTGAGTCTTAACCA
>CM072520.1:42090572-42220572 GCA_036898135.1 Oncomelania hupensis | reverse complement strand
TGAAGAATGGCTAAAGTTGTTCCCATTCCAAAAACAAAGGACATTTCTGATCTAAATAAAGATAGATCTATTTCGTTTTAAAATGTTCTATCTAAACCACTTGAATTGACACCACCTCCAGAGCCTATGGAATGGAAATAAGTGCTGAGAAGACCAAAATGATGACCAACAACACCAGTATAACACGGACATCAAAGTCCAAGGCCAATCCCTCAACACAGTGCATAGCTTTAAATATTTAGGAGCCATTGTATTAGACAATGGGTCCCGACAGGAAGTCCTCTCCAGGATCGCACAAACAACTGCTGCCTGGCGAGGTTGAAGCCAATTTGGAAAGACAGGACAATCAGCCTACATTCCAAGGTAAGACTGCTGCGCTCACTTGTCATCTCAATCTTCCTATACGCTTACGAAACATGGACCCTCACAGCAAACCTACAACGAAGAATACAAAGCATGGAGATGAGATGCTACAGAAGACTTCTGGGAATTTCATATACCCTGTACATCACCAACGACCAAGTCCGACAGACCATCACATAAGCCATTGAATAACACGATGACATGCTCACAGTGGTGAAAGAAAGAAAAAGAAAGAGATTACTCTTATAGATCGCACTTACAAGCTCAGAGAGCTTCTCAAGGCGCTGGCCCGTAATATCCAGCAATCACAAGATAGTTTGCTGAAGTCAGGATTCGAACCCACGTCGCCCAAGACGCACTCACTCAAGTCGTGCGCTCGGACCACTAAGCTATTCGGAAACTCCGATGGTAAGGCCACGTCACCAAAGCATCAGGCCTTGCAAAGACCATCCTGCAAGGCACGGTTCAATGAGGCAGAAGAAGAGGGAGACCGAAAAAGAGGTGGGAGGACAACATTCGAGCTTGACACTGAGCGAAGACATGGGAGTTGCTGAGGACAGAGTAAGATGAATTGCGCTGGTTAAACGATTATTTGTGGTGCTCCAACGACCGTCGAGTTACGGTATAGGATAGGATAGGAAACCACTTGAACAACAAATGTATAAACATGTAAATTCTTTCATTGAAAAAATGCTATTTTTCATCCATTTATCCAATCTGGTTTTGGTAAATATTATTCATGCCAAACTGCTTTAGCTAGGCTATATGGCTCTCTGCAATTAATAAGAAGGAAATTACAAGTGCGGCTTTTCTAGACTATAAGAAAGCTTTTGTTATGGTTAATCACTCCTTATTGATCAGTAAATTATCTGTGGATCTGGACAATTCTGCAACTGTCAATTTTTTTCCAATCATACTTAAGAGATAGAGAGCAGACAGTGTCAGTTGATGGACCGTACCCAGCGCAAGCCACTGTAGAGTGCGGCGTTTCTCAAGGCTCGATTCTGTGCCCTCTTCTATTTTGTTCTATATAAATGATGTACATCTGCAAATATCAAATAATAATATCTGCGATTTGTTTGCAGACGACAGTACGTTACATTATTTTGGGAGAGACATTACATCCATACAAACATCTTTAACAAATATTTTAAATGGTGTTATACGCTGGGGTATAACAAATCAAATGGTCCTTTATCCTAAAAAAGCAGAGTTCATAATAATCACAACAAGACAAAACTATCAATTGCAGCCTGTACAATTAAATATTACAATAGATAACAACTGTGTAAACCAAGTAACAGACCATCGTGTACTTGGAGTTACTGTTGATCGGAATTAAGATGGGATAAACACATTAATCAAATATGTAAACGTCTTTCCCGAAATACGTTTTTTTCCTGTCAAATTTACGACGTTGTGTTCCTGACTATGCCAGGAAAGCTTTCTTCCATTAATTAATTATGCTTCCACTGAATGGAGTGGTGCTAGTCATAATGAAATATTTAAAAAAATCATTGCAGCGACACGCAATATTCCTATTTTTTAACTACACAACCCTTTCAACAGATGAAAACTTTACACATTTAAACCTTTTACCACTAATTAAACAACTTCAATATATTATGATCGTGCTTATGTTTACAGTTCACAACAATATTGCACCCAACTATTTAAAAAGATTTTTAACTCAATCATCAAATATATACCACTCCCAAAATTATGTTTTATCTAAACAAAGAATTGATCTATACAATACTAGTTTTTGCTTTAGAGCACACTATTTGTGGAATATGCTTCTTCGTTAACTACAATCAAAATCATTTAAATAATGCTTTTCATGCATTTTTTAAATTCATAGTTTTAAAAAGCAGTTTTCAACACTGTTGACATTATATGGCGTTCATTTCATATAAACAAGATGTTCTAATGCTATAATATTATAATGTTTAGATGACATTTAGATGTGTGATTGTTATTGTTTTAACTTTGCTATAATACTATACTGTTTAGATGACGTTTAGATGCGTGATTGTTCTTGTTTTAACATTGTTAAACTTACAGTTGAACTTTTAATATGTAAAATGTGGCAGGTTTAAATGATTGTATAAATGTAATATCTTTTACATGTGTACCTGAAACAAGGACTAATTGTAAGAATAAGCTGTAAGCTTAAACTTATTTCCTTGTAACATGTTGTCATTGAAGTATATTAAAGTACCTCTCTCCCTCTCGGCCTCTCTCTTTCTTCTTTTAACACATCGTGTGTGTGTGTGTGTGTGTGTGTGTGCGCGTGTGTGTGTGTGTGTTTGTGGAGAATCATTAGTTTATATGGATATAAAGTTTACTGTTAATAGTTAGAGTTTTCCTAGTTTTGTTTTATAGTTAACGTTGTTTTGTTTTCATGTTAGCGCTTAGAGATAAGTCTAGATTATGCGTATAAATAATAATAATAATAATAATAATAATAATAATAATAATAATAATAATAATAATAATAATAATAATAATAATAATAATAATGATGATAATAATAATAATAATAATAATAATAATAATAATAATAATAATAATAATAATAATAATAATAATAATAATAATAATAATAATAATAATAATAATAAACTTGTACGTTATTTGAGAGTAGTTTTTAAACTACGCATTTCTAACTCAATGAACGGATCATCATCATCAGCAGCAGCAGCAGCAGCAGCATCACCATCATCATCATCTTCTTCCTTCATCATCAACAATAACAATCATCACCACTACCATCCTCATCATCACCAACATATTAGGAATCAGGAAATTGACTATGCATAGTACGAGGATTGACAGCTACATTGTATTGTACCTTTGGACCCTTGACAATGACAGTTCCCGCAAATTTATTTTGAAACCTGTGTCTTACCCGAACTAAAACAAAAACAGGGGTAGTTGTTTTTCCAGCAGCAGCAGCAGAAGCCGTGGTAATAGTAGCATCAGTAGCAGCAAGAGCAGTAGTAAAGATGGCTAATTGTTTTAGTGCTAGTTCCACTGTCAAGATTCTTGTGACATCATTAATATTAATTTATCTGCTGCAATGTACCAGATCATGTAAGTATTATTTTTATATCTTTTGTTTTCCTTCTGTCTATCCGTTGTTGTTTGTAGATTATAGTCACACGACACTTTCGCATATAGGTGACTACTGGGCCGATTTATACTGACACCAGCGGGCCATTTGTTGGTAAAGGGGAAAATAATATGATCACACGTTGACCAATCCGGGATTCGAACCAGCGACCTTTCGGTTACTAGCAAGACGCTCTTACCAACTGAGCTACCCGGCCCCACGTGTCTATCCGTCTATCTTCATCTTTACATTACAGTTGCTTTGTCTTAATCTTTGTTAAAAGTTGAGATCTATTGGGTGAAATTTAATACCAGTTGTTCTCTTTCACACTCCATCTATGTATCTATGTATCTATCTATGTATCTATGTATCTATCTATCTATCTATCTATCTATCTATCTATCTATCTATCTATCTATCTATCTATCTATCTATCTATCTATCTATCTATCTATCTATCTATATATCTGTCTGTCTATCTATCTATCTATCTATCTATCTATCTATCTATCTATCTATCTATCTATCTATCTATCTATCTATCTATCTATCTATCTATCTATTTATCTATCTATCTATCTATCTATCTATCTATCTATCTATCTATCTATCTATCTATCTATCTATCTATCTATCTATCTATCTATCTATCTATCTATCTATCTATCTATCTATCTATATATCTGTCTGTCTATCTATCTATCTATCTATCTATCTATCTATATATCTGTCTGTCTATCTATCTATCTATCTATCTATCTATCTATCTATCTATCTATCTATCTATCTATCTATCTATCTATCTATCTATCTATCTATCTATCTATCTATCTATCTATCTATCTATCTATCTATCTATCTATCTATCTATCTATCTATATCTGTTATTTGCTGTTGTTTGTGTTTTCATTGACTTAGTGAAATACGTTTAGTTTAGCCTAATTCAATTTATTTTAGAGTAGTTTAGTGTAGTTTAGTTTCGTAGCTTTATTGAATTTAGGATTGGTTCGCACACTTGATTTTAAACATCCTGTACCTACAAGGCCGAAATGACGGGGGAATTCCATTTCAAGCAATTTAGTACGGTGTTCGTAATTCCAAATATAGAGCTCGTTTATTTGTTGTTGTTTTATTTTTTTCTATTGTTGCTTGATTTTATTAATCAACTTAACAAACATTATTTATTATATTAGTAATATTCCGTACAATTTTGGACATATTTCATTTAGATGACTTAAATTGCGGTATGAGTTCATAGCCCATTAACATCAATACGGATTTTGTCTGCTGACCTCCACACAGCAACCTTGGACCATCCAATTTTACTGCTTGTTGTTCTTAACTACTTTGTTCATAGATCATAACACAGTAAATCATATCCTCGTCAAACCGTGTATTTGTGTTGTGTTACATTACAGTACACAGGTAGACAAGTAGCAGTTTGCAAGTATTATATCATTAATAATTTGCATCAGCCCACAAAAATCTAAATCGGACAACAGGCCAGTTTCTACAAAATATTCGACCTTGGTGCTGGCTGGGTGTCCGAGATCTATCCAGCATGGGCTGTGTGTAGGCCTATGCCATTAACCACCACTCCACAACGTCATCTTCAGATCCATAATTGCACAAGCCCAAAGACTCTAATCGTAATTGTCATGGGTTTTTCATGTCATGTTTTGGGGGATGATTTTTCTAGATCTCTATGGCCTCAAACTTGCCGAATGGACTCATAGTCTAAAGGCCATACATCATTGTTCATATTTCAAATAATTTGTATGGTTTATGTTTTAAAATTGTTTCTTCTTCGTTTTTTTTCCCTCCACAAGGTGCCGAATTTAAAATTGAACACGCCGAGAGGACAGCAGATTTTGTGGTCAACGTGAGCTTCACTGTGAACAACAACAGTGAGTGTTTCTTTAAATCAGGACCTGTGGAGGTCATAGTAATAACTGCCGAGAGCTGGGGGGCCGAGCCCAAAAGTACACATTATCCAATCTGCCAGCTAATGCTTGAGCATGACGGGTCGTGCATGAAGCCTGTCACACCATGCCAGTGCAATCCTGACCAGGAACAAGGACACAAGAAAACCTACAGAATGGTAGCCGACCTCAGGAGATTTGAGAAAGGGAAACTGGTCCTGACTGGCTTGTTGAAGCACGGAGGATCGTTTTACAAATCGCTCCGTGTGCAGGATATTCCGCTAGGTAAAACGCTTTAAGATTTATTCCGTTTGAATAAAAGAGTGACTGATTGATTGGATGATTGATTAATTTCGCTAATGTATAATACTCTTTTTTATTTGTTTATTTCTTTATTTATTAAAATGTATTTAGATTTTCGCTGATTCTTTGGTTTGAGATCTTCCATTTATTTGTCCTGTCTATGTATTCAAACTGGATCTCCGTTACTTTCTGTTCAGAGGAAAAAAAGACAATGAAGATATTGCTTCAACGCAAACGTCATCACCTTTAAGATCAGGGCTCGACCAAGACTAGTTCAAAGTTTAGGTTTGTGGGCATTCTTTTGTATCCAATCTCTTTGTATAATTGCTAGACCACAAGTTGTTTTTTAAACGGGACGCAATTGGTGGTATGGTGTTAACATTTAAACTGTCAGTGTCCTTCCATGTAATGGTTGGTTTGAAAGAATTCAGGATTGTAATTTTACATGCTTATACATTTTGCCAATTTGTCATTTTACAACAACTTCGACTTTTCTTTTCTTTTTTTCTGTATAGAAAAATCAACTACGCAACAATTGAAATGCCAGAACATTAGGTGTTTAACATTAATAAATTAGGTATGAAAACCCTTTCCAAATGGCATATGGCTGCCCGCCTCCAGGCCCCCCCCCCCCTCCCAAACTCACTCACCACCACATGCCCGCAAAACAAACAGGGACATGGATGATAGTACCGCCGCAGCTGTCTCTGTGTCTCTCTCTCTCTCTCTCTCTCTCTCTGTGTCTCTCTGTGTCTCTCTCTCTTTGTCTCTCTGTCTCTCTCTCGCTCTCTCTCTCACTCTCTCACTCTCTCGCTCTATCCTCTCTATTTTTCTATATCTCATTTGGACACAAAATAATTAAATATATCTACAAAATACAAAAAGCGAACACAACATTGATTTTTAAATGTTCTTGTTATAATTAGCATTTTAGTGTAGAAAATTAAAGTACCTTTTAGAAATGTATAAGCATTACCCGATTATTTGTAATCCTGTTCAAGCTAGAATGCTTTGTAAATGTTTACAATCGCCACCCATATTTGGAATGGCAAATGTTTGTAACTAAGTGCAATGCTTTCTTTGCAGCGAAAGGTTTTACATAGCAAAAATTATCAAATTCGGTTAAGTTATTCTTGAGATTAGACAAATCTGTGTTTTGAACAAAACATGTTAAGTCAGAGGAATGGGCTGACCGACCGACCCAGTGACCGACTCCCGAACAGCTACTGAATGTTTGATGTACCATTTCTCATCGGTTGTCCAGCATTGTCTGGATATAAAGCAGGAAGAAAGTTGGGGTTTTGGGCGCCTTGAGTTTGGTCCTGTTTCAGCCAGCGCCTTGAGCAGCTCTTGAGTTGGAAAAGCGCGATATAGAGCAATTATAATAATAGGTGGTGAACCGTATCTACCTTGGCCCTAGGACAACATGATGCGGTTGTCGTGATTTGAAATTCCTTTAGAAATGAAAATTAAATCTAATTTTACTAGCTTTGGAGAGGGACAGCTAGGTTTTAAATTCCGACTTCCATAAACTTATTTGTCTCGCAGATATGAGCAGCGTATCTGATCTGCGACACAATATGTTCATCTTCATCGGAAGCTTTGGTGGATTCATACTGATCGCCGTCTTCTTTGGCCTATTGTGGAAGAAAAGAGGTGCGTGCCGGCAAGAAAGGGGTTAAATATATTACATTGAAAGTGTGATGAGGATGAGGCATAGCCATGGTGGTGGTAGTCTGGATAACGAAGAGGAGGTGTAGGAGAAGATGGTGGTGCTGCTGCTGATGATGAGGAGGACGAGGAAGAGAAAGGAGATGGTTGTTGTGATGATGATGATGATGATGATGATGATGATGATGATGATGATGATGATGATGATGATGATGATGGTCGATTAGTGTCGTGTTCCATTGATATAATCCTTTTTTTTTTACTGTTACAACACTGCAATTTCCCAAGTAAACTCTTTTTTTTTCAGGAAGGAGACATTTGATTCGTTCTATGGGGCAACCATCCTATCAGCATCCTTCAACGCAATGTGTTTTCAGAAGTTGCCCTCTTCCCGTTCCTCCAGTGAGGTTTCGACCACTTCCTGTAACTGCGACTGAACGCTCAAGGCAGTCACCGGAACGCGACAGCAGTGATTACACCAAGTTAGACGAAACAGTGCACAGTTACTGTACAATCCCTGCGCGAAGAACTCCAAGTAAGTGTTTTGGGGTATACATTTTCATGTCATTTCTTTTCCATCTTTCTCCCTTTTAGTACCCAACCCTGTCGCTTGAGGTCACTAGGGTTTCCTATGATATTATTATTTAGCAATGTAGGCATTTTGTGTTTTGTTGATATTTTATAATGATGTTTATATTCTATTTTGTTTTTGTAAACGGGGGTTCGATAAATTAGAGTATAACCTCAGCTTCCCCTGCGTGGGATGCCTTTATTGTAAAGTCACCGGCTGGTGGAGTGCCTTCAGTGCTACTACTAGGGTTGTTTCGCAGATTTTTAATACGGATCAGGGGTGAGTCCTCTTTCAACCAAGTTGTGGTCCTGATTTTATGGTCCTGATTCGGGTCTTTGCAGTATTCTGGACCCTGTAAGCAATAAATAACTAACAGCGCAATGTTACGGAATCTGAACGTTCTGTTAAAAGACAGGCTCAAATAAACAAACGCGCGCGCACTCACGAACACACACACACACACACACACACACACACACACACACACACACACACACACACACACACTCGCTCACTCGCGCAGAGGAATTAAGGTCTCTCAGCTTGCTAGCGTTAAACGTTGAGCTTGATGTAACAAGTTGTCATGTAGGACACCCTGATTTTGACCAGCGCTTTGAGCAGCCCTTTGGTAAATACGGTGAATAAGAAGTATTAGTTTACTGAATGGGGTTAAGTAAGTTGTGGGGACTTTAGATGTGACATTCAGCTTCCTTTGAAAGTATAAACAGTAAGAACCGTGCACACAGGCATTCCATCGCACAGACTTTAAAGATCCTGACGCTTATTTTCTAGACGGGTAAATGCCAGATACACCAATACACCCAGCATGCAATATAGGTTCTGTTCCCCACACACCCCATCATGCAACTTTTGCTAAGAGACAGCCCGAATTTGGCCCTCATGGATGACAAATACAATTCAAAAATCCCAAACATAAAATGTCCAGTATCATGCTAAACATGATTGAGGTTTAGAACAAAATTAACCAACAAAACGAACGAGACAACGTTCCAAAACTTACAAATTTCTGTTATTTGAGGCTTTCAGGTGCCGCTCAAAATTCGTCCTAGTAATCGCGCTGATATCAAAAGCTATAATTACATCTATTTATCTTTTCAGTTTGCTCTTCCCAGTCGCATTTGCCTAACAACGACAGCTCGAATTCACCTACAGCCTCACATCCAACCACCGAGGGACCCATGGCAGAGACCAGCTTCCTGCGAGAAATGGAGAAGACGATCAGATGTCCAGTGGCTGTTGGGGATAATGTGGTAGATGTTAAAGAAGTTGACAATGTAGCTGAGGATGTGGAGGGTCAGAGTGCAACAGACACAGAGTTAAACGATTACTTACACCCAGTGTAAAATCATAATATAACGGAAGAGAATTCCAAAGATGAGTAAGCCGTAGCTTAATCAGACAGTCTCTAAAACATTTTACATGAACGCTTTCAAAGTACGCTTCTGTTTCAAAAACATTCTTGAACATTCGATATCGTTGGTACGTGTCTTTTTATCAAAACTGAACTGTCCCATACCTGGATATAAACACCTTTCATCCTTTGTTTGAGCACAGCAATAAAGGTGTTTTCACAACCCACTCCCTGCTGTAACCATGCGTAACCAAAGCCCAAAATGAGCAAATTACGAACAGAATTCTCTACGAGCATGTTACTTCCCCATAAATTCAAATACAGAACTATGCAATGTTTATGAATCACGCGACCCGCAACTCTACCTTTCTATGGGTTGGTAGCCCGAAGATTGTGTGAACTGTATGTATGTAATATGTTTTGGGGAAGTAAAAGGACGATGTCCAAATGTCAAATGTCAATGTCTCTCTGTCTCTCTCTCCTTCTCACACACACATACATACACACACACTCACACACCCACACATACACACACATACTCTTCTCTCACATTTAGAAGACAGATTCGTTCCTTCATAATGAGTATTTGCGAGGTAAGGGCAGGACATTCCAGGACAAAATGGTCTTTTTTTCGAAGTCGAAGTCAAAACCTTTAATAGGATAATAGCACTAGGTCCTTTGGACCTGTCTTACAGCTAGTCCTTAATAAACAATGTAGAACAAACAAAATAATGAACGTAACATAACTTAAAACAAACATATTACTTAACTAGGGTAAAAAAAATCACTAAGCAAATTTATGCATTTTAATACACACACTCCCACCCTTCTTCCACTCCCCATTCCTCTCCTCCTCCCTCCGCACACACAAGCGCACGCACACATAAACACGCACATGTAAATTCACACATTCTTAGTAATTTAAATTGTGGCAATGTAGGAAGAACAAATAGGTATTGTCACAAGAGGCTAGTTTAGACACTGCAGTAAGGCTTCACGCCTCTATAAGTTCATCCTTCTTTGGCCTTTATAACTTATATTCGAGGCCTAGAAGACGACAAAAGTTAGGTTTGCTTTAAGCATATGTAGGGACACATCTTCGCTAGATAGGCAGTGACATAATCCAGCTGTCCTATATCGATCAGCCCCCGCGAGGGCGCTAAGGCTTATAGGAATATCGCGGGCTTTAGCTGGCCCCACTGTTAACGTCAGTCTTTGTTTAAACCACACCAGAGAAGGAAGCACACGCTGAAAGTTCACTCTCAGAAGACTACGCAGGTGACAGGTGAAATCAATTCAACCTAGTATAACCACAGCCTGACATTGTCTGAAAGGTAAATGACCAATCTTTTGTTTCACCACAATTTATTGATATTATTGTTGGATTGTGTTTGTGAAGTCTTGTCATGTTTTATAATTGTGAATGTTAGTAAATCTTTGCTTTACCATATAGCTGACCCAAGCGACCGGTTATCGAAACCACGAGGTAGCCCCTACTGACCCACTGTTGTTTCTCATCTCCATATTATTGCAGACCAGAGGATGTACCGTTGAAGGTGTATATTATTAATTACTACTCCCTGTGTTTATTGTAGCCATGATGTATTATATATAGGAATTATGTTGGAGATTCCAGTGGACCACGGACATAGAAGATTGTTCGTCTTGTATCTGTATAAGTGGAGACAGTCTCGCTGAGGGCTGTTTCTGCCAACAGTGAAATGCTCTGCACACCCTGTGTAAGCAAGGCGTTGCAGAAACTCGTCTTATGTTTTGCAGACGAGCACGCTTGGTCCGCGGCAGGAGATAGACCCCATTGAGAGTCATCCCGGACACGTGGCCTGCAACAGAGCAGAGAGCACTGAGCTCCAATAACTCAGTAGTCAACAAACGAGACGAGGAGAAAACAGCACCGCACCTCAACATCCCAGCTAAGTGCCATAGAATATGTGCACGAAAACTGATCTATAAGGACTGTGCGGTAGTCCACTCTTCCCTAAAAAAGAACATTAGGCAAAACAAGAACAAAGCCAAGTATCAAGAACAGTAGCAGAATAGATCCATCAAAAGATCTACCCATTCTCCGAACCACTCGAATTGACTTTTGGACTGTTAAGTCAATTCCCCCGTTGGGGTGCCGGGGGTTTCAGTATAAATAGTATCCCCACTTTCTGGAAATGTAGTGCTTTAAATTCCCACTGTCGCTGTCTTTCTCATTTGTTCTTTCTCATTCCTGCTCTGTTCTATCAATCTGCTATACTATCTTCTTCTTCGCTAGACCAGTCACCTACCTTTTTTCTTGAAAACTCTTCCGGGACAAGACTCCTTATTTGTGTGTGAGGTCTGTTGGATCAGATTGGGAATTTTGGACGCTTTCTGCCAGGTGGTCACTAGGGCTTCCTATGATGTTATTATTTAGCAATGTAGGCATTTTATATGTATGTATTTTGTTGATAATTTATAATGATGTTTGTATTCTATTTTGTTTTTGTAAACGGGGGTTCGATAAATTAGAGTATAGCCTCAGCGTCCCCTGCGTGGGATGTCTTTATTGTAAAGTGACTGGCTGGTGGAGAGCGTTCAGTTTTACCACTTTGGTTGTTTCAGCAGATCTTTTATGCGGATCGGGGGTTGTCCGGTCCTGATTTGGCTCGGAAGAGTCCGCTGGACCTAAAGCAATAATCATGTAATGTAATGTAATATTAAGTCAATCAAAGTGATATTACGTTGTGGACATTTAAGTTAATGTAGTGTTTTAGATAAGTGGATATAGAGTAGAGGAATAAATCAGCCATCGTGCGGCCACTACTGAAAAAATCAAACCTCGACCCAGAAGATTTCAAAAACTACCGCCCTGTCTCTAATCTTCCTTTCCTATCCAAACTTCTTGAGAAGGTTGTCCTGAAACAGCTCAACCATCATCTGTCTTCCAACAACTTGTTCTGCCCGTTCCAGTCTGCCTATCGTCCTGACCACTCCACTGAATCAGCTCTTCTTCACATCGTGAATGACCTCCTCTCTGCCACTGACTCGGGTAAAATCTCTTTGTTGACTCTTCTCGATCTCTCAGCCGCTTTTGACACAATCGATTACTCCATCCTCCTTCAGCGTCTCCAGAACTCTTTTGGAATAAAAGACAGCGCCCTCAGCTGGTTCCGCTCTTACCTAACTGATCGCTTTTAATCTGTCTGCATCAACAACCACCTTTCTGAACCGTCCAGACTTGTCTTCGGTGTTCCTCAGGGGTCAGTTCTAGGGCCTGTTCTTTTTACCCTTTACACATCTCCTCTGTCTCACGTCATCCAAAACCACGACACTTTCCACCATTTCTACGCAGGTGATACACAGCTAAAAACCAGTCATACTCCTCAAAACCTTCCATCCATTCTGACCAAAACTTCTGAATGCTTTAAAAAAACAGTTCTAACTGGATGACAGTCAACAAGCTCCAACTCAATGCAAACAAAACTGAAGTCATGCTCACAGGTACCAAACACAACCTGTCGTCTTCCTCTGTAGACACTGTCACTCTTGGCCAGACCACTCTTCCTATGTCATCTTCTGTCAAAAACCTTGGTGTCGTTCTTGACAACACCCTCTCCATGTCAGAATTCATACGCAAAACCTGTCAAACATGCAACTTTCATCTCCGTAGAATAGGCCTTGTCCGCAAACATCTGACCACTGACGCTACTGTCAAACTCATTTCCTCTCTTGTTTTGTCACGCTTAGACTACTGTAACTCTCTCCTGGCTGGACTTCCTTCTTCTTCTATTTATCTGCTCCAACGTGTTCAGAACTCAGCTGCACGTCTGGTTCTCAAAAGGAAAAAAATCTGATCATATCATTCCCCTTCTACATTCACTTCACTGGATTCCAGTGTCTCATAGAATTACCTACAAAATCGCTATTTTTTGTTACAGGTGCGCCCATGGCTTAGCCCCTTCTTATCTCACCCAGAACATTTAATTCTATAAGCCTTCTAGAAATCTTCGTTCTTCCTCTGACACCCTCATGCTCCACATACCCCACTACAAACTCTCCTCTGCTGGCCGTCGATCTTTCTCAGTACTTGGCCCTTTAACTTGGAACTCTCTTCCCCTCTCTCTTCGCAGCTCTCCAAACATAGCTACTTTTAAATCCAACTTCAAAACTCATCTCTTCCTTAAATGTTTCTGATCTTGCCTCCCATCATCATTGTCCACCCACCCCATCACCCATTCTTAGCTCTCCCCTTCTCCCTCCCTCCCTCTTCTCTTATTCGTTAGCAAGTGTCTGATTTTATTTTGTATGAAGCCGGATGTTTAGAATGAATGCGTGCGTACTGCGCTTTGAACTGATATTGTTCATTCGGAAAAAGCGCTATATAAATATCCTTATTATTTATTTATTATTCAATGTGTGATATTTACTGTTAACAAATGGCTGGACTACATATGATTCATAGCTGTGCGAGAGCTAGTGTGTCAGTGAATCTTTTACACTTTTCTCCCTATCTCTGTAACCCTATTCTCACACAGACTGGACCAAAATATAAATGTATTAAGATTAGTCATAGGGCGATCTAACTAGCCGATCTCCGCCGACGAAAGACGAGTGGGTAATAGCAATCCATTGTGCAGAGCCCAGCAACAATAGAACCCACCGTCACAGGTATACAATCATCTTAAATATTAGGAGCAAAGGGAGCTTAAATATTTATGGAGCCTTGATTTAAAAGACGGTAATGATTTACTTTTCTTGACCTCTTCTGGTAGAGAATTCCAGACGCTTGGACCAGACTAGGACAGTGATGTTTTAAATATGTCATAGCGTGGTCTTGGAAATTTCAAATTATGTCGGAAAGATAAATAACGGGATGATGACTTGCTAAAAAGTGCTTTTAAATAAACAGGAGCTATATTGTTAATTGTTGTATGCATTAAAACGGCTTTATTGTAATTTAGATGTTTATTAGGGGGGAGCATGCCAGCTATTTTTAATTTTGAATGGGTTGTGATGGAAGCGTTGGGAATAACTAATTTTGCAGCTCTGCGGTTGACATAGCGTTGACAGTGGAAGTGTGTAATGTGTAACCCTAGAACGATTAGCGTAACTATACTGAGCCCTTTAAATGTATTAAGGGTGTGTGTGGGAGGAGTCGGTGTGGGGATAAGAATGAATGTGCAAGGATTAACATGGTCATGAGAAAGCGTGACTGATTGAGAAAATGTACGCTAACCTTTGTGTTGTCTTCTTAATATGTCAACAGTTACTGTGCATCACACACAAATATACTTGTGCAAATGGGGACAATAAAAATTTATTATTCGTTATTATTCGTTATTATTTGAATTGAATTAGTTTTTTTAAACGAGGCATAACTGCAGCCGTCCCATATTGTTGATGCATGATCAATGCATAATTTCAGCACAGCAAGTGTGTTTGTGCGTGTATGTATGTGTGTGAGTGTTTGTGTGTGTGTGTGTACAACATTATTTGTAAAATTTTGATTGTAATAATACTATTCAAATGTGTTTTCCCCACTGAATTATATCCCTTATAGAGAGACATTGAATACTGAACTTTCCTAAATAGCGTGTCCATATCATCGTGATGTCTAGAAACTCCAACAATATCAATACAACAATACATGAGTTCAGTAAGTGAATGAACGGAAAGTCACTCTGAACATTAAACCTTCGAAGTCTGTTCTAACCTAAGTAACGTTCGCGCCGCAACGTAGAGACTGGAAACTTTCACAGAAAACAATATATAGAATGGCATTTTCCTAAGAACTCAACGAGTCTTTGTACTGATCTCCATCTTCCACTAGGAGCCAGAGCGTGGTGACTTTACATTCTGATTTTTCTTCATTTGCGTTTGAGTGCGGGAACTCCGACGGCAGACATCTGCAGTGTCTCGTAGGGACCTCTGGGACAAGTGTAGCCGTCGTCATCTTTGCCGTTGTCGTCACCGAGAGATATTTCGTAAACTGAACTTTCTGTTGCTCCGATGCAGGCACCGACGCCTATGGGAGTTTTCAGAACAGGGGTGAGATAATCAGCGGGTCTGGCATCAGGATCAGGTCGTGGGTTGCCGCTTGAATCAGGTTCCATTCGCAAGTATCCAAACTCGTCCTCGTCAGACCTGTGGTGAAAAGACGTGGTGATATTATCTCTGTCTACAAAGGGTTGGGTTTATTACCAACCCTCTATAATGTGGCAATTGCTTTTGAGGTAATACAAATTGTACTATAATGTATTGTAGTGTACTGTATTGTATTGTGAAAGGCACTGACATTGGTTGACTCCCCTCCCTCTCCCACAATTTCCCTCCTTTGAATGTGTACTGAGACTGAACAGTTTTTTGTGGAAAATCGTATCCTGCCGGCGTGCGCACGTGCAAATGGTGACTTTAAAAATGCTCCATAACGTCATTGGAACCCATGATTAATTCGCCGCGCTCAACAAAAGGGCCAATGTCGCACTTGGCTATGGTGAGGGGGAGGGAAAGGGAAGGGTGTGTGTGATGCGTCTTGACGTCATTGGCGCGGTATATCTTGATAGACGCGATTTAGGTTGGTTAGTGAGTTAGTCATTGTTTATAGGGTCCAGCGGACTGCAAAAAGCCGAATCAGGACCACCGCGAATGTAGGAGCATATCGCGCTTCACACGACGTAGGATTTTCCGTGATGTAGATAAGACAATTTCTACGTCGTGTGATGTGCGATTTGACGCGACTGTTGACCTATCTACTGTTTGGCTGTTTAATGGGCACTCTTTCAGACCATTATTATGAACTGCGGCATACTTATCTCATTATTAGTAATCTTAAAGTGTGCTATTTAAAGGACAAAGCAATTATAATGCAATACAATACTTTGTATGGTTCAAGTATGGTTCCGGGTAACCCAAATTAAAATTTGCCGAACCTTAGAGGCTATTTATGCAGACTATGCAATGCAATAGAATACAATACAATATAAAACATAACAATGCAAGACGAATACAACACAACATGATACAATACAGTACAATTGTTACGTTTGAGAAGCGTACGGTGGATTCGATCGTTTTGTTTTGCAGGGCATGCAATGACGGAGTGTATTTACCTTTGATTTGATTTTGCGTTGTTGTTGGAAGAAGCTTTGTGAAATGTTGATAATTTTCCTTGGTCGATATTGTTGGAGAATTGCTTGTTTACTATCGATCGAAGCATTTAGATAAATCTGGTGGTAGCTGGTAGATTATTCTGGCCTCGATAGTTATATGACGAGAGACAGTGCATGGTTCCGGTGGCGAGTTTTGTTCTGATTGGCTGTGATTGCGTCACGCTGGAATGTTCAAATTTTTTTATCGATTGTAGAGGGACTATATTAGCGGTGCACTGTGTCGTCTTGGGAGTAGTAAGAGTGAAAAAAAGCGATTGAGCGATCTTGTATGCAGTTGTTGATGAATGATGAATAGGGTTGGAAAACTTCATACGACGACTCCTGCCTTGTTGCTGAGTGAGCAGGTTGCGTGGATAAACGAATCTAGGTTGCACTTGTCGAGATTCAAGCATTGGGGCTGAATCGACCGTTGATAAAGAAAACAACAGTGTAACATTTTTGGGGTTAAGCCGGGATCTACGCCATAGCCAAGGGTTCAACTGCTACAACTGGCGAGTCAACGTTACGAGAGACAGTCATCCAGGGTAGCCACCAACGAGTTGCGTCGGGAGTGACCAACAAACTGGGACTATATCCTCGATAGATTCGGGTTGACTGCAAGGGCGTGTAGTTGCCGAAGAGTTGCTTCGTGAGCAAACAACAGACCGGGACAACGTGGCTACCGCAAGACTACGTCGAGGGATAGTCTCAGAACTACATCGCCAGTATTACAGAGAGCGACGAGCGGACGTCGCGTCTACTTCAGCACAGGAACGTGTGCATCAACACCAGCGTGGTGCAGCGTCGCATACGACGAGGACAGCGGGACCTGCGTCAGCGAAGGCGACTAGTGACAGTCTACAAAGGTGCAGCATAGTCAAGAACTTTCCAGAAAAGCATCAAGATGGCTGACTTCTGGCAGAAAGGGATTGAACTGAATCTAAAAGGCAAACAGCTGACGGAGTACGTCAAGTCCCAGGAGAGAATACAAGAACGAGAATTAGAAGAGCGGCGTCAAGAAAGGGAAGATCAGCGCTACCCAGAAGAAATAGAATTAGGAGAGCGACGTCAAGAAAGGGAAGTTCAGCACAGGCGTGAAGAAAGAGTACAATCGGCGTGACGAGATGGAAGAGAGACGATTAGATGCTGAGCGTCAGTACCAGCTAGAGTTGGCGCGTATCCAAAACAATAAGCATGCGCCACACGTTATCAGCGACGACAAGGCTCCAAAATTACCCGCGTTCGTCGACGGGAAGGACCAGATCGACAGTTATCTGGCGAGATTTGAAAGGTTCGCTGAAAGCTCTAATTGGCGAACTCAAGACTGGGGCAAGCACTCGAAGTTTACACCAGACTGTCGAACGATGATGCCAAAAGCTACGGCGTCTTGAAAGAGGCCCTATTGCATTGCTACAGCTTTACAGAGAAAGGCTACCGTAAACGCTTTCGTGAATGCCGGCCTTTGTCAGACGAGACACCAAAGCAATTTGTGGAGTGCCTGTCGTCATACTTACACAAGTGGGTGGAATTATCAGGCGAAGGGAAGTCTTACGACAGTCTCAATGACCTGATCGTGAAGGAGCAATTCCCCAATGCCTGTCACAAGGACCTAGCGACCCACTTAGAATTCAAACGCTGCAGACGCTTAAAGATAGGACTGAGGCTGCTGAAATGTATATCATCGCTCACGGGAAGACGCTGGGGCCATCCAAGGCGATGAAACATTTTCAGAAGATTGGAAACCATAGGAACCAGATACAGGGAAGTCAGACGAGCCAGAGACAGACGGACTCCACGCCACCTTCCAGGGAAGGGCATTCAAGAGGATGTTTCACCTGCAACGACACATGCCACAGAGCTGCTAACTGTCCTCAAAATAACTGTAGCGGACAATGCAGCGGCGGGCAACCGACAGCGGCGTTTCTTCAATCGACGGCAAACTAGTAATAATAATAATAATAATAATAATAATAATAATAATAATAATAATAATAATACCGGATGCTAATACGCGCTTTACTTCGAATGATTTCGAACTCAAAGCGCGGCGACCTATACCAACATACACGCTCACGTGCAACAAATATATTACAGACACACAACAAGGACAACAGTATACAAGGCATACACGTGGTGTAAAGGCAGGGAGATCGCTATTAGGAAACTGAAAGTAAAATAGTTTTGTATTTATTTTTTTTAAATTAATTTGACTGCATCCAATATTATTTTGAAGGGAGGGAGGAAGCCGGAGTACCCGGAGAGAACCCTCGGTGACCCGTAAAGTCTCATACCTTGGTCACAAATTTTTGCCCCAGGTGGGGCTCGAACCCACGACCTTCGGCATTGGAAACCAGCGCCTATATCCTCTGCGCTACTAGTAGCTCTGACCATCAAGTGTGCGGCGGGAGTGTCATTCTTCCGAGTGAAACCGAGCGCACAGCTACTCCTGGGGACGTGCAAGAGTGCATGACTGATGGCCACCTTCTCCTCTTTGCCAACGGGAAATCCATCCCCGTCCTCGCCAGCGCAGCGGTGACCGTCCAGATTATGCCTGTTTCAAAGGGACGCGTCGGAAATCACGAAGTAACGGTCCTAAGAGACTCAGGCTGCAGTGAGGTCGTCGTCAGAGAAGATCTAATCGCTAAAGAACAGTTCACTGGCGATTCCAAATGAATACTCATGGCTGACAACAAGTGTGTGAAAGCACCAGTTGCGAAGATTCAAGTTAGCACCCCTTTCCACATTGGCGAAGTAGAAGCAGTTTGCCTGAAGAGGCCGCTGTACGATTTGATGACCGGGAATATCGACGGCGCGAGACGACCCGACGATCCCGATCCAGATTGGAGTCCTGCCTCAACTCAATACGTCGAGGTTGCGGAGGAGTATCCATTGCCATTTCCCGATGGAGACCTTACAGAGCTGCTACGGGATAATGTGGCTACTCCGGCTCAGCCCTGTCGACCAGAGATCGTCGGTGCTGTCACTACCAGGACCCAGGCCAAAAGAGACAGGACGTCTACGCCACTGAAGGTCGGCGACAGCTCCAAAGTCACCATCGTGGACAGAGAAAAGCTGATCCAGCTCCAGGAAGCAGATAGTACTCTAACCAAGTACAGGAACCGCCAAGACCCCGTGACCAAACGCAGTAGCACGGTATATTTTGAGGTGAAGGTCAAGATGCTGTACAGAATCTTCCAGTACACGAGGGTCAACAGAGGGAAACCACTACGTCAAGTCTTGGTACCGTTACCTCTAAGGCGCCAGGGGATGGAAGTAGCTATCGACTCCATCATGGGAGGTCACCTAGGCATCAAGATGGAGACCTTACAGAGCTGCTACGGGATAATGTGGCTACTCCGGCTCAGCTTTGTCGACCAGAGATCGTCGGTGTTGTCAGTACCAGGACCCAGGCCAAAAGAAACAGGACGTCTACGCCACTGAAGGTCGGCGACAGCTCCAAAGCCGCCATCGTGGACAGAGAAAAGCTGATTCAGCTCCAGGAAGCTGATAGTACTCTAACCAAGTACGGGAACCGCCAAGACCACGTGACCAAACGCAGTGGCACGGTATATTTCGAGGTGAAGGCCAAGATGCTGTACAGAGTCTTCCAGTACACGAGGGTCAACAGAGGAAAACCACTACGTCAAGTCTTGGTACCGTTACCTCTAAGGCGCCAGGTGATGGAAGTAGCTCACGACTCCATCATGGGAGGTCACCTAGGCATCAAGAAGACTTGGGACAGAATCCAGGCCGTGTTCTACTGGCCCGGACTTTATGCGGACGTCAGCCGTTTCTGCCATTTGCCAGAAGACCATACCTCGAGGAAGAGTCCCTAAAATGCCTATGCAGAGGATGCCCCTGATCGACCGACCTTTCAAGAGGGTGGCCTTAGACTTAAACGGCGAAATAAAACCTCCGAGTGAAGAAGGTCATCGGTGGGTACTGACTTAAGTGGACTATGAGACTCGGTACCCAGAAGCAGTGCCACTGAAGAGGATTGACACGGAAACTATGGCAGAGGCGCTGGTGGACATGTTCAGCAGACGTAAAATACATGTAGAAATCCTGACAGACCTCGGGACGCAGTTCGTCTCTGACTGCATGCAGGAGGTCAACAGACTACTGAGCATCCGGCATTTGACTACGTCACCATACCATCCAATGTGCAACGGGCTCGTCGAGAAGTTCAATGCTATGCTAAAATCCGCCCTGAAGAAACTGTGCAGCGAGCAGCCCAGACAATGGCATCGCTATATCAACGCCTTACTGTTCGCCTACAGAAAAATACCGCAGGAGTCCACCGGCTTTTCCCGTTCGAGCTGCTGTACGGAAGAACCATCCGAGGGCCGATGCACATCATGAAAGAACTGTGGACCGAAGGAGTAGAGACCCCAGAGATGAATAACAGCTACCAGTACGTGTTTGAGCTACGGGAGAAGCTGGAGCATACTCTCGACATAGCCAGAGAAAATCTGAAGAAGTCCCAGGACTGTGGAAAGCACTACTATGACCGTAGGGCTTTGAACAGGAAGTTCAAACCTGGCAACAAAGTGCTGGTGCTGCTAACTACCGATCACAATAAGTTGCTAATGCAGTGGATAGGCCCGTACGAAGTGGAGACCGTGGTGGCGATCAACGACTACTAGGTGAAGGTCGGCCAGCATTCCAAGATGTACCACGCCAACCTCCTTAAGATGTACTTGGAAAGGCCATCAGAGACTGTACACGCAGCAACAGCAGCTAAGATCGATGACAGCTTTGACAGCGAGGAACTGTTGGAACGTGGAGACTTCCACAGCAATGAAGGCATCGATGATGTTAAGCTAGGACCAAGCCTGACGGAGGATCAAATGATGGAGCTCAAGGACCTTATGGGCGAGGTTCCCCATAGCTTCGATGATGTCCCAGGATCTACAACTTTGGTCGAACATGAAGTCCACCTTACATCAGACATTATCGTTCGATTCAAACCCTTCCCGATTCTTTTCAAGGCCCGTGAATCCTTGAAGAAAGATATCGATGAGATGCTGAAGATGGGCATCATCAGGGAGTCCAGTTCCTCCTACACGTCCCGTGTCGTGGTCGTGAAGAAGAAAGACGAGAGCAATCAATCAATCAATCTTTAATTTAATGTCTGTTCACACATTTAGGTGATATTAGACATTGAAAATGTAACTTTTAAAACACTTTAACTATTTAACAACATAATTTCAAAACAGTCTATAAAAGTCTACCAACAGGAGATTTAGCAATAACTTTCACAATGTCTGTAACATTTGGATGATATAGAACCATGTCTACAGAATGTCCATATTCAGTTATGCAATGTCCATTTACTTTAAATATATCTCTTAAAACTGAGCATTCAAAGAGAAGGTGATGTACTGATAGACTTGTATTACATATACATTTAACATCAACTGAGTATTTAGTGCTCCATGCGTTCATTCTTAATTTATATATTAATTTAGAAAGTGGTCTTGAACAATTTAGTATAGATATATTTTTAATGTTATTATCATGATACACTGTCTTTTCTAGTAAAGAAAACATTTCATGATTACACATATTCAAATTTGTTACAGTTATAGAATCTGATGACCTTTGTGCTCCATCCTTAGCTAATCTGTCACATACCTCATTCCAATGAATTCCGCAATGTGATGGAACCCAACAGAAATCAATATTTATTCCTCTAGAAATCACACAGTGTATCATATGTTTAATTTCATAGATAAACTCCCGTCTATCTTTACAGTTCCACTGTTTTAATGCATATAGAACCGCCTTTGAATCAACGCAAAATAATATACCAAATAATTTTAAAGGGGACGTCATGATGAAATTTAAAGCCATTAAAATAGCATAAAGCTCAGCTGTAAATATAGAAAATCCCTTTCCTAAATAATATGACCTTCTGATATTTATTTCAGGAATAATATATGCTGATCCACTATCCGAAGAATCTAAAACTGATCCATCAGTAAAACTCTGCATATGGTTTTTGTAATTACTTTCAATATGCTTTTTTACCTCAGTAACTAATATAGTAGGATTATCCTCTTTTTTAGTTTGGCTATAGTCAATATCAATATGTGCACATGTATGCTCCCATGGTGGAATCAATGGTGTTAATGGAAGAACTAAAACTGATGTGATATCAATGTTGCACTTTTCAAAAAGGTCTTTTGTATAGTTTCTAATTGGCTGCAAGTACTTCATAGTTTTTGTTCTTTTTGGATAATCTTGTTGAGCGTCAATATATATTTCATCATACACAGAATTTGGAACAGATAAACATCTTAACACAAATTTGGAAGTAGCCAGTTGACGTTGTTGATTTAATGATAATATTCCAGCTTCTTTGTATATTCGTAGAGTGTTAGTATGAACTGGAACTCCTAATGCAATTTTAATAGCCCTGCTGTCAATACTTTGTAGTTTCTTTAGTAATGAATTATTTGCTGAAAAGTATGCTTCCTGACCATAAATAAGCTTTGATCGAACTAGTGATATGGCTAAATGTAATGGGGATTTAGTATTTTGACCCCATATTTGCATATTAATAATTTTCAGTAAATTCAAGGTTTTTCTTGCTTTTGTTATTAAATGTTCAATATGTAACTTCCAGTTCAGCTTAGGTGTTAGGTAAACTCCGAGAAATTTTACCTGCTGCTTGTAAGCAAGAACTTCACAATTTAATTTCAAAACGGGTAATAATTTAGGATTATTTCCATTATTGAAAAGCATCAAATAAGTTTTCTCTGTAGACAGTTCAAGACCGTTATTTTTCAAAAATAGAGAAAGATTATTCAGTTCTTCTTGGAAAAGTTTCTGTACATACATTACTACTCTCTGTTTAGTATGCTTTCTGAGAGACGTATTAATCCACATAGCAATATCATCCACATACTGAACTACATTTGCTGATTTAGAAATAACTGTGGGAAGATCATGAATGAGGATTGAAAACAATAAAGGGGCAAGAATAGACCCCTGAGGTATTCCCATATCGATGTTATAAAAATGAATAAGCATTCCCCACTCTTGTGCATATAGATCTGCCACTTAAATAATTTTGTATGTAATGATACATTTGACCACTTATTCCAATATGTTTTAATTTATAAAGCAGTCTAGCATGCCAAACACTGTCATATGCCTTTTTGATATCAAAGAAAGCGGCAAGAGTACTTTTTCTATGAGCAAACTGTTTCTTAACATGACTGGTTAATTTGACAAGATGGTCAGTTGTACACCGACCCTTTCTAAACCCTGCTTGATTTTTAGGGATTATATTATTTTTTTCACAAAATTGAGTTAACCTGTTTAAAATTATTTTTTCTAATACTTTTCCAACTTGAGACATCAATGCAATTGGTCTATAATTATTTACTGATGCACGAGACTTACCTTGCTTATGTACTGGAATAACTACAGACTTCTTCCAGATAGTAGGGAGAATTCCACTTTGCCAACATCTTTGGCATAATGAATGTAGTAATTTTTTCCATGTAGCTGGCAAGTGATTCAGTAATTGATAAGAGATACCATCTAGACCAACAGCAGTTTTGTTTGATGAAAAAGATAGTAAGGTTTCTAAAAACTCTTCATAATTAATAGGAGCATTTAAATAATGCAAATTATCTGGTATAGGATCTTCATATTCTGCTTTGATTTCTTCTTCTTTTCTAAACATTTGTGTATGTAAATCAAGACTATTGGACAATGAATTTACTGAGAAATGTTTTGCAAATGCCTCTGCTTTATCCTCAGATGAGGGGAAAATATTGTCTTGCAATTTAACAGGATAAGACTGTAGAGTAAATCCATTTTTCATCTCTTTAACTTTTCTCCAAACCTTATACATATCTTTCGAATCGGTTATTTCTGACATGCAAAATTCTGACCAATAATGTTTCTTAGCACTGGCAATAATTCTGTTACATTGTATTTTAGCATGTTTCATGATTGTAAAATTTTCAACTGTTTTATTCCTAATCCAATTTTTATATGTGAACTTTTTTGTTTACAGCTTTTTCGCAATCATTGTTCCACCACACATTTCCCGAATGAGATATTCGCTTCTTTTGTTTGCATCTTGGAATACTTTTTTCTGCTGCCTTCAATACAGAATCTCTAAATTTTGAGTAAAAATGTTCTACATCTTCATCATGAACGTTATTAATATTAGTATTTTCTAGACATGTTTTAAATAAGTCCCAATTTGCATATTTATATTTGAATTTAGGTATCTTATCTTCTTTTTGTCCTAATTCTGATTCTTGTTCATTCAAAGTTATAATAATTGGAAGATGATCACTCCCTAAACAATCATCAAGAGGGCACCAAACAGAATTTAAGGCAATATCTGGAGTGGCAAGGGAAAGATCAATAGATGTAGACCTATGGTAAGAAACGTCAGGAATTCTAGTAAATTGACCGTCATTTAATAAACACAAGTTAGAATCTAATAAATTATCAACAAAACGATTACTTGTTGTAATTTGACATCCCTGCTCCCACCAAGGAGAATGAGCATTGAAGTCCCCCAAAATAATCCACTTCTCATCTGACTTAACTATAGTTTTTACCCAGTCAGAGTTGTCTTCTTTGGGGCCATCTGGCATATAAACGGTTATTATATTGAAAATAGTGTGCTTATTTATTTTAATCATTGCAACACTTCCAAATATATTTTTTAGTGTTTTTGGTATTGGTGATGGAATTGAACAATACTCTAAATCACATCTTATGTACAGGGCTGTTTGAACTTTTTGTGTGTCGTTACTAGTTTGGAATAAGGGAGGAAAGTAATATTTTTTTAGTTTTGGTAATTTGTTATTATTGACATTTAGTGACTGTAACGCTAATACAGCATAAATTTCCTGTGATATATGTTGTTGAAAAGCCAGTAAATTTGTGCCTAGTGATCGACTATTCCACTGAAATAATTTGACATTTTGTTCATTCATTTTACAGTTTAAATTGTATATTTATACACTTGCATAATAATGCTTCTTAATTATTAAAAAAAATATAAATCGTTACTTAATTTTCTATTGTGCTCATTTATAACTGCAATATTCATGTTTGTGTTTGCAGTGAGTAACGAGGAAAGTTCTTGCTTATAGTTCAGTAATACTGCCAGTTACGGCTCCACCACTGATTTCTCCGGCGTTCATAGTTGTACTTGACGTCTTGCCAGAGAAGTTGATGAAGATGACTTCCAACGTTCTGTGCTAAGATAGCTGCAGCTCTGCGGTTGGGGTGGATTCCATCTAGAAGATCAAATTTTGACACATTTTCATGCTGTATGAAGGAAACATTGTTTATATTATACAGTTCTGAGACGAGAACCGCGTTGAAAAGGCATCTCTTTGACTCCATCTCTTGACGCCCAGACGGTACAATTTTGCTGACGACAAACTTTGTTGATGATTTTTCAGCAGCGGCCTTTTTGATGTTCACAGCCAACGACAGTGCAGCGGCCCTCGGTTCTTTCTTTTTCAGATCGTTTACACCTACATGGATGACTACGGCATCGACAGCGCCTTCGATTTTAGTTGGGACATCTTCAGCTGTGTAGGTTTTCTTGTAGAGTGCATTGAATCCACACGATCGGCCCAATCTCTTCCCATTGACACCAGCCAACACCGAATCATTAATAAATAAGACATTCGGCAAGTCTTGTTTTGTCGTGCGCCTGTTTGGGGTCTTCGGGCCTTGGAATGACGTCATAGTGTTTCTGACGTCATTTCTTTCTTTTTGGACGTAATTTGTTCCATATTCTTTGCCCCTGATCTTTTTATCTTGAAGTTTAGTTTTTGCTGCTGGAGCTGTATTATTAATAGGGCCTTTTGATATAACAGAGGGTGCCGGCTTCAATGCGACAACTTCTGCATAGGTAAGGCGGTCAGTTTGGGTCTCCACGCTCTTGCGCTCTCTCTTTGCCACTTTCTCCTCCTTCATCAGCCCATTTTGCTCGATTATCACCTCCTCAAGCGCATCGATGCGATTTTGCAAAGATCGGACTACGCAAATCAAATCTTGCAGGTGCAGACTTACCGATTCTGGACCAGCAGCTAGCTCTTTTTCACCGCCACTTTCACTTTGACTTCCGTTGCTAAAGAAGCGGAAACAGGCGTTAACAGTCTTGTGGTATAGCAGGACAATGAACTGCAACATTTTCCCAGTGCTCAGAAGGTTTAGATGAAAATCCATTGATTATTTGATTGTTCTTAAAAATTATTTTTGAAAACCTCTTGTCCAGTAAGAAAATAAAAGTCTCCAGTCATTCAGCTCGTGGTTAGGTTGGCTGAAAGACGGCCATGTTGACCGGAAGTCCAAAAAGACGAGAGCAACAGAGTATGCATCGACTACAGGAAGGTTAACAAGATCACCGTCTTCGACCCTGAGCCGATACGTACTGCAGCAGACCTCTTCCCCCAATTATCGGGGAGTAAAAATAATATTCTCGAAGATTGACCTCAGCAAAGGTTATCGGCAAGTCCCCGTGCGTCAACAGGACATACCAAAGACTGCTTTTATAACTCCTGATGGGACGTACGAGTGCCTAAGGATGCCCTTTGGCATGGTCAACAGCGGTGCTACCCTGAAGAGAGGAATGAGGAAGATGCTTAAAGGGATGGACAACGTCGTGTGTTACTGGGACGACCTGCTAGTCCACACCCAGACCTGGAAGGAGCATCTGATGACCTTGAAGGAGCTGTTACACCGTCTTACAGAAACCTAACCGTGAGACCCAGCATGTGCATTCTGGGAACTGACAACGTTATCAGCCATTCGCTAAAAGAAGGACAAAAGGGGCTTCTGTTAGAAAACGTCACCAAGATTCTGAACGCTCCAGTCCCCAAACCAAGAAGCAAGTGCGATCTTTACTGGGATTGGCTGGGTATTATAGGGAGTTCGTACCTTTGTCGGACTTGGTGCGGAAAGGCTGTCCTAACCAAGTGCAGTGGGGGCCGTCTCAAGAGAAGGCATACCAGACTGTGCGCGACCTTCTTTAGAAGGATCCGGTGCTACGACTGCCCGACACTTCCGAGGAATTCGTCTTAAGAACAGACGCAGCGGACGAAGGCATCGGCGCCATACTGATGCAAGAACACGAAGGAAAACTATTTCCGGTCAGTTACGCCAGCAAGAAGCTGTCGAGGGTTGAGAAAAATTACCGAAGAGTGCCTTGCCATCATGTGGGGAATCCGGAAGTTCGAACTATACCTTTAAGGAGTGAAGTTCGTGCTACAGACGGATCACAAGCCGCTAACCTACTTGAACTCTGCCAAGTTTGTGAATAGTCGCATCATGAGATGGGCTATGTACTTGCAGAACTTTAACATGCGAGTACAATCTATTAAAGGATCAGACAATGTTGGTGCTGACTTTCTCATCAGAGTGTGTGAGTAAAGAATACTGACAGTATCCAGACAGACTGAAATATGTTTTAATTCTGGACTTTGTGCATTGCGTCTCAACGTTGTTGACAGAAATTAAGTAAATTTCTTCTTGGGTAGGGGGTAATGTTACGTTTGAGAAGGGCACGGTGGATCCGATTGTTTCGCAGGGCATGCAATGACGGAGTGTATTTACCTTTGAGTTGATTTTGCATTGTTGTTGGAAGAAGCTTTGTGAAATGTTGATAATTTTCCTTGGTCGATATTGTTGGATAATTTTCTGGAGTTGCTTGTTTACTATCGATCGAAGCATGTAGATAAATCTGATGGTGGCTTGGAGATTCTTCTGGCCTGGATAAAGTTATATGACCTAAGACAGTGCATGGTTCCGGTGGCGAGATTTGTTCTGATTGGATGTGATTGCGTCACGCTGGAATGTTCGAATTTTTTATCGATTGTAGAGGGACTATATTACCGGTGCACGGTGTCTCCTTGGGAGTAGTAAGAGTGAAAAAAAAAGCGATAGAGCGATTTTGTATGCAGTTGTTGATGTATGCTGAATAAGGTTGGAAAACTTTATACGACGACTCCTGCCTTGTTGCTGAGTGAGCAGGTTGCATGGATAAACGATCTCTGTTGCACTTGTCGAGATTCAAGCATCGGTGCTGAATCGACCGTTGATGAAAAAACAACAACAATGTAACAACAATACAATATAAAAATATACAGACCTATGCTGTTGTCTGTTAGGGGAAAGTGTAGGCAGTGGTGCTGGATGCTGCTGCTCGGTTCGTTGTTTTCGGCCTGTTTGAGTACAGACATTGAAGATTATTATCGACGAGGATGGTGATGATGATGATGATGATGATAATGATGATGTTGATGATAATGATGATGAAGGGCAATTATTGTTTTTCAATATCTCTGACAAAGAAAGAGTAAAGTCTTACTGTTCGCTGTTCTCGGCCTGTTTGATTACAGACAATGAAGAATATTGTCGACGAGGATGATGATGATTATGACGATGATGATGATGATGAGGATGATGATGATGATGATAATGATATTGCAGATGATCATGGCGATGGCGACGACAATGATGATGATGATGAGGAGGAGGATGATGATGATGATGAAGATGAAGATTTACAACATATGTTTTTGAATATCACTGACAAAGAAAGAGTAAAGTATTACATTTAAGTTTGAAGACAACAATGACAAGGGCGATGATGATGACGACGGCGGTACTCGCCACAACGGCCAAAATCACTACAACCATTGGAAGTCCTTGCGCTGTTAACATAGCTGCTTCCTCGGATGACGTAGTTGCTTCCTCGGATGACGTAGTTGCTTCCTCAGATGACGTAGTTGCTTCCTTGGATGACGCAGTTGTTTTACAACATATTGTTTTTCAATATCTCTGACAAAGAAAGAGTAAAGTCTTACTGTTCGCTGTTCTCAGCCTGTTTGATTACAGACAATGAAGAATATTGTCGACGAGGATGATGATTATGATTATGACGATGATGATGATGAGGAGGAGGAGGATGATGATGATGATGATAATGATATTGCAGATGATCATGGCGATGGCGACGACAATGATGATGATGATGATGAGGAGGAGGAGGAGGAGGATGAAGATGAAGATTTACAACATATGTTTTTGAATATCACTGACAAAGAAAGAGTAAAGTATTACATTTAAGTTTGAAGACAACAATGACAAGGGCGATGATGATGACGACGGCGGTACTCGCCACAACGGCCAAAATCACTACAACCATTGGAAGTCCTTGCGCTGTTAACATAGCTGCTTCCTCGGATGACGTAGTTGCTTCCTCGGATGACGTAGTTGCTTCCTCAGATGACGTAGTTGCTTCCTTGGATGACGCAGTTGTTTCTTCTGGTGAAAGAAAATAAACAACAAAGAATTTTTTTTAATGAAACGATGTAAAATTATGTTTCCAAACAAATTAAGAAATAGTTCATTTCGGAGCGAATAAAAACCACCAATAGGCCGGTTTCCTCTAAACGTCTATGAACTTGACTCTGGTGTCAAGCGTTATGTCACGCTTGCCTGGTTCAATCGGCGAAGCAGAGGGAGTTATGCAACCACTGAGAATGGCGGCTTGGGACAGTAGAAACAGTGAACATTGGAAGCAATTAATTGTGAATAGTAATTTTTCATTGGCTTTTTAAAATATTCTTTTATGTGTAGATTCAAAATCCGTTTTATATTCTTTGAAATATTGGTCATGTAAAACGAGGACAGATATTTTTGTTGAAATTAAGTCGTTACTACATTATATTATATCTAAAGGTATTGGAGGTCTCCTTTTGTTGGATTCCTTCTCATACCTGCATTTATTGGAATAATATAGTTGATAAATTGGCTAAACGAGGAGCAGTGAAATTAGGTGATACCATTAAATATAATAATATAAAGCCTTCAGTATTTGAATTAATATCTTCATTAGAAAAGAATATATATTATAATTTACCTAACAATGGAAAGAATGAAACATTTTCTTGTCCAAGACCTCGGTGTAGAATAATTAATAAACTAAGAGTAAATTCATGGAACACCAAGTTTTCGAAAGAAATCTTCGCAGCTAGCAGTACATAAACAGATCTATGACGCTGCAAGGCAAACAGTCAGGGATTTAGTAAACAGTGCAAAGACAGCTCTTCCTCTCTTGTTTCGAGCTCTTCAACTTGCAGACAGCTGTTTCACAAAATGTCGTCACTTTATGGGTAAAGTAAAACCGGTGTCTCTCCCTGATGTGTCTGATATAAAACTGCTCCCGGACATTTTTGCTGATTTCTTCTGCAAGAAAATTCTCACACTTCGAGAAAGTTTTCCTTCTCCAGAACAGTCTGTTGTCTTGCTTTCTCCAACTTTTTCTGGCACTCCGTTGGTTACTTTCAGTCCTGTTTCAGAGGAATTCATCAAGAAAACTATCCTTCAGACTCCTCCCAAGTCGTGTAAACTTGATCCCATGCCCACCAAATTTCTCTTTGAACACCTTGACCTTTTACTTCCCACTATTACTAACACTATGAATGAGTCTATTACATCTGGTATTGTTCCTCCTGAGTTGAAGACTTCTATCGTCAAGCCTTTATTGACGAAATCCAACTTTGATTCTAATGATCTGAAGAATTACAGACCTATATCCAATCTTTCTTTTCTCTCTAAACTACTTGAACGTCTCATCCTTCAGCAGCTTCTCTCCCATATCTCTGCTCACAGTCTTCTCACTTCTCATCAGTCTGCTTACCGTCCTGGGCACAGCACAGAGACCGTTCTTCTTCGCGTTCGAAATGATCTTCTGATTTCTTTAGACAAAGACAAACTTTCAGTTCTTCTTCTCTTGGATCTTTCGGCCGCTTTCGATACTATTGATCATGAAATTCAACTATCACATCTCAAAAACGAATTTGGAATTCCAAACATTGCTCTTGACTGGTTTCGGTCTTATCTCTCAGAAAGAAAACAAGCTGTTCTCGTTAATGGTATTAAATCTACTGTACAACCGCTTGATTTTGGCGTTCATCAAGGCTCTGTGCTTGGCCCTGTTCTGTTCATACTGTACACCTCTTCTCTCTCACGTCTCATTAACTCACACTCTGTCCGCCATGAAATGTATGCTGATGACACCCAACTTAATCACTCTGACTCTTCTTCTAACTATAATCATTTAGTTCAGACCCTTCAAGATTGTATCGCTGAGGTAAAATTGTGGATGTCAAACAACCGCTTCAAGCTAAATGATAACAAAACTGAGGCTCTCTGTGTTTCTCCGTCATCTGCAGACCCCTCTTCTCTTCCCTCAACTATCGCTGTTGGAACTACTTCTATTTCGTTTTCTGACATTGTTCAAGACCCTGGGTTTCTTTTCGATCAGGATCTCTCCATGCAGCATGTAACGTGGGGTTTATGGGTTGCTGGGCTCTGCACAATGGAATGCTGTAACCCTCACGCTTTATTCGATGGGAACCGCTAGTTAGTCACCCGGTGAATTACTTTAATACATTTATTTATTTAGCCCGGTCTGTGTTAAGGTTGGGGTACAGAGATAGATAGAAAAATGGTAAAAGATCACTGTCACACTAGCTTTCACACGGCTATGAATCATATGTAGTCCAGCCACTTGATAACAGTTAAAATCACACATTTATTTCTTCTACTCTATACAAGATCTTCGATGTACTAATCTACCTTAAAAAGTCATGTCAATGCCAATGATTCGATCACTGATAGTCTAGGCAGCTGTTATGTCTTCATAGGGCACTGGCTACTATCGTTCTTGAAGATTGGACTACTGTGGTCCTCTTTACTATAGTTTCTGAAGAGTGGACTACTCTGGTCCTTTTGCTATCAGTTTTAGTGCACGGTTTCCTCTGCACTTAACTTTTGTGTAGCGGGTTTGAAGCCCTTCGTTGAGGTAGCTTCTGGTACACGCTGGGTCGTCGTGTAGTTTGATTCCTTGACAAGCTGTGTTGTCTTGGAGAGTGTTTTCCAGGGTTGCTCTCTCAGTCTTGTGCTGTAGAGGCTAAACAGCCAACTCGTCCTTTTTGTTGAGTTGGGCGCACGTTATATCTCGCCTGCTCGTCTGTAACATAAGAGACGAAATCCTGCACAACCCTGAGTAATAGGTCTGTGAAGAGCGTCTCACTGAAAGCCAAAGTAGCCCTCAGTGATAGCTCTACATCTCTATACATAAGCGACGAACATTCTGCTACGTCCGTGGTCCACTGGAATCTCAACTCTAATTTCCTATACATATATAAATATAAATCGTGGCTAACTATACAAATACAGAATTAATAATATTATAGACATTCACTGGTACAGCCACTGGTCTGCAAACATACATAGAGGTTAACCAACAGTGGTTCCGTCCGGTATACAACATGGCGTCCAAACCGGTCATGCTTAATACGTGTTCGGCTTCTCCACGTGGTAAGGCAAATTCGGATTAACACTTCAAATCTATGCATAGCAAATTCCACAAACATACTTTCAACAATAATATAAATATATGACGATGAAACAGAAGTATGTTCATTTACCTGTTTGACAAAGTCAGGCTCATGGCTACTTGATTGAATTCTAAAATTCTCAAGTCCTGCTTCCTGGTCTATTCAGGAGAGATTTTACTGCTAACTGTGTAGCTGATTACTGCTCCTCGGTTCAAACTCGACTGCCGTTCTATCTCTATTTGAATCAGCCAGACCTGGTTGATTCCATTCTAAACTGTGTTCCCATAGGCTGGTAATCGACTCGCCTAACGTAGCTACGATGATGTCATTGCCTGCGCTACTACCGCTGTGTGTAACCGGCAGTATATCATTGCTACGCTTGATTACTTCCATCGTCTGCTGCAGCCTAACATTAACATTTTAAGATTACAATGACCAAACAAGGCTACAACGCAAAGTAAGCAGGGTAAAACTAGTCATCTTGCGACACAGCAACACCTTGCAAAAACTTGTCAGATTGCATACATTGAACTTAGACGCATAAGCTCCATTCGACAGTATCTCACACAAGAAGCAACAAAAATACTAGTTAGCACATGCATTCTGTCTAGATTGGATTATTGTAATTCACCCCTCGTGGGTTGCACACAAAAAGTCCTTAGACCTCTTCAGCAAGTCCAAAATGACTGTCTATGTTCCTTCCCGCTCTCTCCGCTCGTCTGCAGATGAAAGGATGTTCCGTGTACCAGGATACGTGAGGGTGAGACACGGTGGTAGAGCCTTTAGTTACTTCTCCGTTCAGACCTGGAACTCGCTACCTTGGTCCGTCCGTCACAGTCCTTCACTGGCGTCTTTTAAAATCAACTTGAAGACGCATCTTTTTAGAGAGGCCTTTTCTTAGGCGCCCTGAGTGAGTGTTTTTGAGTGTAGGGATGTGTGTGTGGTTGCGTGTTATTGAACATCGTACGCATGTTGTGTTTACATTTGTTTGTGTAAAGCGCTTTGTGATTTTGGAAAGCGCTGTATAAATTGCCTATTATTATTATTATTATTATTATTATTATTATTATTATTATTATTATTATTATTATTATTATTATTATGTAGTTTGTACTTGTTTACTACCAATAACTGTTAAAAATCTGTTATATGAATGTCATATTTTTGGCTATGTTATATAAAGAAAAGAATATCGATGTAAATAGTCAAGAATTAATTGACATTTTGTTGCCTAGTCCAGCAATGATATTGCCCGCATGAACTTTTGTAATACTGTTAGATATTTTGTATGGTTATAGTTCAACTTTAAATTGTTATATCATATGTTTGAGTACATGCGCGAGAATGACTGTATGGTCTAGAATCACATATGTGGTTGCAGCTCTGTGGGCAACCATGAGAGTGTACAACATCAGCCCTAAAATTATTGAAGTCATCAAAAGCCTGTATGACAAGGCTACCAGTGCAGTCCTCCACAACAGCGTCATCGGAAACTGGTTCAGAACAACAATCAGTGTGCGTCAGGGATGCCTACTCTCTCCAACACTCTTCAACATCCTCCTAGAGCGCATCATGTCAGATGCCTTTGCAGATCACGGAGGAACAATCAGCATAGGGGGAAGAGCAATCTCCAACCTTCGTTTTGCGGATGACATCGATGGATTGGCAGGAGAGGAACAAGAACTTGAACAGCTGGTACAGAGGCTTGACATTACCTCCAGAGCCTATGGAATGGAAATAAGTGCAGAGAAAACCAAAATGATGACCAACAACACCAATGGCAACAACATGGACATCAAAGTCCAAGGCCAATCCCTCAACACACTGCATAGCTTCACATATTTAGGAGCCATTGTATCAGACAATGGGTCCAGACAGGAAGTCCTCTCCAGGAGCACACAAACAACTGGCGAGGTTAAAGTAAATTTGGAGAGACAGGACCATCAGTCTACATTCCAAGGTAAGGCTGCTGCGCTCCCTTGTGATCTTCATCTTCCTATATGCTTGCGAAACATAGACCCTCACAGCAGATCTACAACGAAGAATACAAAGCATGGAGATGAGGTGCTACAGAAGACTTCTGGGCATTTCCTATACCCAGCACATCACCAACGCCGAAGTCCGACAGACCATCATACAAGCCATTGGACAACATGGTGACCTGCTCACAGCGGTGAAAAAACGGAAACTCCGATGGTATGGCCACGTCACCAGATCATCAGGTCTTGCAAAGACCATCCTGCAAGGCACAGTGCAAGGAGATAGAAGAAGAAGGAGACCGAAAAAGAGGTGGGATAACAACATCCGAGAATGGACTGGTTTGACACTGAGCAAAACAATCAGGGTTGCTGATGACATGGAAAGATGGAGTACGCTGGTTAAACGACCATCTGTGATGCCCCGACGTCCTCCGAGTTACGGGATAGGATAGGATTATTACTATGTTCGTCTCCTCACAGCTCCATCCTTCATACTAATATCACAATTATTTATAATTAATTATATTACATAACCAGTACTATATCAGCGTTTAGTAATGCTATAACATTTATAGGACACCATTTCAAATAAAGCAATATATACCTGCAGACACAGCTGCAAGAAGTCCGGCACCCTCTTCCTCTAGTACAGTCAAGGAAAGAATGACTACTTTTTTTGAATGTGCATTAGTGAGCTGTCGTTCGAGTGTTCAGCTCAACCAATCACAATTTAGCTCTCATAGCTACTACCACTATCTTCTTACAAGAAAAGAAACTAACAATAATATAATGTCATCGGACCCGAATAACTATAATACCAGTCCGTGACAGCTATATACGCAATCATATAAAAAATAATAATACAAATAGTGTATTACTTACGTTCAAGATAATCACCAATTAGTACTCGTTTGCTGAAAGTCTCTCCATTTTGTAAAGTTCCTGTCAGAATCCACGTTTCATTGTGGACATCACTGACTCTCCAAACAACGTTGTAACTGTTCAGTTGAGCCAGTGCCTCCCGAAGGACACAGTTACACCCTTTGGTGGTAGCGCAGGTTCCGTTTGGATAAAGAACCATTTGGCAAATTCGAGGGTAAGGAGGTTTATATCTGTCTTGTGAGATTACAATGACATGGACTGGGTTTATGTTCGAGAGGCATTCACGTTTATACATGACAATGAATGATACGTTGATCTCAGACTCTGGTGTCCATTGCGCACGTTCGATCTTGAACTCAGCACCTGGAGGAAAAAAAAACACACACAACAAATTCTCTATTTATTCATTTATTCAGTGTCTCATGTATTTATTTGTTCATATATTTATTTATTTATTGAAACATTTTTATATAGCGCTTTTCCAGATAAAAGTCGCTAACCGATGCAGTCTAACAAGCTGCCCCAGGAGATCTCTTTATTGTAATTAATCTAATCTAATCCAATCAATCAATCTATCTATCTATCTATCTATCTATCTATCTATCTATCTATCTATCTATCTATCTATCTATCTATCTATCTATCTATCTATCTATCTATCTATCTATCTATCTATCTATATTGTAACGAAGCAGCGTTCGTTATCTATTATAAAGAATCAAGAAACTTATACTACAGAAATACTGAAACTTAGAATGATAAACAAAGGAAGACTTTTTTGGATTGGTTACTTTATTCACAGAAATGCATTTATTCCTTACGAAGATTTAGACAGGAAACAACGTTGAATTAAAATTAATCATAACACAATTTTTTTAGGTAATGAAGGCGGCAGTCCCATGAAAAGAAGAATTAGATAGAACGTGTATGAATGCCAGATGATCCCGTCTCAGTAGCAAAGTCAATGTACGATGAAGGCGGCAGTCTTATGGAAAGAAGATAAGCGGCTCCCCAATGGCGATGAACAGACCACAGCATGTATGATGACTCTTATACGTGAAGCCACTTTCTCTACGTCGCCGAAATATAAGAGAACCCAGTTATTCTATAAAAAGGGCTGGTGTCGGTCTCAAATACACCTGTAGCTAATGGCCTGTCTTAATTGAAAGATAGGTGGAAGAGTCGTGGAGATTCACGAACCTTTTTTCCAGGTTCTCAGATTCCGAAACTAGGTTCCTGAATCTTTTTTTTGTGTCCAAAAGGTACATGAACCTAGCTTCGGGATCTGAAAACCCCGCAAAGAAAGGTTGGTGAACCTCCACAAGCTTTCCATGACCCTTCCCATTAGGACGGGACATAAGGAAAAAGGGAATGCAGAAATGTGTGTTGTGTTGTTGTGTTGTGTGTATGTTGTGTGTGTTGTGTGTAAGTTGTGTGTGTATATTGTGTGTGTGCTGTATGTGTTCTATATGTTGTGTTGTGTGTATGTTGTTTGTGTGTTGTGTGTGTTATTGTGTGTTGTATGTGTTCTATATGTTGTGTTGTGTGTGGTGTGTATGTTGGGTGTGTGAGGTGTGTGTTTGTGTTGTGTGTGTGTGCGTGTGTGTGTGTGTAGAGAAAGTGGAAATGGCAGTTCTACGCCATAAAGTCTCATCCTCTCTCTTTTCTCTTAAAATATGAGCTTTATGAGGATCTTAACGTCACACTCTTTATTCATTCCTTAATTGCCATATTTCTTAAAAATATGTGCTGTTTTAAAGCATCTTAAATCCTGTCTGGACTTAGGCCCCTTTATTAACAAACAATGCATCTGTTGTTTTTTTTCACTTTTCTTCACACACAGAGAGAAAGAGGTGTGTAAATAGAAAAAAGAACAACTTGCCAAGCAAATTGTAAATGTATACTATAGACTGCCTGTCCTGCACTGGTAGAAACCAAACCTTGGACAGTCCGTGTGTTCATCCTCATGGGTGTTGTTATGGATACAGTGTTCTGGACGTTACATTTTGTTTACTTTGCTTATAATTATGATGCTGTTGATAGTCGTACCATATTCACGTTATTATGTGGTACATAATTATGCCAATAGGTTAATATGTGTGCGGCACACACAATTACTTGTATTTTTATAGAGAAAATTACATATACTGATTGTCTCCACAGACATATTAAGGCTTCATATACTCCTTGATATGTCCTCAATGCTTTCTACCCCTTAAATCTTCCCCCAATTTTTTTCTTTTCTACACACCTTTGACTTCACACAATTCCTTGAAACATATTCCTTAAGTGAGATCCAATTGCCCTTATTTTCGGCTATTCATTATTTTATTGGTTCACATTTTCAACCAATGAAATTGTAGGTACATTTTAAAAATATAAATATTATTGAAACTAGAAATTCACGTTCTCTACAAAATGTCATAGGTGTTTGGTGTCTATTATAATTTGGGGAAAATCCCATGTTATAAATAAATCATCATCATCATCATCATCACCATTATCATCATCATCATCATCATCATCATCATCATCATCATCATCATCATCATCATCATCATCATCATTATTATTATTATTATTATTATTATTATTAAACATGCGTACTAGGTAGGTGATTTGCATGCATACGAGATCCAAGAGTGGAATAGAACACAATTAACCCATTTGCACCCAAATTTTATTTTTTGATGAAAGTTATGTGAATGTGTAGCATTTAGCATACAAACAACATATGTGATAGTTATTTTGAGGAAATATGTTAAAAAAGTGGTTTTATGAGAGTGTTTGTGGCGATCCCAAATATGGGATCGTGGGAGCGAGAGGGTAGGGGTTTTCACTTATGGGCACATCAAGAAGGAACGCAAACAGATGTATTTATTTGAACTTTATTTTTATCTGTTTCAAACATCACAAGTCCTCTGTGAAAGAAAAAGGTTTTGCCATTATAAAAAGTTAAAAATTACAAAAGACTAAATACCGAAATCTCCCAGAAATAGTGCAAAAGTAAGCCAGTGCAGCCTCAAATGAATCATTTTCAAAGAAATATTCCAACTTGGTACACAAACATTACAACCTAGATAAATACAGATAATTTTACAAAAGAAAAAAAATGCATGTGTGATAGAAGTAAAAAAAACTGTCACAAAGTGCCAGCACAGTGAAGTGCCATCATCAAAGAAATCTGAAACAAATGCTGAAAGTCTACTAAATGCAATCTAAACATTTGTAAAAGGAACATAGATTATTCGAAACACGAATGGTTTGTAAGAAAAGACAACATGCAATAACATCAGAGTAGAATGTATTTCAGTCCTGTCATCAGCATCATTGTGCCATTTCACTGAGAATGAAACCTGGCAAAGCATCTGTCATGTACACCGACATTTCATGCATATGTGCTTCGTCTTCATGCCACAATAGGCACACTTGAGCTGGGTCGGTGAGGGCTGCACCAGGTGGTCAAGTCGGTCCAATCGGATGTTGTCTGGGACACGCTTGTCAAGCTTGGGGAACCCTCTGGGGCGTCCTTGAGTAAAGCAGGAGCGCTGGTTCCGGCAAGGAGTGATCGAGCAATTGAACGACGAGTGGCCAGGAGGTTGTTGGTCCTGTTCACTACATCACTCGACAGCCTCCGGAGGTACCAGGCTTATTGGACACACAGGTCCACACAGTATGCAAATATTGGTCACCACCACTTCTTTGATCTGATCGTCGTCCGATATTTCTCAAAATTCTGATCCATGAGATCTATTCCAGCCATGGTGCGGTTGTAGTGCCTTATGATGTTAGGCTGGCCAATGTTGACACGTCTCCCATCTGCTCTTGACCAACGCTTTGCTGACTGTATTGGGTTTACACCAACGAAGTTGGAGACGGCATTGACAACATTGTTGTAATTCCAACTGACAACCACAGTTCCATTTTTGATGTCAGTAGAATAGTCGAAGGGGCCTCCGGGTTTTCTCCATCTCCTTCATAGTCTTGAGAGGACAATCTCCAGTGCGGTTTGAGCGAAGTGTTCCAGTGCACGCGATCTTCTTGGTCAGGCATTCGACAATGGCCAGGGAGGTAAATAAGTTGTCAAACGTGAGGTGGTAGGAGTAGCTGCCTTGTTCTTGAAGCTCTGAAATGAGGTCTACCACCACGGAACCCCCCATTTCAAGTTCAGGATACTCAGTTTGTCGTCCTCGAGCTCCTTGGTAGGGATCAAACTGGACCACATAGCCCAGTGGTTTAGCCATGCGCCAAGACCCACATCACTCGTACGACCCACGCTTGAATATGGAGCTACGATATGGGACCCTTATTTGAAACAGGAGGTAGATAAGCTTGAAAGAGTTCAACGCCAGGCAGCCCGCTTCATAACAAGAGACTATAAGTCCCGGAAACCCAAGTTGCGTGAGCGCCATGCTGGAAACCCTGAAACTCCCATCACTTGAAGAACGACGCAGGCAGCTTCGCCTCAAACTCTTCCACAGAATGGTAGATGGCGAAATCCCAGCACTACCTCCTGACAAGTTCCTCCACCCTGCCCCTACCGGCCGATGAAGAATACGTCCTACAAGGTTTAAAGACTACAGCAGTGACAACATCGTCCAAAGGCAAGCGGTGAATAACTCGCGCGGCTTCCGCATCCCTCCATGCAGGACCGAACAGTACAAGCACTCATTCTTTGTACGGACTGCAGTCGAGTGGAATCAACTAAACAACGATGACATCGCCAGCGCAGCATCACCAGCGCTGAGGACGTCACCGCTAGGGCTGTCAATCCACTGACCAATTCCATGTTTTTAACCAGTTTTTAAAACCAGTGACATTTGACGTTTTTACCAAGACCCTCCAACAAGTAGATTGCGCCCCCAGACCCGTCACGACGATAGCCAACAAGGCTCCTGTGACGTATTATTCCAGATCCAGATCCAGATCTTGAAGCCAAAACGAATAGGCTTGCCTCTGATGAATTGTTTAGCTCCATGCTTGCCGAAGTATGGGATCATTGACTCATCAATACTCAAGTTCTGGGTCTTCATGAATGTGAAGAACTTCAAAAAATTCTCGTTGATCAAGCTGACGAGAATTCGGACTTTGCTGAACTTGTCACCAGCGTCTAGGTTGGCATTATCACCGAGATAAAGATATCTCATGAGCTCATCAAATCGATTTCTAGACATTGCAGCAGAGATAGCTTCATTGTGGACATCGGGGCCAAGATGGACAAAACTTCATGTACGTCCTGAAAAAACACACAGGACAAATATTACGGTAAATTTTGGTAAAAAGACAACAGCAGAGAATGTTTTAGAATGTTGCTTATGTTCCCTAGCATTGTAAGAACCTGTAAATAACATAGTACATGAGTACATGAGAGATAACATACATAGAACACTAGAGTACTACAAGTGAAAAACCCCTACCCTCTCGCTCCCGCGATCCCATATTTGGGATCGAACTTTGACCTTTAGCTACTTCAAAACTAAAAGCTTTACAGAAAAACTGAGAGACTTGATTTTAGATAATAGGCAGAACTGTAACTTTGCTTCATAAGGTGTTACAAAAATCCTAACTGGTAACATGCTATTATAGCTTACCTTTTATGTGTTGCCATGCTGCTGTTGAAATCTGGGGGGTGTCAATTTCAAAGTGACAGAAAGTCAAGTGTTAAAGGCCAGTCACTCCCTATTTACATTAAAACTTCTCTGCTAGTCTCCCTTCAGCTGTCAAAACAATTGTGAACAGGAAAACCCAAATATAGTGATGACAGCACATTGGATTCACGTGATCCCATATATGGGATCGTGGTAGCAAATGGGTTAAATTATATTTAAGAGAAGGTTAGGGAAAAAACACCATGTACAATAGATAAACAAATAAATAAATAATATGAATATATTAATAAATCAGTAACTAACAAATAAATAAATAAATAAATAAATAAAGTAAAGGCACCTCAAAGCAATATTAAACAAACATAGCATTAATTCTAAATTTCAAGAATGGTACTGGATGCGACCAATCTAAAATAAATTTTTAAAAAAAGAATGTCCTCCCTGTCTTTTAATAGCGATCTCTCTGCCTTTACCCCACATGTTTGAGTGATAGATGTGTTTGTATTTGTGAAAGTGGGTGATATATGTGGGCGTGTATGTTGGTAAGATCGCCGCCCTTTGAACCTGATTGTTGATTTGGGGAAAAGAGCGTAGATAGCATCCAATATTATTTTTATTATTAGCATTATTACTAACACAACCTCTCAATGAAATGTAATCAATTAAAAACTTACATTGGGAAGATACGCCGAGAAAACAGCATAGCATCAAATACATGCCGCTTTTCATCATGTTGAATTGCATCGTCTTGCATTGCTCTCCCTTTATACTGTGAACGCCTGTTGTTTCTGCCATCACTAAAATAGTAGTAGTAGATTATTGTGAAAAAAATTAGCCTCGTCAGTTAGAGAGTTTATTCGACAAAAATTCTGAATTTTTCTCAAATGGGATTAAGTCAGTTTAGGAAAAGATGCGAGAGATGGAATTGTTTGGGAAGAAAAAAAATCAATGACGGAAACAAAAACTGACGTTTCGGAACCTAGTTTCTTTATCAACAAAACAATCGTCTTTACTTCAAGAATTAGCAACCGTCTTCTCACTCATTAGTATAAAACAAAGCTTGCTTGATTTGTGCAGCAGCCATAATTAGGTTTAAACCAGATATAAAAATAGCTCCATAGCGTGACACCTGTCGGTCACTATGCATCAGTTCCAAAAAATGAACCATGTTTAATTATACACAATATACGGGGACCTTACAGTTGATTTGAATTATGTAACACATATTAGGACAAAATAATAGCAATAAAAAAATAAAATAAGTAAATAAAATGAAATAAATACATAAATTCACCAGGGTTCCACATTTTGCTTTGAGCACAATGGTTTCTTTCAACAAAGACTGCTACTATACGACCAGTAACTTCGACACTTTGTTTTAAACAAACCCACACAATTCACACACACACAATTAACAACACAGCATTAGTGACCTTCTTATTTAAGAACGTGGTGGCAGAGCAACTGAAAATTTCGCTTTCTAGCATTTGCAGTCAATTTAGGGTTAAATCAACATCAGCAATTGATCACATGCCTCCCCAAAACAATAATTTCCTTATTTCCAACAAGTTCTCATGTTAACTGAAATAATTATGCTTTGTTAGAGTTACGTAAATATAAAAGGGTTTTTAATGTAAATCTGAGACCAATTTTATGTTTAAAACTTACTTCCTTCTTCTTCTTCTTCTCTCTCTCTCTCTCTCTCTCTCTCTCTCTCTCTCTCTCTCTCTTTCTCTCTCTCTCTCTCGCACACTTAGCAGAGAGAGATTTCAGATTTCAGAATTTAATGCATTTCACGGCCTTTAGCCCATATGCATACCAAGGAACAGAGGGGAAGGGAGGTCATTCCTTCACCAACTCTCGAGCAATGGTATTTTCTCAATACAACAAATTCAAAATAGAATTCAAGCTACGTCAACAACAAACTGGAGAAAAATTCTTGTAAACATAATATAGTGTAGGATACAAAAGGATTAAGCTATAATAATTTAAAAAAAAAAAAGACTAAAAAAACAAACAAAATAAAAACACGTAAATAATACATAATTATATAAATGACAATAATTATTACATGATCCCATAAAAACATTGATAACGATAACGACTGTATGATACAATGGAAAAAACCAAACAAGTGATGTTATTAATAACTGTATGACAATGATTTGTTACATGTTTCAGTCTTTATTTTCCATTTATTATTTAGGGATTGACGTCTGTAGAATAATTATATGAAAGTATTCTATAGAAGAAGGCAAATTATTGATAGTTAATCAGCATTCGTTACATAATAGAGGTTCATGAAATCAATGTTTGGTCGACAAGTTTCTTCCTTCTTCCTACAGCATAATAGATGTATTTGCTAAGAGAACGATATCTGTCAGAGTCATAATTTACAAGCAATTGTGTAACAGACATGAGGTTATTTATGAATCTGCTGCGCAGATCGTTGTACAATGGACAAACAAAAACAAAATGATGTTCATCTTCCAGTTGACTCTTACAGTAATCACACATTTTATTTAATACATTTTCACTATACTTGTGCATATTGTTGTTAATCGGTAGAACTCCAAATCTAAACTGAGTGTTACGTTGAAACGCGAAGGATAGTATGCCTGAAGCACGCACGATAGATCTAATCGTTTCGTTTTGCAAAGTATTCAATAATAGAGTGTATTTACCTTTGATTTGAGTTTGCATTATAAACCGATTTGCTTTGTATAACGTTGATGATTTTCGTTGGTCGATATTGTTGGAGAATTCTCTAGATCTGCTTGTTTACTATCGATCGAAGTTTCGAGATATTTGAGAGCATTCTTTTGACAGAAAGAAAGGTTGTATGACGTAAAACAGTGATGATGAAATTAATTCTGATTGGTTGAGGTGTGTCACGTTGGGGGGGGGGGGGGGGGTTTCTCGCTCTTTCTGGAGTTTATAGAGACTGTATATATATATATATATATATATATATATATATATATATATATATATATATATATATATATATATATATATATATAGATATAGATATATGTACAAGGTGCGGTTGGGTCGACAAAATGTCTACCTAAATGATACTTTTACTGCAGGGCTTCTTTAAGGCGACCAAAATCGGGGTCGACCTAATGTTTTTGCCTCTGCCGGCTAAACCAATTACCAGGGAAAGATAGTAGTTTGCGCTATTGAGGATCCAGTGTCGACCGTCCTTGACCGCTACTGAAATTTAATTTGAGAATAAATATGAATGGGAAAAGCTACACTTTGTATATGACCATTTATGGCGACCACAGTAAAAGTTTTCATTATGTTGACCACTGTATTTTTGGCATTAACTTTTTAAAGAAGATCTATATCTTTGTGAAATTAGTTCTTTTTTCAATTCTAATATGCACTGACACAATATTAAAGTTTGAAGTCTGTGTGTTTAATAGTTTTATTTTACCAAGAAATTACCTCTGCTTTGGACCCAAATGTCTATATCTTTGTTTGAGAGAGAGAGCGCTCTCTCTGACCAATGTGACTTCGTTTCCGTGATGATGTCATTTCCTTTCTGGGCGCTTGCGTTTACGCTTGGATTTGTGAGGATGAAATACAAAAGTAAGTGATGCTTTTTAGACAGTTTCTTAATTTTAATCTGTTTTATAATCTATCAGTGCATTGTTATGATCAAACACACCGGCTATGTTTATTAACCTGGAAATTTTGGGTTGTTATTGATCGGCTAGTCCTACAACTGTTTTTTAAGACTTCAATTGTAGATCGACGAAATTTGGCCCAATGCATAGCGGTAGACTTCACACGAAGTTATCAACTAGTTCGCAAGTTACGAACTTTGAGCGGTAGTTCGTAATGCATGAGCGAGTAGGCCGCACCTAAGTTACCAACAACGGGAGTCTACATCGGAAGTGGACTACTAGCTCGAAGCTAGTAACTACGCGAAAACAAACATGGCGTGCGTTCTTTCGTGTAGGCAGCAAAATCGCCGATTGCTTCAAAGAAATCGAGTATTTAGAGACATAACACATCCATTTGAGGTGTGGTATAATAGTCAATTTCTAAAAAGATACTGATTGCCGAGAACATGATTTTAGAGCTAGCCAATGTGCTAGACAGCAATCGAATTTCCCCCTTGCAAGAAATAGGTCATCAGCCCATTGTTGCAGTTGTTGTACTCCGGTGATACGCCACTGGCTGTAGCCTGACACATGCTTTCAAGGATATTGTTTACATTTGCAAAAATAATACAACTATAAAACATATCATTCATGACTGCAGTGCAACAATATATTCCACATAACATTCATACTGTTCAAAGTATATTTTTTTTTAATTGACTATTGAATAATAGCGAAATCTTTCAGTTATAGTCCTGTTTGACATTTTCAATAAACATTACAATCATAATATTTCATACACAGTCATCGCATAAAGTTGACTTTAATTATGATAAAATTACATAAGATTGACGTCACTTTGTTTTCCCGATGTTAATATGTCATTATTTATTCATTTATTTATCGGAGATTCCCATGCCTAAAAATATCAGGTAGGCCTACGTCAGAACTTCTTAGTCAACAGATGGGTTGGATATGTGCATAGCGCTCTACTGTAGTTCGCAACTATTTGAAAGTTTATAACTTCAAAGTTTGTAACTTTCCGCAATTGAAGTCTGCTGCTATGCATCGGACCCTAAAGACTGCCATCTTACTCCATAGCGGCAAGTACGCGACTTTGATCTCAGCTTAAACTAGGCAACACATTTTTAAAAATCAATATTAATATTCAGATTTAAAATCATGAACATACACAATTTTGCCGGGATTTTACCGTTGAACTGCTATAACAAACGAACGTTGTGGCCAAGTGGGCTATGGTGTGACTAACTTGCCTTGTCCACAAGCCAGAAACTAATGGTGCCTGACAAGTTTGGGTTCGATCCAGCATCTGGGCGTTATGTTTCTCCGAATATTATTTACTTTCGACTCGGGCAACGTCTCGGGGGTTTTATCCGGGTACTCCGTTTGCTCCCCCAGCAAAATTTAAAAACAAAAAAATCACAAATAATGTTAGAAAGGTTGGGTTTGGGCGTGCCACAGGCTGCGACGACTACGCCTTCCCCATGGTAGGCGGCCCAGAGTTTCCCGATAGAAAGGGATAAAATAGACAGCAACAACAACATAACATAAAACTGTCCTTCGCTGAGGCAATCACCATAAGCAAAGAACTCTGTGAATGCTTACCTAGGGCTGCCTATACATTATCACCTATACATTTTGTCGCCTGCAACGAAGTGGAAGAACGATGTATTTCCAAGCTTATAAAATAATTACATTTGTTTCAGAACTCAGGAGGAATAAAAAAAAAGGAATACTGTAAATTTACATCAAAACTGATATATTATGACTAATATTTGAATTGTTTTTGTTTTTATATGGTCCGGAGTGTTGTTGATTCCTTGGAACGGTATTGTTTGTCATCTCTGTCTTTTTGTTTCTCATTATATTATTTAAATCTGTTTACAATTTCAGATAATGTCAAAGAAATTACTTCAAAAATTATCACCAGACCGACAGGTGAACATTTTTAAAAGTGCTCTAGGTAAGTCTTTTCTGTAAAAACAAACAAACAAGCAAACAAACAAAACCCACATTTACTCATTAATTAATTAATAAATATTATTAGTCTACATTGGTCTTGTGTTAACCTAGCTTTGGAGTGACCACCCCCACTCGTCCCCTTCTCCCTTCCATTTTTTGTGATTATATATATTGCTGTGTTATCATCATGTCACTCTATTTATAAACCGATTAGCAATGCCATTACTGGAAACTGTTCATTTGTAGTTCTTTTTAATAATTTATAAATCGTATCCAGATAACAGTTTATTATCTAATAAAAACATCTGTATAATTCTTGGGTGCTTTATAAAACATCAGAATTAACAACTACCGAACTGCGATGACCAGCGATTTTGTGTGAATAAATTCAATCTTTCCCGAAATGATATAATTATCATCCTCAATGTTGCATCTGTAACGTGGATGAGTCACACTTGTGTGGCAACAGCATTCCCATTGGGTCCACAGCACGCCCCTTCCACAGTTGAGGTTTGTCTGAGCAACAAAATCCTATCACCTTTGCGGGGTTCAAACCCAGGACTTCCCAGTCTGTAAACCATTGTGCTAAGTACTACACAAGTGCTACTGTGGCTTGTAATGTTACTACTAATATATAAGTAGTACTATTTATTTTTCTCTATATTTCAGCTTCTACAAAATCTAACACAGCTGAGGTTGATGACAGTATAGAAAACTCCAGAATTAATATGGATTGCACCTTGCCTGAATATAGGCCTTTACATTCAGGACAAGAAAAGACAGATGAAGGTAAACTTCTTCTTTTAATGCATCTTTCTTTTCCTTCTGCTATTGGTCCATTCCTATCATATCCTATCCTGTCCCGTAACCCGGAGGTCGTAGGGGCACCACAGATGATCGTTTAACCAGCATACTCCATCTTTCTCTGTCCACAGCAGCCCTGATGGCTTCGCTTAGTGTCAAACCAGTCCATTCTCGAATGTTGTCCTCCCACCTCTTTTTCGGTCTCCCTCTTCTTCTACCTCCTTGCACTGTTCCTTGCAGAATGGTCTTTGCAAGGCCTGATGATCTGGTGACGTGGCCATACCATCGTAGTTTCCGTTTCTTCACCACTGTGAGCAGGTCATCGTGTTGTCCAATGGCTTGTGTGATGGTCTGTCGGACTTCGTCGTTGGTGATGTGTTGGGTATAAGAAATGCCCAGAAGTCTTCTGTAGCACCTCATCTCCATGCTTTGTATTCTTCGTTGGAGATCTGCTGTGAGGGTCCGTGCTTCACAAGCATATAGGAAGATGGAGATGACAAGGGAGCTCAGCAGTCTCACTTTGGAATGTAGACTGATGGTCCTGTCTTTCCAAATGGGCTTCAATCCTGTCACGGCAGCAGCTGTTTGTGCGATCCTGGAGAGGACTTCCTGTCGGGACCCATTTTCTGACACAATGACTCCCAAATATTTGAAGCTATGCACTGTTGAGGGATTGGCCTTGGACTTTGATGTCCGTGTTGATGCCATTGGTGTTGTTGGTCATCCTTTTGGTCTTCTCTGCACTTATTTTTATTCCATAAGCTCTGGAGGTGGTGTCAAGCCTCTGTACCAGCTGTTCAAGTTATTGTTCCTCTCCAGCCAATCCATCAATGTCATCCGGAAAACGAAGATTGGAGATTGCTCTATCCCCTATGCTGACTGTGACTTTGTGATCTGCAAGAGCATCTGACATGATGCGCTCTAGGAAGATGTTGAAGAGTGTTTATTTATTTATTTTATTTATTTAATCGTTCTTATATAGCGCTTTTCCAGCTCAAGAGCTGCTCAAGGCGCTGGCCGATACAGGATCTAACTCAAGCCGCCCGAGACGCCCACCCGCAGCCTTTGGGCGCATGGTCTGACGCCCGGACAACTGAGCACAATCCTGGGCAGCCAGGGATGGGGGAGAAGGACCTAGGAGCATGCTGGGTATTTTCTTGTCACCGGCACTCACCCGTCTAGTACATGAGCGTCAGGATCTTTAAAGTCCGTTATGATGGAATGTATGCGACACAGACTAGACCTCAGTTTATACTCTCATCCGAAGAGTGTTGGAGAGAGTAGGCATCCTTGACGCACACCGATTGTTGTTCTGAACCAGTTCCCGATGACGCTGTTATGGAGGACTGCACTGGTAGCCTTGTCATACAGGCTTTTGATGACTTCAATAATTTTAGGGCTGATGTTGTACACTTTCATTTTTGCCCATAGAGCTGCATGCCAGACTCGGTCAAACGCCTTCTTGAAGTCTATGAACACATGATATAGATGTTGTTGGTGCTGTGGGTATTTCTCACAGATTATTCTGAGGTTGAAAATCTGTTCAATGGTACTTCGCCCTGCCCTGAATCCTGCTTGTTCTTCAGCGATGATTTGTTCAGCTTTGGGTTTCAACCTGTTGAGTATTATTTTCAGGAGGACCTTGCTGGGATGGCTGATGAGGCTGATGGTGCGGTAATGTTCACACTCCTGAAGGTTACCTTTTTTGGGAAGAGTGATGACAAGCGACTGGGTCCATGGTGTAGGCCACTCCCCACTCTGCCAGATCTTGTTACAGATAATGGTGAGGGCATCAATCATCTCTTCTCCGCCTGCTTGTAGCTATTTCGCGGGTATATTGTCCACTCCCGTTGACTTCCCTTTCTTCAGCGATTGCACTGCTGCCTCAACTTCTTCCATTCAATTCAATTTTGTTGGGTCACGTAAACTTTTGAAGTACTAGTCCCTTACTAACAGGTTTTTTTAGGCAAATTCTATTATAATCCAACAACATAACCCTGGAAAAATCTACAGGCAAATGTTATTAATACATAGATTGTGTTGATAGTGCAAAATCAATACAGCACTAAGTGTGTTGAACCCCCCCCCCCCCCCACACACTATTCCCTGCCTTAGGCTGCATTAGTCTACAGATGTATAATTACAAGAAAATAAGTGTCATTGGCTGTCTACCACAGAGATTTGTTTCCTTGCTGTTATTCTAAAGTTATAATTTTTGTACATATTTTTATTTGTGTATAGTTCCAGACACTGGGTCTTGTCAGGAATGCACCATGCTTGAAGTTGGACCAGCTGATAAGGATTACACGATAACTGAAGGTGAGCCATCTAGACAAGAGAATGATAGATGTAAGCTTTTTATCTCTAAGTTTTTATCAGTTGTTCTTTTACTTCTTAGTAAAAAAACAACTGATAAAAACTTCATCTTCCATTAAAGTACGTACTTTCAGAAACCCAATACCACTGCACAGGCAATATTTACAGTTAAATTGTAATTGAATCATGAATTTAGTCAACACTAATACAGCAGTAGAGACTTTAGAGAAAACCAAATAGAGCTTGAACTCACCATTGGGATTGATTCCTGTGTCGTGTGGCATTCATTTGTTTTACACATTATAGTCATTAGCTGTCTACCAAAGTTTACACTGCTTATAAATTTTCTAAAACATTTTTTCTGTTTTTCAGAAGTTTTATTTTGGTGGTGCAATATTTGTGTATTGTTCCAGACATTGACGAGCCTGAGGCTGGGTCTGGTCAGGATTCATCATGCTTGAAGTTGGAGCGCCTAGCGCCTGCTAAAGACCACGCCATACCTGAACCTGGGCCCGGTAGACAAGGCGAAGACTGATAAATGTAAGCATTTTATCCTTGAGTTTTATCAATTCTTTTGCTACCTATAATAATAATAATAATAATAATAATAATAATAATAATAATAATAATAATAATAATAATAATATTATTATTATTATTATTATTATTATTATTATTTGATTTATAAAGCGCACTATCAAACAATAGCCAGCTCAATAGCTGAGCTGAGCTTCATTAGTACGGCTCTTGAGGTTTTATTTTGGTATTGCAATATTTGTGTATGCTTCCAGACATTGACGAGCTTGGTGCTGGGTGCAGTCTGAATCAGGATTTTACCATGCTTGAAGTAGAACCGGTTGATAAGGAGGATCAAGCCATGCCAGAAGTTGGATCGGCTGATGACCACTCCATGCTTGAAGGCTCTTCAACTTCAAACCAAAAGAGGACTCGATATAAGAGAAAACTTTCAAATCCGTGTGTTTACTGTGGACAATTTCAATCCAAACTAACTTAATCGAAAGCATAAATATGAGGAAGCTGTGCAAGCTGCAGCAAAACTTCTCCACACAGAGAAAAAATTGGTTTTTACTGCCTTAAAGAAAGAAGAGATATATTTAAAAAAAATGTTCAGTTGAAGAATGAAGACAAAGAACTTTTAAGATAAAGAAGTCAGGGCAATTACAGACTCGTTATTTGCAGTGGCTGCAAGGGATTGTTTGGTAAAAGAAGAGTGAGCCAACATAAAAAGACACTTTCAAATACAGGAAACTTAAATAAATAATAATAATAATACAGGATACTATACGCGCCTTTCCCCAAATCATTCAGGCTCAAAGCGCGGCGATCTATACCAACATACACGCTCACCTGTCTCATCCACCCTCACACACACCAAATACACATCCATCACTCAAACAGGTGGTGTAAAAGCAGGGAGATCGCTATTAGAAGACGGAAAGAAAATCGAATTTTTATTTTGGAAATTTTTATATTGACTGCGTCCTGTACCATTATTGAAGGTAAATTAAATTTTATTATTAAATGCAACCATTGTTGATTTCGTTGCCTAAAAAACTGATTTGTGTGCCTGCTGACTTTCAAACTAAAGTATTAGATCGTTTCAAAGATGACAAAGTGGATTAATCTTTGTCGAAGAGACTTTTGTGCGCTGACCTTGAAGGTTAAGGCCATATCAGGCCTTGCAAGATCATGCAAAAAAAAAAAGGTTATCGTACAGTGGAATGGCTGTTTATTTAACCCATAGTATGCAACAACAATGGGTTATTTGATCAGACATCCATGAGAGATCACGCGAGGGTCAAGGTCATCACAAGGTCAAGGTCATCCCAAGGGGTTTTTTGGGCATAATGCAACTTTAGCTGTATTTATTTGATATTACATGAGTGTATTTGGAACCGGAGGTCAACGTCAAGAGCATAGAAAGATCAAAGTCGGTATTTTAATTTATTGCCACCATTATTTTTTTCTGGACACTCATTTTCATGTTAAATATTGCGAGTTCTATATGCAGCATGTGAGTCACTTGGGCTTTGCCCTTTAAGTTTTGATGAGTATTAATTAGTAATTTTCTTTTATATGTGTGAAACAGTTTGTACTCTCTCTCTTGCCCTCTCCTATTTTTGCTTTAATTTTGCGTATTTCGTTTTAAAGTATTGTTTTGAGATTTCATTACTCATTGTACTTTTGTTATCTTTTTGATGTCCTATTTATTGCTCTTTTTTTATTTTGTGTGGATATGTGAGCGTGCATGTGTTCCGTTTGCCTCCTCCTCCCATCTCCTCACCCACACCTAACATAAACGCCTGAAATTAAACGTGTTTCGCTTTGCATTGATTTGTTACATATGTGAAATAAAAGCATTATATAATGCAATTTGATTTTTAACAACAGCATTATAAGACATTAATTGTTGAAGTTATTGTGAATATGGACTGAATTTTTTTTTGGTCTCTCTCTCTCTCTCTCTCTCTCTCTCTCTCTCTCTCTCTCTCTCTCTCTCTCTCTTGTTTTTGGTTTAGTTTTATATATTTTGTTCTAACATATTGTCTTGAGATTTCATTATTCATTGTACATTTGTTATCTTTTAGATGTACTATTTATTGTCATTTTGAAATTGTGTGTGGGTGAGTGAGTGTGCGTGTGTTCGGTTTGCCCCCTCCCACCACTTTTCCCCAATCCCTTACACAAGGGTCTGGAATTAAACTTTTGCCTTGCATTGTAATATATGCGAAAAAAGCATTATATAAAACAACTTGATTTTTAACAACTGCAAATTACAAGACACTAATTGTTGAAGTTCTCGTGAATAAATAAAGACTTAAATTATTCAAGTTCTTAATCAGTCAGTCTCTCTCTCTGTATGATTCTCTCTCTGTGTATGATTCTTCTCTCTCTCTCTCTCTCTCTCTCTCTCTCTCTCTCTCTCTCTGTATGATTCTTCTCTCTCTCCCTCTCTCTCTCTCTGTATGATTCTTCTCTCTCTCTCTCTCTCTCTCTCTCTCTCTCTCTCTCTCTCTCTCTCTCTCTCTCTCTCTCTCTCTCTCTCTCTCCAGGGTCCGCACAGGTCTGTGAAGTCTTTGAAAGTTTGGGAAATTTGAGAGGGTGTTTTCCAGTCTGTGAAAGTGTGAAAATTGAGCAAAACTGTCTGGGTCAGTGAAAGTCTTGGAAAACTGATTCAACAATCTAAGCACTTGTCTTTGCTTGGTAAAAACGATGTGCAAAATAAAATAAAAAAATTTTAAATACATAAATAAAATGAGAAGCGAATATTCCCGAATCTGGAAAATTCAAGAAGTCTACTTTCAGTTTCTAATGTTTCATTTCCGGTTTCTAATTATTCATTTCCGTTTATTGACATCCGGGCTTCTACATCAATGTTTGGCGCCGCGTGTGATCGGTAATATTTTACACTTTGTGCACAATGCCGGACTCATGTTCGTTTCGTGATGAATGGTTGGAAAAACCAGAATATACAGCTTGGATAAAAAAAATAGAGAATATAAAGGAAGCGTTTTGCAAAGTATGCCAAACAAAAATTCACATTGCTTCTATAGGTGAAGGGGCTTTGAAAAGCATCCTTACAGAAAACTGCAGACTCTAAAGCAGAAGATGCTGAAAAACATAACAGATTGGACCTCATCTCACAGTCCAGTCAGTGCCTTGAGAAAGAAAGCAAAAGACAAAGAGGAGAAGAAATAAAGGGGGTGGAGAAGCTGATCCAAGAAAAATCCGTTGTTTGAAAGAACATACATTTTGTTTAAATAGTGTGCATACATGTACAGTAATCCTCCACCCCCGCCCCAACCCCCACCCCCCAACCCCCCCCCCCCAAAAAAAAAATCTGCTTCTTGAAAGAACATATATTTTGGTATAAATAGTATGGCAATGTACAGTAGATGAATAGGCCTATATCAACAGAAACTGCTGCTGAATCAGATATTGGACGATGCATTCATTCGGATCTTGTGACAAGTAACATGACTGAAACTAAAAAATAATGTGCATGCACTGAGAGCTGCAGGTAAATAATTATTTTCTATTTATGCTGCTGCCATACATATGCATGGGATGGAATACTGGTTTATATTTCGTTTGGAGTTTGCTGCGAATTGAGTCAGTGAAAAAGTATGTAGCGGTTGGGAAAGTTTGGGAAAAGCTTGGGAATTTTGAAACCACTTTTCTGTACTGACCCTGCTCTCTCTCTCTGTATGATTCTTCTCTCTCTCTCTCTCTCTCTCTCTCTGTATGATTCTTCTCTCTCTCTCTTTCCCTCTCTCTCTCTGTGTGATTCTAGAACATGTAAGCACTATTAATTTTCTTGCATACCCACAAATGCATAATTAAAATAAACAAATAGAAACAAGTGCTATAAATAATAAAATAATACATTACAAAGTGTCACATATTCCAAACAATTCACAACTTCAAACTATTTTTAAATGCCTTCATTGCACATTGTTTTTATTGCTTACCACTTCAAAAAGTCATAATTTGGATAAAAATATTCAAATGCAAAACAGAAAATTAATGATACAATAAAAGCACACACAAATAAATTACTAAGGAATTTATATTATGTTCATTACGATTGTTAGACATGTGATTATTACATTTAAAAAACTGAAAATCATAGTGAAAACAATACACAATTCAATATTTTTTAACAAGTATGATTCTTTCATTTTATCATTATTGTTAATATACACTAGTACTTATCATTTTTACTATGTTTTATTGTTATTTACTTTACTGTAGTTTGCATGCTTAAGACTATTAAGAGGGAAAATGTGGTAGACAAAAGCAGCAAGAACCCATAAAACGTTTACTAAGATAGTATAAGTTGTCTTAACAAGCAAATTTACTGTTGTCGACATAACAGTTTAAATTATGGTATATATGTTATGTCTACCTAAGCGGTAATTTAACCGTGGTCGACTTAACAGTGCTAAAGTACTTAGTAAACAGAAGGTCGACCACTTAAAATTCTATATGTGTTGTTATTTGATGCAATCATAAAATCTTATCCATTTAGTCATAGAAGGAAAAGACAATGAACATAGTTAAAGGACATCGTCACAGATTTATAAAGACCAAATATAGCCATGGTCGACTTATAGCATATATTTACTGTGGTCGACCCATGTGCACATTTGGCCTTATATATATATATATATATATATATATATATATATATATATATATATATAGATATATATATATATATATAGTGCCGCACTGTTTCAAAGGTGTGCTGTTGATAGTGAGTTGGAAAGTAAAAGTTGAGAGTGGAAAAGTGATTGAGCGATTGTATGCAGTTGTTGATGTGTGCTGAATAAAAGTGGAAAACTTCATACGAAGACTCAGTGACTTGTATGCTGATTGAACGGGTTACGTGGATAATCCAATCCGAGCTTACACTCATCAGGAGCATTCACGCATTGGGGCTGAATCTACTACTGATTGAAAACACCACCATCAAACGGAGTGTAACATTTTGGGGGCCAAGCTGCGATCCACGTCATAGCCAAGGGTTCAACTGCTACAACAAGCGAGTCAACGTTACGAGAGGCAGTCATCGAGGGTAGTTGCCAACGAGTTGCGTCGAGAGGGGCCAACATACTGGGACTACATCCGATAGATTCGGGTTGACTGCAAGGGCGTGTAGTCGCTGAAGAGTTGCTTCGTGAGCGAACAACAGATCGGAACTACGTGGCTGCCGCAAGACTACGTCGAGGGACAGTCTCGGAGCTACATCGCCAGTATTAGAGAGAGCGACGAGCGGACGTCGAGTCTACTTCAGCACAGGAGCGTATACATCAACACCAGCGTGGTGCAGCGTCGCATACGACGAGGACAGCGGGGCCTGCGTCAGCGAAGGCGACTAGTGGCAAGCATCAGCGCTACTGCAGAAAGCGTGCTGTTCTAGAACAGTCTAGAAAGGTACAGCACAGTCAAGAACTTTCCAGAAAAAGAACTTCCCAGAAACAGGGTGGGGAACAACTCATTGAGAAAAACTCTGAAAAGGCCGGGGTCCAGGGGCCGCCTAGGCCCCGGCGGGGTCAAGGGGCAGGGCCCTTGTAAAATGTGCACGTTTTTAAGCCATACCAAGAGTGGCATAGTAACAGTGCAGTAAATGTATAGTGAACTGAACCAACCAAATATGAAAGAAAAGTAATAATTATTAGAAAAAGCTTGAACAAACACAGGAGCACACACACACACTTGTGTTTTATGACAATAAAATTTCGTATTCGTATTCACACACCTTCTTCCGATCTATGTAATCCCATTTTAAAACAGGGAAGTCGTTCTATGCCTGCTAGATCTAGAAGTCCTATAATAGGCCTATTCTACTAACCTACTACCTCCCCTTGACCCTTCCCCTGCCAATCGTTTCTTACTCCCATCAACATCCCGTGCATAATAAATTATTCAACAACCGTAAGGAAAAAGGTATGTGTGTAAATTAAAAATAAAAGCCTACCTGGAAGTCGGCCCTGCTGTTTTGTGGCTTTCATTGCGTGTTGATGCATTTTGGTCAGCATGTGCTCGACCAGTGTCGACAAGCCACGATTTGCGTAGCTCAGCTCCTTGTTGCAAAAGATGCATCGAGCTGTGCCACTCCTATCTATTTTCCGAAAGCAGTCACCGATTCGCTGGTCCTCGTCCTCAATTTTTGTTGTTTTGTTAATCCACTCCCACTTCCATTTATTGGCAATGGTCCCCTCTTCAAAAATATCCCCGCGCTGAACTATTCTGGAAAAACACGCCATGATAACAGCCGAAAACGCGTTCAACACCATTTCGCCCGCTCTAAGCAAGTCGCGTTTATGTGGTCGTAAGAATCAACAAAAGCGGGCGGGGAGATGTTGCACGCATTCAGTTCTAGCGGGCCCATTCTAGCAATGAGAAAGTAAAAGGTGGACACGGATGGGTACTTGCAATAATAGGTCTACTGGATTCGGAAACGGACAAATTTTTTTTCCTCTGAACTTTTTTTTTTCCTCTGAAATGGCTGCCGATTTCCTCTGAAATCAGCGGATCCGAGGAGAGTTCCCCACCCTGCAGAAAAGAACTTTTCCAGAAAAGAACTTTCCAGAAAAGCATCAAGATGACTGACTTCTGGCAGAGAGGGATTGAACTGAATCTAAAAGTCAAACAGCTGACGGAGTACGTCAAATCCCAGGAGAGAATACAAGAACGAGAATTAGAGGAACAGCGACGGCGCGAAGAAAGAGAATTGGAAGAGAAGCGTCTAGAAAAAGAAATAGAACTAGAACAGAAGCGTCTAGAAATTGAACAGCAGCGGCAAGAAAAAGAAAGAGAGTTCGAGCTGAAGCGTCTTGAAGGTGAGCGTCAGTACCAGCTAGAATTGGCGCGTATCCAAAACAATCAGCATGCGCCACAAGTTATCAGCGACAACAAGGCTCCAAAATTGCCAGCGTTCGTCGACGGGAAGGACCAGATCGACAGTTATCTAGCGAGATTTGAGAGATTCGCTGAAAGCTCTAACTGGCAACCTCAAGACTGATTTGGCTCGGAAGAGTCCGCTGGACCTAAAGCAATAACCTTGTATTGTATTGTATTGTAAGACTGGGCGATTCGACTCAGTGCTCTTCTGACGGGGCAAGCACTCGAGGTTTACACCAGACTGTCGAACGATGACGCCAAAAACTACGACGTCTTGAAAGAGGCCCTATTGCAGTGCTAAAACTTTACAGAGAAGGGCTACCGTAATCGCTTTCGTGAATGCCGGCCTCTGTCAGACGAGACGCCAAAGCAATTTGTGGAGCGCCTGTCGTCATACTTACACAAGGGGGTGGAACTATCAGGCAAAGGGAAGTCTTACGATAGTCTCCATGACCTGATCGTGAAGGAGCAATTCCTCAATGCCTGTCACAAGGACCTGGCGACCCACTTGGAATTACAGAAGCTGCAGACGCTTAATGATGTGACCGAGGTTGCTGAAAGATATCTCCTCGCTCACGGAAAAACGCTGGGGCCACCCAAGGTGACGAAACCATTTCAGAAGACTGGAAACGATGGGAACCAGATCCAGGGGAGTCAGACGAGCCAGAGACAGACGGACTCCACGCCTCCTCCCAGGGAAGGGCATTCAAGAGGCTGTTTCACCTGCAACGCTACAGACCACAGAGCGGCTAACTGTCCTCAAAACAAAAGTAGCGGACAGCGGGGCAGTACGGACAATGCAGCGGCGGGCAACCGACAGAGACGTTTCTCCAATCAACGGCAAACCAGTAGATCTGACCATCAAGTGTGCGGCGGGAGCGTCATTCTTCCGAGTCAGACCGAACGCATAGCTACTCATGCGGACGTGCAAGAGTGCATAACTGACGGCCAGCTTCTCCTTGCCCACGGGAAATCCATCCCCGTCGTCGCCAGCGCAGCGGTGACCGTCCAGAACATGCCTGTTTCCAAGGGACGCGTCGGAAATCATGAAGTGACTGTCTTAAGAGACTCTGGCTGCAGTGGGGTCATCGTCAGAGAAGATCTAATCGCTAAAGAACAGTTCACTGGCGATTCTAAATGGACACTTATGGCCGACAGCAAATGTGTGAGAGTGCCAGTTGCAAAGATTCAAGTCAGCACCCCTTTCTACATAGGCGAAGTAGAAGCGGTTTGCCTGAAGAAGCCGCTATACGATTTGATGATCGGGAATATCGACGGCGCGAGACGACCCGACGACCCCGATCCAGAGTGGGTGATGGGGTAGCATAGCGGTCGGAGGGTGTCGAAGTCATCCTGAAACAACACACAAAAGGAAGGCGTTAATGTGAATGGGCATGCTCGCTCGTGTGTGTGTGTGTGTGTGTGTGTGTGTGTGTGTGTGTGTGTGTGTCTGTGTGTGTTCGCGTGCGCATGCATGTGTGTGTGTGTTTAAAGGACAAGAACCTTTTGATTGTGTGTATAAATGTACTATTAAGTATTTTTTCCCATGTGTGCAATAATTTAACTGTTTTCAGTTTGTATGTGCATGTTCCCTTATTCCTCCTCCTCCTCTCCCCTCCCCACCACTTCGAACAACTGCATAGAATAATGCACGTATATATATGTACATATTATTATTAGTATTACAAATAAATGGCCTTGAACATGCCTAAACCTAACAATATCCTGTCTGTAAAACTACAGTGAAAAATGTATTGCATAGCAAGATTTGAAATCAATGGAAAGACTGCCTCTTCATCTTTGCTCTGTTGCTTCCCATGACAGTTTTAAAAACGAACTCAAAACTCATCTCTTCCAATCCACCTTCCAGTGACTTCCAGCTGTTTCTGTGTGTGTGTGTGTGTGTGTGTGTGTATGTGTGTGTGTGTGTGTGTGTGTAAATACATAGACTCACATTGCCAGTTAGTCAAAAATATGCAATACAAATAACAAAACTTTGAAAGTGTTATATCTGTATGTTGCATGAGACGCTGGAATGATTGGTTCTGTAAACTAATTAATGAGAGAGACAGAGAGAGAGAGACAGAGACAGACAGACAGCAGACAGACAGAGAAGCAGCACTGTAAATTCTTACTCACATATAATGTTGATGGAGCAATTTGCTGTTACTGGTGTGTTCCTTTCATTCATGGCACATTGAATCTTTTTTAAAAAAGTGTATGGCCGTGGTGGCATTACCATAGTCAGATCACTGACGTGCATCGTCGGATTGTAAGAAGACCGGGTCGCATTGGTTGCAGGGGCGATAACAGAACACATCTGATCACTAGAACAGGAGGCCCGTAAAGATGTTGTGTTATTAGTGACAAGGTTCCATTCTATTTTATCTCCCTGGGCGATCTCTTGACAGGTGAAGATGGCATTTTTGGCTGTATCTGGAATGTCCAGTCCACCTGTCTCTTCATTGCAGTCCTTGATACGGAGACCTGTCATGTGAATGAAACATTTGCGTGGTTACAGACAACTATAAGGGCAAAGCCCATAAGGCTGCTGGGCCATAGAACCTCAAGCCTCACGCCTCACGTCTCACGCCTCACGCGTGAAGATCAAAATGAAAAGACATGGTATCTCTTGGCGTGGGCCATACAACTTCACACACGCCACACGCCTCACGCCTCACGCCTCACGCTACACGTGTGAAGAGAAAAGCGAGCATGCCCACTTTTTTCGATGCGTGTAGTCACGTTCTAGCTTACCAAAATGGTCAGACACAAGAAATTAGATCTAACTGGATGGTAAAATGGATGACTTTAGAGTAAATTTAATCGAGTTGGTCCGGGCAAGGCATCTTCTCTGGGACCCACATGTTTCGGATTACAAAGATAAAGACCAGAGAGCACAAGTTTGGGAGGAGTTGAACAAACTTGTAAATACACCCAAAGGTAACTTTTATACGATTTATTTATTTATTTACTGTAATTCATAGCACAGTCAACCAAAAGGTGGCAGACTTATCTCAGGGCTTGTACACATGTATCCAATTTTCTAGATCTAATCTCAACAACACAAAATTCAATACAACTTGTCTTTTCCATTTCTTTTAATCTTATTTATCAATCTCAATTAATCAACACAAAACTGACGCATGAAACGTGAAGCGTGTAGCGTGTGGCATGAAATCCTATGGCCCAGAGCATGAAACGTGAGGCGTGAGGCGTGAGTTTCTATGGCCCAGCAGCCTAATACTCACATGCTCCTTGTGGAACTTGCAGTATTTAACCTGAAAATGAGTCAAGAATTAGACAAATAAATGAATCGGTGGCATTAAAATGCAAAGTAATACCGACTTTGATCTGTTGATGCTTTTGACCTTGAGATGACGTTGACCTTCTTCAAATACGCTCATGCAAAATCAAATACACTTCAGCAAATGTTGTATTATGCACACACACAAAAAATAAAAAAATAAAAAAACAAACAGTGACCTGCGAAGACCTTGACCTTTAATGACCTTGAGGTGACATTGACCTTTACGTGACCTCTGAAGTGTATTGTTGCTCATCATTGTAGCCATACTCCCCACCCCCTAGATTGCAATCTAAACGTCATCCAAATCTGTCCCATTGACAGTGTTAGTGATGGGGACGAGTTCTAGAGTCTGGAACTCTACTATACCTACAATATCGGCGCTGTATTCCTTGGCTGAACAGCCTTAAGGATATACACGGCTTTAAACGTTCACATTGTTACTGCATCCAAAGGAGAAACATAACTATAAATCTGGGCTTTACCGATAATTAACTGTATGATCTTGTCCCACCCCCTACCCCCATCCACCCTGCCAAGAGAAACCATTAGTGGTGTGTGTGTGTTTGTGTGTGTGTGTGTGTGTGTGTGTGTGTGTGTCCGTGACTGTCTATATATTTGCCCTAAAGAAGGTTATTAAAACCCGAAAATTTGGCAATTCAAATTGAGTGGATAACATCAGAGAGAAAGGAAGAAGAGAGAGATCACTTCGCGATATCGCCTCTATTAGAAGTGATGTGCGGTGGAGGAGTTACGTCCCTTCAACCTCACATGGGCTTGCTTTCGGTTCTTAGTCTCTTGTCTATATATGGGGGTTTTTAATTATATTTTAAAAAAATGTTTTAGACCGCGATTTTCACCTTTTGCTGTTGAAAATGTTTGAAATAAGGCTTTTCAAATTTGAGAAATTTTTTTTTATGCACATCTGTTTATTTTTTCATGACTTGCTGCCTCTTGACCGTAAGGGTGTTATGAGCGCTTCCTAAACTGTAACCCGTGATATAGGTGGCTTTTGCATTGTTTTGTTGCTTGAAATAAACAGTATGTATAAGATAAATTGAGTTAAAATAAAAATAATAATAATATTTTTTAAAAAAACACACACTAGTCTAGAATATGTGTCATACATGCGTAATTTATTTTTTGTTCCGTATGGGGTTATACAGCATACGGATTGATTGGCAGTTTTAGTGTGTATAATTTGTGCGTGTGTGTGTGTGTGTGTGTGTGTGTGTGTGTGGGTGTGTGTGTGTGTGTGTGTGTGATATAGAAAGAGATGGAGATCGAAATATAAATAAAGATATTGACTAATTCGAAACGTAAATCTAGTTGTGCACACGGAAATTCATTTATTTACAAAAAATATTCTTCGATTGATTTCAACATAATAATTAGGGTACGTAATTATTATACTCTCTCTCTCTCTCTCTCTCTCTCTCTCTCTCTCTCTCTCTCTCTCTCTCTTTCTCTCTCTCTCTCGTATTTAAAAAAAAAAGTGAACAAGGCAACTTTTTGTGATCACAAATGAAACCATCCTGCAATCAACCCTATATATTTCATTCAAATTGACAATACATTCACTGAGTCCTGTGACAAAATAAAGGGTTGGCATCTGTGTTTTATATTAGAATATTCTGCCACCACCTAATTTAATTATAACAGGATACGAAGTTGAGGAATTACAGACACAGTTTGGTGGACAGCAAATAACAAGCCGCTGAAATTTTACTTTTCTCATACTGTCTTACAATCTTTTTTTTTTTTTTTTTTTTTAGGTCTAATCCAAACCGTTTCTTACACGAAACATCACCTTAGTTCCAATCCGTCTTGTATCATTGACAACCATTCATTGACCGGTCTTGGTCATCATAATTCTTTTATATCACGATTCTTGTCTGTCAGAATAGATCTACAATTTCTTCAAGAACTTACCGTTCTTCTTCCTGGCTTTGGGAAACCAAAAAAACTCTTCCCCTTGCATGCTGCCTTTAATCTTGCGTTTGTGCAGTTCAAAGCTGCACAGTGGTCACCGTAACTGCTCCTGCGATTTATTTTCCCCCTCTCCATCAGATCTTCGCTCTGTGACGCAGCCATTTTCACACATGTTACAATCAAGTCGCATAACTCGTGACGCGTCATCACACCAAAGGCGTCACTGCGCGGTCTAAGTATTCCTGGTCTATGATAACATTCTGTCATTTTAAAAGTGTTTCATGTTATGTGTTATTCTTCTTTAAATTAGAAGAAATACAACTTTGTGGTGGTGTGGCGCAAGCAGCTGGGGTGATGATATACCAATTATATATAGCTCAGTGGTCAGAACTCACGACTTGTTGGAGCGCGTCTTAGGCGACGTGGGTTCGAATCCTGACTTCAGTAAACTATTTTGTGATTGCTGGATATTACGGGCCAGCGCCTTGAGAAGCTCTCTGAGCTTGTAAATGCGCTATATAAGAACAATCTCTTTATATACATAGGTGTGTGTGCGTGTGTGTGTGGCTAGGTAGAAACGTCGTTATTCTGACATACACTTGAACCTCTACGTACTTTCTTTTGACGGACCCCGTTATTTTGACGTCAAAGCAGTGTTCCGTTAGGGTTAGGGCTGTGTTAGGCTTCGGGTTAGGTTAAGGGTTTGGGTTAGGAATAGGGTTATGGTTATGGATAGCTTCAAAAATTGGAAAATGTCAAAATAACGTCTAAGAAATGGAAAGTGTGTCAAAATAATCCCTGTTTTTTTTCACAACAGTCATCAGAACGTCGTTTCTACACAAATGTGTTTGTGTGTGTGTGTGTGTGTGTGTGTGGATGTGTGTGTGTGTGTTTGTCAGTCTGTTATAGTGTCTCTGTATCCGATCTTTTTTTTTTAGGGGGGGGGGAGGAAGGGGGTTATAAGTAGATGTGTACGTGTATATCGTCGCTGTCAAACGAAAACCTCGTACATGCAAGTCCCAAAATGGCGGTTTGGAGATTCCTCATGTTGTGACCCTTGGTCTGTTGCTCATGTTCTGTGCTAAGCTCAAAATTGCATCTCGAATAGAAAGTACATAAAAATAAAAGAAAGCAAACCTTGTATCTCTCTACTGGCGGACCAAACCTCATATTTTGAGAGAGGAGGCTTGGACAGAAAGTGCTTACGGTAGGAAGTGTCACGACTCGGTTTTCTGAACCTGTGGTAATTGGGTTTCTAAGCCTGTTGTAGAGGGTGGAAGGTGAGAGAGAAAAAAGTACATTAAAGTTTATTGCTAAGTTTGCAAATAATATAATTTCAACACGTGCATTGTTTTGTTAGTCTGCTTCGTCATCCTAAACTGGTCAAGACTGCCGCTTTGCGGGTATGAGGGCTGGCGTGTATATTCATGTTTCAAGTTTTGCAGTATATGCGCACTAAATTTGAGAGTGCGTGCAAATAAAAACTGCCATACGTTATTAAAGTTTGGGGATTCGCAGAGAGAAATTGGAAGGAATAAGTCTGCTCTAGTGCCAGTAATGTTTTTCAAGGGGGTATTATGTGGGCCGTGGTTGTGTAACTTTTGCCACCTATCTCAAACAGTGTGTAGTCCTGCTGTGACCACCCTGCGAGGCAGCCTCCAGTCGTCCTGGGGCTGATGTCCTGCGAGAGAAAAGAGAGCTGTATGTGCATCTGTGACCACTCGGACATGTCTGGTCGTTGTGTGTGTTGTGTCGTCGTGTCGGAGGAAAACACCGGTAGCGTAAGTACCTGCAGGCAATCCCTAAGTGGCCATTTTTGCTTGGGTGCAAGCATATTTGTATAAACATGCATATATTTTATATTTTGAATGAAAGGAAATATTGGTGGAGAAAGTATGCTTTTGAATGCAAGGAAATAATTTATATTTGATTATTTGCAACGGTGTGAAGATAATTAATTTATGCACGGCAAATGTGAATTCATTGCTAGCATTGTTGTAAGGAACGGGATTTTCCCGGTATTTTTTTAATTAAAATTAATTAATGATTTTTTGATTGGCTAAAAGCCTTGAGCCAATGAACGAAGAGATAATTTGAATTGGAGGGGAAATTAGTCAGTCGACTGGTTGGTGTTATACCGTGAGGTCGAGTGTGTATGTAGGCCAAGGATAGAACAAAAAAAGTTAAAAGAAGAAAGTGAAAAGTAAATTGTAAAACTAAAGGAGGTAGAAAGCGTGAAAGCCTATCAAGGTGTATAGGTGATACGGACTTTCTCTCTGGAAGTGGATCGTTATTTTGTGCTGTAAAAATTACAGGTATTTATAGTGTTTTCATGATTGTAAAATGGCGGATAAGTATATTTTTGTATTGAAAGGTAGTGAGCTGTGTCCACTGAGATGGAATGTTGAATTTTCATTGATGTAGTAATATTATTAATTACGTGGGGCGATAGTTGTAGAGTAGTAGATAATGAAGTATGAATGAAATGCGTGAGCTTGGTTAATAGTAATTTTCATTCATGAACTGATTACCTGGATATGGATAATAATGGTGGAGGAAGGAAAGTGATGATCGCATACGAAACAGAATGGAACAAAGCGAGGAACAAAGGGGAGGTGAGAAAAGGGTGAAACTAAAGAAGAATAGATACGTTATCCGAGTCAGAGAATTGACGTTTGAATATGTATATTGTACAGCGGCCTACTTGGAGCCGAGAGACCAACTGGAGATTGGGAGCCTGTTGGGGCTACTGGCTTACTGGGAGCAGAATTGGCTCTATCTTGTCCGAGGCGAGGACAGGGCGTTTTCCCAGGCATCGGAGGGAAATCGACGCTGTCTCCACACTTGTTCAAGACAACGTTTTCTCCGAGCGGACTGGGGCAGGAAGATAATCCCTCCGCTCGTCGACGTTCATCTATCGTCGACGCTTTCATATCGTCGACCCCCGTCTCGCGTCGACGTGTGTTTGGCAACGTGTGCCAGATTGTGTGAACCCGGGACCCTCGGAAAATAAGGTACTGTAAAGTTGAGCATTTGTTGCATTGACCAGGACAAGAAATTGCCGGTCTCGATTTTCCGTTCCGAGTGTCAGACTCGTCGACGTCGCATATGTGTGAGACATTGGGATAAGCCCATTTGTGATAGATTATTTGTATGAAAGGATTGGAGTGAAAGTTGATATAAAAAGTGTTGATTATTTATATAAATTTTGAGAACGTTTTGAGAACGTGGAACGGATATCTGGTGTTGGTGTTTGTCTGTGTTGGGAAGAATCCGTACGTTTGTGGGTGTGTCCGTAAACAGAGAACGTGCACGCACGCATAATTCACTTTAGGAGTCATATACAAATATTTTGCACTTACACTAAATATCCATTCGCTACATCTGTCGCATATGTGTGAGACATTGGGATAAGCCCATCTGTGATAGATTATTTGTATGAAAGGATTGGAGTGAAAGTTGATATAAAAAGTGTTGATTATTTATTTAAATTTTGAGAACGTTTTGAGAACGTGGAACGGATATCTGGTGTTGGTGTTTGTCTGTGTTGGGAAGAATCCGTACGTTTGTGGGTGTGTCCGTAAACAGAGAACGTGCACGCACGCATAATTCACTTTAGGAGTCATATACAAATATTTTGCACTTACACTAAATATCCATTCGCTACATCTGGTGACCCTGTTGTTTCTCTGTGTTAGTATTGTAGTTTAAAGGTTGGTAGTATCTAGGTCAATTCTTTCACATTATTGGGTAGAGTTTAGATTGTTTCCCTTGTTTGCCTGTGAAGTGATTTGTGACTTGCGATTGTGTGATGTTTGTTGTTATTAAGTAGTGGTTTTAGACCGTCTCCAGTTTCACGGTAGGGCGCTCCTGTATAGTTTCAGAGTTGCTCAAGGGCTTAGTATCTTTTTCTACCTGTGGGGTCTATTTTTCTTTTTCATTGCTCTTTCTGCTGTCTTAGGATTCATTGTTTACATTGGTTCTAGTATTTGTGTTCTGTAGGCCTAACTTTGTGTGTGTGTGAATCAGTGAATGAGTTAGTAGTTCCACGTTCTTATTTTATTCTAGGTTAGTTACAAAGCCCCTTAGTGTTAATATAATTTTGATTTTGTTTTTCTTTTAAATTTATTATTAGAAATTTTGCAATTGATTGTTGATTTTTTTTTCTTTGCTTAGAGTTAATATATTTCTTGATTTGTTTTGACTTTATTATTAGAAATTTTGGAAATATTTGTTGGTTGTATTATTGCTTAGTGCTGGTATAATTCGTTATCTGTTTCTTTAACTTGATCAGTAATAATTTTTGAAATTTTCTGTTGAATTGTCCTTTGTTGTGTATATACATTTCAGTATTGATTGAACTTAGTGTTTGAATTTGCGTTATTATTTGAGTTAGTAATATTTGATTTGTTTATATTATCCTTGTTTAGTCTTAGTAGGTGTTAGTATTCGCCATACTTGTTTCTATTTCAGTATATTTATTAAAGTAGTGTTGACTTTGAGGTATTGAATTTTTTTTTTTTGGAAATAATTCATAGGGTTTAGACATTTGAGGACTTAGATTAATTGAACACTGCTGTTATTGATTTAGTATTGAGTTATCTTCGACTATTGTTTATTATAAAAATAATTTTAAAAAAAAGAAAAAGAAATTATAGTTGTTGATATTGAATTGTTCATACTTTGTCATTTAATTGATTTGCTTTACTGCTATTTATTAGTTAGATTTGTTGATATTTGATTGTTAGTACTTCATCGGTTTATTGATTTGGTTCCTGCTATTTATTGGTTACTTACATTTGTTTCACTTTGAGTTTATTTTTGACTTAGCTTGGCTTGGGCTATTGTTAGTTTTTATTTTTATCATTCCTTCTTGGGTATTTGGGACTTAGTGTATATATTGTAGTTTAGGTAGGTGCTGATTTTGATTTATATTTTCAAAAAAAATTAAACTTTAAAACTTTAAACATGGATAACTATGATGATCTTTTTGAAAAGTTTATCAAACAAGCTGCTACTCTGGAAGTCGCTGATAAACATAAATATGTTCAAGAATGTTTTGATCGACTTGATAGACAGAGAGAACGGGAGGCTAAACAAATGGACAAAGAAATGGAATCCAAGAAGTTAGAAACACAAAAAGAAATGGAGCTAGAAGCTAGAAAATTGGAATCCAAGAAACTAGATACACAAAAAGAAATAGAGATGGAAGCTAGAAAACTGGAATCCAAGAAACTAGATACACAAAAAGAAATTGAACTTGAGAGGGAAAAAAACAAAGCAGTTAGAACTACAGGCTAATCAGGGTGGTCATGTTGCTGGTCAAGATCAGGATCACGATCAGACTTATGCGAAGCATCAGTTTAAAGCTAGACCAATTTTTCCTAAACTTCCTATGTTTAGAGAGAAGACTGATGATATTGACTCATACTTGTTTCGTTTTGAAACAAATGCTAATGCACTTGGCTGGGAAAAGAGTCAATGGGTTGTTTATTTGTCTGCCTTACTTGAAGGGAATGCTTTGAGTTTGTATCATAGTTTAGCTGCAAATGGACATTGTGATTATGACATTTTGAAAGATAATTTGTTAAAAAAATTCCAATGTACTGCTGAAGGTTTCAGAGAGAAATTCCGTGCCACCAAATCAGACGCTAATGAACCATTTCAAACTTTTGGCATTGAGCTTAATCGATTGTTTGATCGATGGGTTGCACTTTCAGGGGTCAAACGTACTCTAGATGGCATAATTGATTTGGTATTGGGCGAACAATTTCTACAGAGTGTGTCTGCAGATCTTGCCACTTTTATTCGCGAGAGAGGATTGGTCAGCCTCAATGACATGGTGAATTGTGCCGAAAGTTACCGTCTTGCTCGTCCGGGTAAGAATTTGGCTCGCAAGGCCAGTACTTCTGCGTTCGCGTCGGTTGGTCAGTTCAATACAGTTGCTGAAACTAATGCCGCTTCGGGTCGTTCGGATTTTCGCGGTGGGTACGGTGGTTATCGACGTCAGGTTGGTTACCGTGGCCGCTGGAACTTTAATCGAAGTGCGCCATCCACTGTTGCAGATTCTCATCAAGGTCAAAGTCGTGGTGGATTCGGACGTGGCTCGTCCCTGAATTTTGCTAGTAAATGTCAACTTTGCAAAGGCAGTGGCCATTCATCTTTCAAATGTCCACTTAGAAACAATCCGACAAATCCATGCTACATTTGTGGGTTGGGGGGACATGTTAAGAAAAATTGTCCGTTTGGTTCTTCTGCACTAAAAACAGATACGCAAAAGACTCAGGTTGTTTCTGCTGCATTGCCTGTTGATCCTGAAGTTGTCTGTTCCGTTGCTAGTCCAGCTGTTGGTCATCTACATTTGGAGTTGGGTACAGTGAAGGGTACACCATGTTCTGTACTTCGTGACACAGGTGCTACTATTTGTGGTGTGCGTCAGCGATTGGTGTCATCTCTCGAGTACATCGAAGGACAAGTTCGTTGTAAGACATTTGGAGGTGAGATTACTGTTTATCCACTTGCCAAACTTGCAGTTTCAACTCCATATTTTTCAGGTCAGTTGGTTTGTGCGGTACTTCCTGACCCAGTTGCTGATTTGATCATTGGGAACATTGCTGGGTTGACAGATTCTGTTGTTGGTGCTCAGGTTTCAGTTGAGTTGAGTGTGGCGGCTGTCACTACTCGAGCTCGCACTGCGAAGAAAGATTTTCCTCATACTTCTTTAGTTGACGTTTCTCAGGATTTTGGCGTTTCTCGTCAGGAGTTGATTGATTTTCAGAAATCAGATTCCAGTCTTGCTTCATGTTTTGCGTTTGCTCAGTCTGGAGAAAGGAAAGCTGTTGGCTCTGCTATTTATTTTTTCTTTGAGGATGCAGGTGTTTTGTATCGTTCGTACGAAAAGCCTGGTCAAATTCTACAGCAGATTGTTGTTCCAGAGAAGTTGCGTGCTGCTGTTTTGGCTACTTCACATGATCAGTTGTTTGCTGCTCATTGTGGTACTCGTCGTACTTTGACGCGAGTTCTTTCAAAGTTTTTTTGGCCTGGAGTGTCAGCGGATACTTCAAGGTACGTTTGTACTTGTGATGTGTGCCAGAAGTCAACTTCGAAGGGGAAGGCTCCGCCAGTTCCGTTGGTTGTGGTACCTCAGTCATCTACTCCATTTGAAAGGGTCCACATTGACTTGGTCGGTCCTTTGTCTCCACCTTCGGAGGAAGGCCATCGATACATTTTGACATTGGTCAACTTGGCAACTCGTTTTCCGGAGGCCGTGCCACTGAAAAACATTTCTTCAGTTGAGGTTGCGGAGGCGTTGCTTTCGATTTTTGCACGGCTGGGTTTTCCAAAGGTGATTTTGTCCGATCAAGGTACTCAGTTTACATCGGAACTGATCAAGCAGTTCTACGCCTTGTGTGGCACTAGGGCGATTCGGACGTCACCATATCATCCTCAGGCAAATGGAATTGTGGAGAGGTTTCACAGGACGTTGAAGGCTATGCTTGGGAAGGTTGTTCAGTCTCATCCAAAGGCGTGGCACCGTTACTTGCCTGCTCTGCTTTTTGCTTGTCGGTAGTTACCGTCGGAGAGTACTGGATTCAGTCCCTTTGAGTTGATGTTTGGTCGCCAACCTCGTGGTCCGATTTCGTTGCTTGCTGATTCTTGGACCCAGGACCAGTCTTCAAAGGATGTAGATGCACAGCCATTGTATTTGCATGTTTTCGAGTTGAAGAACATCATTGCTGAGACGTGTGAGTTGGCTAGGCAAAACTCTGCACAATCATCAGCAAAGAACAAAGCTTACTTTGATAGGTCAGCTAAGAAACGCACTTTTGCCGTTAAAGATGAGGTATTGGTTCTGTTGCCATCCGAGACAAATAAATTACTCATGAAGTGGTTAGGACCATACACCATACAAGAATGCATGCATCCTGACTACAAGATTGTGGTCAAGGGGAAGACAAAATTTTTTCACGCTAACATGCTAAAGCGGTACTACCGTCGTCCCCAAAACGCTGCTGAAGTTGAAGTCTGTGGTGATACAGTTGTTTGTGAAGGTGAGGTTGTAGATTGGGGTGATGTGATTTCAGACAGGTTTTTTGATGTTGACAAGGAGAAGGTTTCTCATCGTAGACATGTTGGTTGTTGTTCTGTGGGTTCGGCAGTTGTGAATTCAATGGTGTTACGTGAAGAAACAACGAGACAGATTTTGGCGTCTGTGGGTGTTGTACAGGATGATGAGGATGATGATGTTTTGCTGCCAACTTTACCTTTGGCATCATCTATGACTGATGAGGACATTTCGTCGGTTGTTTTTGATGATTTGTTGCCTGCGTCAGATCGTCAGGATCTTTTTTCTGTTTTTTCTGATTTTGCTGATATTCTGACAGCAAAACCAGGTTCTTTTGGAGGAGGTTTGTTTTTGGATGTACATTTGACATCGGATGTTCCAGTTCGTCGAAGGGCTTACGATCTGCCGTTTGCTTCACGTCAGGTTGTGGAACGAGAAATTCAAACGATGTTGGAACTTGGAGTTATTGAGAAGTCCAGTTCGGCATATTCTTCACCTGTGGTCTTGGTGCAGAAGAAAGATCATTCGTGCCGGTTCTGCATTGATTATAGGGCGCTGAATAAGGTTACTCTTTTTGACGCCGAACCGATTCCAGATGTCACCGAGTTGTACACAAGACTTGCAGCCAGTGTGTTTTTCACTGCATTGACTTAGCCAAGGGATACTGGCAGATTGTCGTCAATCCTGTGGATAGGCATAAGACTGCTTTTGCCACCCACATGGGTCTGTTTCAGTGGGTTAGAATGCCATTTGGATTAGTTTCTGCTCCTGCTGTTTTTGCTCGCATGATGAGGGTGTTGGAACTCCAGGAAGTTTCAGCTATGAATTTTTTCGATGACATCCTTGTGCACAGTGAAGCTTTCCAACAACATTTGGTGCATGTGAGGGGAGTTCTTCAGAAGCTGAAGCAGTACGGTCTTACTGCTCGACCATCGAAGATTGCTGCTGGGTTTCGCAGTCTTGAGTTTCTTGGGCATGTGGTTGGTGAGGGAGTGTTGCGGCCTGAGGGGAAGAAGATTGAGAAGATTTTGGCCATCCCTACACCTACAACCAAGAAACAGGTCCGTTCGATTCTGGGGCTGTTGGGATTCTACAGATGCTACATCCCAAATTTTTCTGCACTGCTTGCACCCATTTCGGATCTTACGAAGGATTCAAAGGTCAGGTCCATTGTGTGGTCAGCTGAGTGTGATGAGGCGTTGTCTGCGGTGAAACGCTTGTTTTCTACTGCACCAGTCTTGCAGTTGCCACGATTGCAAGAACAGTTTGTACTTCGTACAGATGCCAGTTCCTTTGGTGTTGGTGCTGTCTTGATGCAGGAGATGGAGGGTGTTTTGCATCCGGTCTGTTTCGCCAGCAGGAAGTTGTTGCCCAGGGAAGTGAGGTACAGTATCATTGAGAGAGAGTGTCTTGCCATTGTATGGGCTGTCTCGAAGTTCTCACGTTTCCTGTGGGGTGTTGCGTTCATCTTGCAGACAGACCACAGACCGCTCACATACATGCAGACATGTAGATTCAAGAATACACGAATCATGCGATGGGCTCTGTCTTTGCAAGAGTACAATTTTCATATTGAACCTCTTCCGGGTTCTCGCAACATTCTTGCTGATCTTCTGTCGCGTTCTGCTGTTGATCAGTTTGTGCCGTAAATTTTGCGGAAGAACTTCTGTTCTTGAAAAGACTGCTCTTTTTGAAAAAAGTAACCTCGGTCGGTCTCTTTTTTTCGTAGAGGGGGGGGGGGGGTAGTGTAAGGAACGGGATTTTCCCGGTATTTTTTTAATTAAAATTAATTAATGATTTTTTGATTGGCTAAAAGCCTTGAGCCAATGAACGAAGAGATAGTTTGAATTGGAGGGGAAATTAGTCAGTCGACTGGTTGGTGTTATACCGTGAGGTCGAGTGTGTATGTAGGCCAAGGATAGAACAAAAAAAGTTAAAAGAAGGAAGTGAAAAGTAAATTGTAAAACTAAAGGAGGTAGAAAGCGTGAAAGCCTATCAAGGTGTATAGGTGATACGGACTTTCTCTCTGGAAGTGGATCGTTATTTTGTGCTGTAAAAATTACAGGTATTTATAGTGTTTTCAGGATTGTAAAATGGCGGATAAGTATATTTTTGTATTGAAAGGTAGTGAGCTGTGTCCACTGAGATGGAATGTTGAATTTTCATTGATGTAGTAATATTATTAATTACGTGGGGCGATAGTTGTAGAGTAGTAGATAATGAAGTATGAATGAAATGCGTGAGCTTGGTTAATAGTAATTTTCATTCATGAACTGATTACCTGGATATGGATAATAATGGTGGAGGAAGGAAAGTGATGATCGCATACGAAACAGAATGGAACAAAGCGAGGAACAAAGGGGAGGTGAGAAAAGGGTGAAACTAAAGAAGAATAGATACGTTATCCGAGTCAGAGAATTGACGTTTGAATATGTATATTGTACAGCGGCCTACTTGGAGCCGAGAGACCAACTGGAGATTGGGAGCCTGTTGGGGCTACTGGCTTACTGGGAGCAGAATTGGCTCTATCTTGTCCGAGGCGAGGACAGGGCGTTTTCCCAGGCATCGGAGGGGAATCGACGCTGTCTCCACACTTGTTCAAGACAACGTTTTCTCCGAGCGGACTGGGGCAGGAAGATAATCCCTCCGCTCGTCGACGTTCATCTATCGTCGACGCTTTCATATCGTCGACCCCCGTCTCGCGTCGACGTGTGTTTGGCAACGTGTGCCAGATTTTGTGCACCCGGGACGCTCGGAAAATAAGGTACTGTAAAGTTGAGCATTTGTTGCATTGACCAGGACAAGAAATTGCCGGTCTCGATTTTCCGTTCCGAGTGTCAGACTCGTCGACGTCGCATATGTGTGAGACATTGGGATAAGCCCATCTGTGATAGATTATTTGTATGAAAGGATTGGAGTGAAAGTTGATATAAAAAGTGTTGATTATTTATATAAATTTTGAGAACGTTTTGAGAACGTGGAACGGATATCTGGTGTTGGTGTTTGTCTGTGTTGGGAAGAATCCGTACGTTTGTGGGTGTGTCCGTAAACAGAGAACGTGCACGCACGCATAATTCACTTTAGGAGTCATATACAAATATTTTGCACTTACACTAAATATCCATTCGCTACAATTGTAAATAGAAGTAACATGTAAACTAAAATGATTTTCTCAATAATTAAGAAAACATATATAATTTATAAATGGAATTCGATCAATTGTTTTCAATGGTTGTAAAAGGAAATAATTAATAAATTACAATTAAAATGTTTCAAATTATAATAAAGGAAAATAATTTGAGAGTTCCTTCATTTAATTTATGATAAAGGGAGAAAATTTATGAATGAATTGTGAAGTTCGTTCATTTCGATTATGATAAAGGGGAGTAATTTATGAGTTAGCTTGTTAATGGATAAAACGGAGAAGGGTAGTAACGTGCACTGAGATGCAGAAGAGTATGTGGATATGTTTCCTATTTTGATCAATAATGCAAGAATCTACTCTTGTGTATGTCTTAGTGTGGTGGTGGTGGCATCTGCACTCTGGAGTGCGACGTAGCTGGGCCTGACCGGAACCACCGGGAACCCTGCTTACAACCCGGCGTCTCAACTGACCTGGGCATCTGAGGGAACCACACTGGTCGCTGACTGCCATCCAGCGAGACTAACTTAGAAAGTCTGTAAGGAAAAATTTGATTTATTATTCCCCCATAAAGTTGCTCAAGAAATGAACCTTTAAAAATGTCAGTTGCCGGTTGTATAAAGCCACAGGTGTAAATAGATAAGATAAAATAAGACAACTTTAAAAAATACTTTTTCAAGAAATTATATTTATTTACTTATAGTGGAAATTTTTATGGTCAAGTATCCTGTATGGTTTGTAGCCACTTAGAAATATTGTTATTACTGTTTAAAATATTATTAAGTGTATAGTTAATACTTTGTACAATTTAGTTAATTAATTTACTGTTCTACAGCCACTTGTGATCTTATTTAGTCTGTAGCAAGAAAGATGATAAAGAAAGCTGTTATCTCAATCATTTATTATTATCGTTTGTTTACTAGTTTTATTTGCGTTATAGTTTAGTGTGATTGTGGGTATACAAGGTAGGAGGGGGGGGGGGCGGGTAGTTAAATAAATATATTGATTCATTTATTCGTGTGAAAAAAAATGTTGTAATTGTTCCCTCTGGTATTTAATGTGTTAGAGGTTTGGGGTGATTGCTTCTCGTGTGGTTAGCACACATTGGTGTACCCACTGTTGATGCAGTGGATGTGGCAGGAAGCGACAATGACGAAATAACGCGGTTTTCTTTGTGGCAAACCTGGCACACCAGATTGGGATTTGGACGAAAATGGTTAAGTTCAGAACACACATAACACTTTGAGTCGTTTGATTTCCTTCAAATTAGACACTGAATATATGAAAATGCACTGGATCATGTAGTCCTGAGTTTTCAATGGTGACGGACTCTCTCTCTCTCTCTCTCTCTCCCTCTGGATAAAGAGAATGTGACATCGCTTGAGGGGACATGGAAGTACAAGAATCCATGTAGGGGAAGAGGACAGATCTAGTCTGGGGAGGGTATACGTGGAGGTCAATGATGTTGGGGGACGGATGTTGGAATTAGTACAGTACACATCGTCTGTACCGGCCTCTGGTTATAATGGTCACCGCTTATACTGGCATAGCAAACCATTTCCCTGCCAAAGTCCTTGTTTGGCATGACTAAAATCTCCTAGGCTATACAGCGGCCATTTAAACTGAAAACGAATTTTCTGTCCAAAAAGCGTTTTTCCCTCAGATGTAGTGGCCCGCCCTAGAGAAGGGATGTTTGTATCTAGTATTTAGCAAAGCTTTTTTTTTAAGAAGGTTACATCTACGTTTTTTATATAGATTGTTAAACAGAACACACTGACACAAACTCATACACATGCAACAAATGCAACAGAAAGATGGATCTTGGCATTCCAGTCGCCTTGCACTATGACTAGGTCCTTCTTCGGTTCTTGATTAAGGACAGCCTGTAGATGTTCATAGAAATCCTCGACTTCACTGTCGTCATTGTCTCATGTTGGGCATGTCACATACAAAACGACAATGTAATATAAGATGTAAAGTCTGGAAAATAAATTGTACTTGTTTAATATACATGCGTTTGTTTGCTATGAGTGTCACTAATAAACAGAATGATTTTCCTAGGGTGCTAATTGTAGAGTGCGGCCTAGCATGGCCATGAGTATGAACTTTTAACCGTGTAGTCCGTGCAGAATACGAGGTTTGAAGAGAGGTGGGTGATAGTATTTGCAAGCTCAATAAGAATTGTCACTTTGCCATCTACTAGGGTAGAAATACGTAGCAATACTTTGGTGGTTTTCGCTAGGGTAGTGAACTTCTATGCCGAAGAGTCTGTCAAATATTGTGTTAATAAGCTCGTTGTTTAGTGTTATGTTTGAGACGCGCACGATAGATCCGATCGTTTTGTTTTGCAAAGCATGCAATAACAGAGTGTGTCTACCTTTGATTTGATTTTGCGTTGTGTTGGTGATTTCCGTTTTTCGATATTGTTGGAGAATTTTCTAGGGTTGCTTGTTGACTATCGATCGAAACGTGTGGATAGATCTAGTGGTAACTACGAGACGCTTCCAACTTAAATAAGGTTATATGACGTAAGACAGAATAGTTTCTGTGACGATTTTTTTTCCTGATTGGTTGTAATTGCGTCACGCTGGAATATTCCAACTTTCTCTAGAGTATGGAGAGACTAAATATGTACCGCACTTTTACAAAAAATAAAGAGTTGAAAGTTGAGAGTTGAAAAAGTGGAAAGTGGAAAAAGCGATTGAGCGAGTGTATGCAGTTGTTGATGTACGCTGAATAAAGTTGGAAAACTTCATATGACAACTCCTGCCTTGATGCTGAGTGAACAGGTTGCGTGGATAAATGAATCTGAGTTACGCTACATTTTGGGGGCCATAGCCAAGGGTTCAACTGCTACAACAGGCGAGTCAACGTTACGAGAGGCAGTCATCGAGGTTAGCCGCCAACAAGTTGCATCGGGAGGGACCAACATACTGGGACTACATCCCCGATAGATTCGGGTTGACTGCAAGGGTGTGTAGTCGCCGAAGAGTTGCTTAGTGAGTGAACAATAGACCGGAACTACGTGGCTGCCGCAAGACTACTTCGAGGGACAGTCTCGGAGCTACAACGCCAGTATTACAGAGAGCGACGAGCGGACGTCGCGTCTACTTCAGCACAGGAGCGTATACATCAACACCAGCGTGGTGCAGCGTCGCATACGACGAGGACAGCGGGACCTGCGTCAGCGAAGGCGACAGAAAAGCATCAAGATGGCTGACCTCTGGGAGAAAGGGATTAAACTGAAAGGCAAACAGCTGACGGAGTACGTCAAATCCCAGGAGAGAATATTGCGTGAAGAAAGACAAGAACAGAGTCGCCGAGAAGAAATATAATTAGAACAGAAGCGTCTAGAGTCAGAAGAACAACGTCGCTGAAAAGAATGAGAACTCGAAGCGCAGCGTCGCCAAGAAGAAAGAGAAAAACAGCGACGGCGTGAAGAAAGAGAACTTGAACAGCAGCGACAAGAAAGAGAACTTGAACAGCAGCGTCAAGAAAAAGAAGAGCAACGTCGCCGAGAAGAAAGAGAAGAGCAGCGGCAAGAATGATAAGCTGGGCGTCAGTACCAGCTAGAGTTGGCGCGTATCCAAACCAATCAGCATGCGCTACACGTTATTAACGCCCACAAGGCTCCAAAATTGCTAGCGTTCGCCGACGGGAAGGACCGGATCGACAGTTATCTGGCGTGGTTCGAAAGGTTCGCTGAAAGCTCTAACTGGCAACCTAAAGACTGGGTAATTCGACTCAGTGCACTTCTGACTGGGCAAGCACTCGAAGTTTACACCAGACTGTCGAACGATGACGCCCAAAACTACGACGTCTTAAAAGAGGCCCTATTGCATTGCTACAGCTTTACACAGAAGGGCTATAGTAAACGCTTACGAGAATGCCGGCCTTTGTCAGACGATACAACAAAGCAGTTTGTGGAGCGCCTGTCGTCATCCTTATACAAGTGGGTGGAATTATCAGGCAAAGGGAAGACTTACGAGAGTCTCCATGATTTGATCGTGAGGGAGCAATAACTCAACGCCTGCCCTAAGAACCCCGCCATCCGCTTGGAAATTCCAAAGTTGCAGACGCTAAAAGACGTTGCTGAGGCTGCTGAAAGATATCTCATCGCTTATTGGAAGACCCTGGGGCCACCCAAGGCGACGAAACATTTTCAGAAGACTGGAAACCATGGAAATCAGACCCAGGGGAGTCAGACGAGCCTGAGACACACGGACTCCACGCCACCTCCCAGGGAAGTACATTCAAGAGGTTGTTTCACCTGCAACGCTACAGACCACAGAGGTGCTAACTGTTCTCAAAACAAAAGTAGCGGACAGCAGAGCAATACGGACAACACAGCGGCGGGCAACCGATAGAGGCGTTTCTCCAATCGACGGCAAACCAGTAACTCTGACCATCAAGTGTGCGGCGGGAGCGTCATTCTTACGAGTGAGACCGAGCGCACAGCTACTCCTGCGGACTTGCAAGAGTGCATGACCGATGGCCAACTTCTCCTTGCCAACGAAAAATCCTTCCCCGTCGTCGCCAGCGCAGCTGTGACCGTCCAGAACATGTACATGCCTGTTTCCAAGGGACGCGTCGGAAATCATGAAGTGACTGTCCTAACAGACTCGGGCTGCAGTGGGGTCATCGTCAGAGAAGATCTAATTGCTAAAGAACAGTTCACTGGCGATTCTAAATGGACACTCAGTGATGGAAGTAGCTCATGACTCAATCATGGGAGGTCACATGGACATCAAGAAGACGTCGGACAGAATCCAGGCGGTGTTCTACTGGCCAGGACGTCATGCTGACGTCAGCCGTTTGTGCCGATCATGTGACATTTGCCAGAAGACCATACCTCGATAATGGGTCCCTAAAGTGCCTATGCAGAGGATGCCCCTGATCAACCGACCTTTCAAGAGGGTGGCCTTGGACTTAAGGTAGGTAGGTAGGTAAAGGTAGTCCCATAGCCTTGTACCCGTAGGGGAGCGTGATGTTGGAGATCACACTTATCTTGGGCCAGCGTAATGAGGATGATGCCCATCTCTCTTCCTCGCTGCTTTACCTTCCCCACCCTTAAGAGAGTAGGTACTCAGTCACAGTTGAGTCAACGGGGGTCGTTGTTATTTGTCGCTTCACGTTTTGCAGTAACCCATCCAAGTGCTAACCGCACTGGACGGTGCTTAACGTGCGACACAGTAGCGAGTGCTCCAACCACTGCGCTATCCGACACCCCTTGGACTTAATCGGCGAAATAAGACCTCCGAGTGAAGAAGGTCATCGATGGGTACTGAACTTAGTGGACTATGCGACTCGGTACCCGGAAGCAGTGCCTTTGAAGAAGATTGACACAGAGACTGTAGCAGATGCGCTGGTGGCCTAAAGAAATCCTCAGAAGCCAAATCTCGGGACGCAGTTCGTCTCTGACTGCATGAAGGAGGTCAACACACTGCTGAGCATCCGGCATTTGACTACGACACCCTACCATCCAATGTGCAACAGATCATCAGGGAGTCCTGTTCCCCCTACGCGTCCCCTGTGGTGGTCGTAAAAAAAAAGGACGGAAGCAACAGAGTATGTATCGACTACAGGAAGGTTAACAAGATCGCCGTCCTCGATCCTGAGCTGATGCCTACTGCAGCAGACTTCTTCCGCCAATTATCGGGGAGTAAAATCTTCTCAAAGATTGACCTCAGCAAGGGTTATTGGCAAGTTTCCGTGCGTCAACAGGACATACCAAAGACTGCTTTTATAACTCATTTTGGGACGTACGAGTGCCTAAGGATGCCATTTGGCATGGTCAGTAGCGGTGCTACCCTGAAAGAGAGGATTGAAGAAGATGCTCAAAGGGATGGACAACGTCGTGTGTTACTGGGACGACCTGCTAATCCATACCCAGACCTGGAAGGAACATTTGCCAACCTTGGGGGAGCTGTTTCACCGTCTCACAGAAGCAAACTTGACCGTGAGATCCGGCAAGTGCATTCTGGGAACTGACAACGTCGACTTTATCGCACATTCGATGGAAGGCGGAAGCAATGGAGGACGCACTGACTCCAGGAAAATCTACGAGATCATTGTCTTTGACCCTGGGCCGATGAAAACCAAAAGGGACGAGGTCATTGGCTCCATGTGCATGACTGAGGACACCGACAGTATTTAGACAGACTGAAAAAGTTTTAATTCTGGACTTGTTTGTGCGTTGCGTCTCAATGTTGTTGAAAAAAAAGAGTAAAATTCTTCTTGTGTAGGGGGTTATGTTACGTTTGAGACGCGCACGATAGATCCGATCGTTTTGTTTTGCAAAGCATGCAATAACAGAGTGCATCTATCTTTGATTTGATGTTGCATTGTGGTTGGAGGAGTCTTTGTATAGTGTTGGTGATTTTCGTTGGTCGATATTGTTGGAGAATTTTCAAGGGTTGCTTGTTTACTATCGATCGAAGCGAGTGGATAGATCTAGTGGTAACTACGAGACGCTTCCAACCTAAATAAGGTTATATGACGTAAGACAGTGCATAGTTCCTGTGACGAATTTTATTCTGATTGGTTGTAATTGCGTCACGCTGGAATATTCTAACTTTCTCTAGAGTATAGAGAGACTATATTAGTGCCGCACTTTTTCAAAAACTAAAGAGTTGAAACTTGAGAGTTGAAAAGTGGAAAAAGCGATTAAGCGATTGTATGGAGTTGTTGATGTATGCTGAATAAAGTTGGAAAACTTCATACGACGACTCCTGCCTTGTTGCTGAGTGAACCAGTTGCGTGGATAAATGAATCTGAGTTACGCTTATAAGGATTCAAGCATCGGGGCTGAATCAACTACTGAAAAAAACAACCAACGACAGTGTAACATTTAGGCATAAATAACGAAGTGTCAGTGCTATTGGAAGTGATAACGGAATTATTTATGTGGCAGAAATAGTACAAGGCTTAACAGTAAACACAATTTTTTTCTAATATCAAAGCAAAGTGTTTGTGAAACTGTGGACAGTAATGGCAGGGTCATGTCAGTGGCAAGTGGCAGGTGTGTCAGTATAAAATAAAGTAGGTCTGGATTATTTCAATGTACATAGAGTAGGCCTGGACTATCAGTGTAACATGTGTTCATTTGGATACCTTTTATAATACTAATTAATCTTTTGAGGTGAGGATTTATTATTTTTACTTTTTACCATTGATAATGCAGATAAGTGTTTGTTTAATCCCCAATATTCATTACAGAGTGGGGTAAGACATCAGTGCTGGACGCAGGGTCATTTATTACCAATAACAAATGAAGCACAGCATTTTTCTGATTATGCGAACTTTGCCTAGTTAGGTGAAGCCAGGGGAGTCGGGTTGTTGTATAGATTTTGAGCATTTTGCTGATTTCCGGGTCCATTGCCTGGGGAGGTGAGCTACTGCAACCACCCAACTATCCATCCAACCATCCGTCGCCAACACAGTAGCAGACCCGACAACCCTCCGCATTTTCGACTTACCATCCGGAGGGGCAGTACTAGGCGCGGGCCGACAACTCCCAGCGCACATCCTTTAGCTGGGACGACCACTTCGCCTTAACACACACTCACAGAAGTGGTCACAAACATTGCTGAAGCCAGCAGTAATTCCGATGATCCCAACCAGATGAAGAAAAAAAACATTGGAACTGGTTGAACGTTGAAGGAATTGGGATGTAAACAAAACCTTTGTTAGTATAAAATATTTTGGGAATTTTGTACGGTTTAACTAAAAACTGTTTCCGCGGAATTTCGATCGAGGCTTACTAGTGTAAATAATAATTGAAGGAAACTTTTACTTCGTTGTGTTTCGAGTTTTCTTTATCTTTCAATACTTGTGTCTATACTTAACTTGTTTTTAGAATGAGACGTAGGCGAGTTACTTCACAAAAACTAACCACGTGACACATTTATGGGAAATCCCGCTGAAATAACAAGATAGTTCATTATCCTGGGTATAGGTTAAGAATTCCCGTGTGGCTTCACAAAGTTTGTTGTTCTTAAAGCAGAACAACGCCGGACAGTTATCAGGGCGATAGGTTATATCACGCCGTAACTATGGAGCAGGGACGCTTACAGTATCAAACTAAACAGATTTTCAACCTCAGAATAATCTGTGAGAAATAGTACTACCTACAGCACTAACAACATCTATATCATGTGTTTGTAGACATCAAGAAAGCGTTTGACTGAGTCTGGCATGCAGGTCTGTTGGCAACAATTAGAGTGTACAACATCAACTTTGAGATTATTGAAGTCATCAAAAGCCTGTATGATAAGGCTACCAGTGCACTCCTCCACAACAGCGACGTCGGGAACTGGTTCAGAACAACAATCGGCGTGCGTCAATTATGCTTACTCTCTCCGTTTTGCGAATGACATTGATGGATTGGCTGGAGAGGAACAAGAACTTGAAAAACTGGTACAAAGGCTTGACACCACCTCCAGAGCCTATAGAATGGAAATGGTGCATCAAAGTCCAAGGCCAATCCCTCAATACAGTGCATAGCATCAAATATTTAGGAACCATAGTATCAGACAATGAGTCCCGACAGGTTTAAACAGTGTACTTCATCTTTCTCTGTCCTCAGCAACAACCATGGCTTCTCTCGGTGTCAAGCCAGTCCATTCTCGAATGTTGTACTCCCACCTCTTTTTCTCTCTCCCTATTCTTCTGCCTCCTTGCGCCGTGCCTTGCAAGATGGTCTTTACAAGGCTGATGCTCTGGTGACAAGCCATACCATAGGAGTTTTGGTTTCTTCACCATTGTGAGCATGTCATCGTGTTGTCCAATGGCTTGGGTGATGGTCTGTCTGACTCCGTCATTGGTGATGTGCAGAGTCTAGGAAATGCCCAGAAGTCTTCTGTAGCACATAATTTCTATGCTTTGTATTCTTCGTTGTAGGTCTGCCGTGAGGGTCCGTGTTTCTCAAGCGTATAGGAAGATGCAGATGACAAGGGAGCGCAGCAGCCTTATCTTTGAGTGTTGACTGATGGTCACGTTTTTCCAAATGGGCTTCAACCTTATCAGGGCAGCAGTTGTTTGTGCGATACTGGAGAGGACTTCCTATCAGGACCCATAGTCTGATACAATAGCTCATAAATATGTGAAGCTATGCACTGTGTTCAAGGATTGGTCTTCGACTTTGATGCCATTGGTGTTGTTGGTCATCATTTTGGTCTTCTCTGCGCTTATTTCCATTGCATAGGATCTGGAGGTGGTGTCAAGCGTCTGTACCAGCTGTTCAAGTTCTTGTTCCTCTCCAGCCAATCTATCAATGTCATACACAAAACGGATTTTGGAGAGTGCTCCGCCCCTATACTAACTGTGAGTTCATGATCTGCAAGGGCATCTGACTCGATGCGCTCTAGGAAGATGTTGAAGAGTGTTGGAGAGAGTAGGCATTCTTGACGCACACCAATTGCTGTTCTGAACCAGTTTTCGATGACGCTGTTGTGAAGAACTGCACTGGTAGCCTTGTCATACAGGCTTTAGAGGATTTCAATAATTTTAGGGCTGATGTTGTACGCTCGCATGGTTCCCCACAGAGCTGCATGCCAGACTCGGTCAAACGGTTTCTTGAAGTCTACAAACACATGATATAGATGTTGCTAGTGTGGTAGGTATTTCTCGCAGATTATTTTGAGGTTCAAAACCTGTTCAGTGGAACTTCGCCCTGCCCTGAATTCTGCTTGTTCATTAGCACCGATTTGTTCAGCTTGGGGTTTCAACCTGTTGAGTATTATTTTTAGGAGGACCTTGCTGGGATGGCTGATGAGGCTGATGATGCGGTAATTTTCACACTCCTGAAGGTTACCCTTTTTGGAAATATTGATGACAAGCGACTGGATCCATGGTGTAGGCCACTCCCCAATCTGCCAGACCTTGTTACAGGTAACGGTAAGGGCGTCAACTATCGCTTCTTCTCCTGCTTGAAGCACTCACCCTGACTTCCCCTTCTTCAGCGATTGCACTGGATACTTGGGAAGATTTATTTTTCTTCTTCTCTGTTCTGGGACATGCTAGAACTGATCGGTATCCGTTCGGTGTGTGGTTGTAAAGGTCAGAGCAGTACTGTCCATCCATCCAAGACTTCTTGTTCTTCTGTAAGGCATAGGCCAGACTTGCTATGGATCATGGAGACCTTGGGCTGATTAACACTTGTCAGCCGCTTCACAGTCTGGTAAGCCTTCTTGCTGGTGTTTTTGTTCAGACTGTTCCCTATTTACTGGCATATATCTTCTATCCAGTTCTCCTTTTCTGTGGTTCCCCGGTGGGGTGCCAGGGGTTGCAGTATAAATAGTATTCCCACTTTCTGGACATTTAGTGCTTTAAATTCCATCTGTCTCTTTCTTTCTCCTTTGTTCTTTCTCATTCCTACTCTGTACTATACTATCTTCTTCTTTGCTAGACCAGTCACCTACCTTTTTTCTTGAAAACTCACCTGGGACAGAACTCCTCATTTGTGTGTGAGGTCTGTTGGATCAGCTTGGGAATATTGGACGCTTTCTGCCAATTGGTCACTGGGGCTTCTTATGATGTTATCAATCAGGCTTTAATTTAATGTCTGTTCACACATTTAGGTGATATGAGACTTTGAAAATGTAAACTTTTAAAACACTTTAACTATTTCACTGGGGCTTCTTATGATGTTATCAATCAGGCTTTAATTTAATGTCTGTTCACACATTTAGGTGATATGAGACTTTGAAAATGTAAACTTTTAAAACCCTTTAACTATTTCAAAACATAATTTCAAAACAAACAGTCTATAAAAGTCTACCAACAGGAGGTTTAGCAATAACTTTCACAACATCTATAACATTTGGATGATATAGAACCATGCCTACAGAATGTCCATATTCAGTTATGCTATGTCCATTAAATATGTCTTAAAACTGAGCATTCAAAGAGAAGGTGATGCACTGATAGACTTGTACATATACATTTAACATGAATATTTAGTGTTCCATGCGTTCGTTATTAGTTTATATATTAATTTAGAACCCAGATGACACATAGAACTGGGGACAAGCTTGGTGCAAGGATGACACGACCTGGCTTGGCTTGGCAAACGAGCGCTCTTGGCACTCCAGCCTCTGCCTAGCTTGTCCCAACCTCGTCATCCAAGAGAGCTCTGTGTGCTAGAGGCTTGCATCGCAAGCCGCGGCACTCACCCGCGCGTTGTACTTGGCTAACAAGGATTTCCGCAGAAAAAATAAAATAAAATAATTAAATAAAATAATTAAACTTGTGCAGTAAATATTGTGTATCCAGAGGGAATGGACCTAAAATGTTTTCCAGACTATTTGCGTTTGTTTTATTATTTTCTTTTCTCGGATTTAACCGATTTGCTGCAGTAATGAATCAAACACCCACTTCCGTTGCAGGGCCGGACCTAAGTTTTTCAGGGGTAGGGGCCCAAATTTATTTTAGGGTAGTAGTGAAGGCGCGAAGCGCCGAGCCGACGGCGCGAAGCGCCTAGTTTGCTAGGGGGGTCCGGGGGCATGCTACCCCGGAAAATTTTTTGAAAAGGGAGAAAAAATTGTGCAATCTGAGCATGTAAATTGCAAAATTTTGGTGCTATAGTTTGCCACTGATTTTGGGAAGAAATTACCTTTAAAAAAGTGTGTGTGTGTGTTAGGAATAAAGTCATAACAAAAATATGACTTAGGTCTTTGGGGAACAAAATATAGTGATACTCGGGTCCGCGGTAGACTCCTTCTTTTTTTTTCTTTTTTTTCTTTTTTTTTCCCAAAAAGGGTAGGGGCCCGGGCCCCTCGGGCCTCTAGGGCAGGTCCGACCCTGCGTTGAGAAAAAAACTGGTCTTCTTTTTGATACAGTGCACGTGGATATTCCTTTTATGCGACATAAAGCTCCACAGCTTTTGGGACAATACATATGAGGTAAAATCATTTTCAGTATTCTTCTAGGTTCTTGCAACGTTGTTTTCTTTGATGTAATTTAATACAGAAGTACAGTATAATAGAGCTAAATAAAAAGGAAAATGGCATCCATCAGGTTGGTCAGTGAACAAAAAAAATAAAAGACGAGTGTTAGAAGAGATGTGTGCTTGTGAAGAGGATCATGGAGCTCGCAATTCTACTTTGACTGAGTTTGCAAGCAATCTGAGTGATTGTCCCTGTTCGGTGTCAGGAACACCAGTAACTACTTTTGGCGAAATACTCGTGGACAATTTGAATTTGGCTTCAAAATGGCACCTGCTGCCATGACGACCTTATCGTTTCAAACGATGTCTGCATTGAGATCGATGAGAATGATGAATATTTTTATGCTCTTCCTGATTTTGCTGATCTAGATTCAGACGATTCAGGCTATTACCAGGTTACAAGGACATTTGTATCTCATTTTTTGAATATGTTTACAGTTTTTTTTCATGAATGTGATTTATCCACATCTGAGGATGATAGCAAATCCGCCACCCAAACCGCAGTCTTCACCTCCCGTCATAACAACCTATCAGCACCCATTGTCCACTTTTCAATTGCCCTCTCCGCCACCCAGGCCACTGTCATCTGGAGACCTTGGCAGTGAATCTTGTGGGTGTGTTTTTTTTCCTGCTTTTGATTATATTCCTTCTTTTTTGTGTATATAAACGTTTTAGGAGTTTGATTACTTTTGTTAAGATGCAAATTTGCTTTGAGCAGTTTTCCTATCATATCCCATCCTATCCCGTAACTCGAAAATCGTAGGGGCAGCACAGATTAGCAGTTTTAGACATGAATATTCATTCAAACTTGCCAGTTTCTATCATGTATGTTACTTCGAGAGGATGTTGGTAAAATTTGAAAAGCTGTCAGAAGAAAATCAGAAATTCAGAGAAGAGTTTTATAAGTCCTGTTTATGTTATGACATTTGTTTTTTTACAATTTGGTTGAAAATACATATAATTGTTACCATTGCAGACTTGTTATCTACAAAACCTGGGAGGCAAAGATCATAAAGAAACTCTGAGACTTTGCGGGGCAATCTTGATGACCCCACGTCTAGACGTCTACAGGGCTGCTATTCCAGAACAGGCAACAGCTAGGCTCGCCAGCAGAAAGTGGCATTCTGCCAGTTAGCCAACGTTGATAAGGCATTATTCAGTAAGTACATCTCTTATTGTCCCTAGTTTTTAAAACATAATTTTCAAAAATATATAATATGTATAATAATTTCTCAGAATGGCTAGCACAGCATAGCAGCCATTACGGTGCAATGAATTAAATACCAGAATGTCTCTCTTCTACAAATCTCTTACGACTCTTCTCCTCTCTATCTCTCCAACTTACTTCACTCTCTCGCTACCTCCTCTCTGCCTCCACATCCCTCGCTCTCACCTCAGCATTTTCGTGCCCCGCTCCTTCTCAGTCTACGGCACATCCCTGAACACTCCCCCTTCAAAACTCTTCTCCCTCCAGTCCGCTCTAAGAACTTACCTTTGTCAGCAGTTCTAGCACTCCGACACCACCACACACCTCCCCAGTAGTTTCTTGCTTATAATATCTGTACATCGTATGTGAGTCATTATTTGAAAGCGTGTAAATGCGGGGGTGAGTTGTGAGTGTGCGCTTTAAGTTATAATTATTATAAGATAAAAGCATTATAAATAACGTAATTATTATTATTATATATCTATTCCAAGTGCCATCTCCATGAGATTAAGGAGCTCAAATGTAGTACAAATGCATAAAGCCTAGTTCCTCTTTACGCGCTTCAGCTAATCAGAGGAGGTTTTGCTTGGAATGCTTGGACCACATTGAGTGCAGTTTATTATGTACTACATGGGTAGTCATAAAGACATCGCGCGCTCTTATCGTTGTAAAGTTCAACATAGGAGGAAACCGGTGGCAAAGTCAAAAACACCCCACAGCTATTTAAATTCTTGTGATTCAGTATCTTTTTTGAAGCAGTAAATATATTTTTGTTAAATGTTCTCCGTTTGCTGCAGTGATGCTGTTACGTTGAAACGCGAATGGTAGTACGTCGGAAACGCGCACGATAGATCTAATCGTTTCGATTTGCAAAGTATTCAATAATAGTTTATTTACCTTTGATTTGAGTTTGCATTGTGGTTAGGAGAGGCTTTGTATAACGTTGATAATTTTCGTTAGTCGATATTGTTGTAGAATTCTCTGGATCCCCTTGTTTACTATCGATCGAAGTTTCTTGATGGACGTAGATAATTGCGAATATTCTGGGGCGGGAAATAATTATGTATGACGTAAGTCAGTGATGACGATCTTTTATTTGATTGGCTGTAGTGCGTCATTTTAGTCTACCGTGATCTAAATTGTTCGGGAAAAGAGAGAGAGAGGTTATAAAATTATGTGCCGCGCTGTTTTGTGGAGTGGCTGTTGAAAGTTGTTGAGTTGAGTTGAGAATTGTATGCAGTTGTTGATGTGTGCTGAATAAAAAGTGGAAAACTTCATACGTCGACTTTGTGACTTGTATGCTGTTTGGACGGGCTGCGTGGATAAACGAATCTGAGTTACACCCTATCAGGAATTCAGCATTGGGGCTGAATCAGATACTGATAGAAAACACCAACATTAAATCGAGTGTAACATTTTGGGGGTCAAGCCGCGATTCACGCCATAGCCAAGGGTTCAACTGCTACAACAAGCGAGTCAACGTTACGAGAGGCAGTCATCGAGGGTAGCCGCCAACGAGTTGCGTCGAGAGGGGCCAACACACTGGGACTACATCACCGATAGGTTCGGGTTGACTGCAAGGGCGTGTAGTCGCTGAAGAGTTGCTTCGTGAGCGAACAACAGATCGGGACTACGTGGCTGCCGCAGGACTACGTCGAGGGACAGTCTCGGAGCTACATCGCCAGTGTTACAGAGAGCGACGCGCGGACGTCGAGTCTACTTCAGCACAGGAGCGTATACATCAACACCAGCGTGGTGCAGCGTCGCATACGACGAGGACAGCGGGGCCTGCGTCAGCGAAAGCGACTAGTGACAAGCATCAGCGCTACTGCAGAAAGCGTGCTGTTCTAGAACAGTCTAGAAAGGTACAGCACAGTCAAGAACTTTCCAGAAAAGAACTTTCTAGAAAAAGAACTTTCCAGAACTTTCCGGAAGCATCAAGATGGCTGACTTCTGGCAGAAAGGGATTCAACTGAATCTAAAAGGGAAACAGTTGACGGATTACATCAAGTCCCAGGAGAGAATACAAGAACGAGAATTAGAAGAGCAACGCCGCCGTGAAGAAAGAGAATTTGAAGAGCAACGACGCCGAGAAGAAAAGGAAGAACAGCGTCAACGGGAGGAAAAAGAAGAGCAGCGTCGCCGAGAAGAAAGAGAAGAGCGGCGTCAAGAAAGAGAAGCAGAAGAGCAGCGACGCCGAGAAGAAAGAGAGATGGAAGAGAGACGACTAGAAGCTGATCGTCAATACCAGCTAGAGTTGGCGCGTATCCAAAACAATCAGCATGCGCCACAAGTCACCAACGACCATACGGCTCCAAGATTGCCAGCTTTCGTCGACGGGAAGGACCAGATTGACAGTTATCTGGCAAGATTCGAAAGGTTCGCTGAAAGCTCTAACTGGCAACCTCAAGACTGGGCAATTCGACTGAGTGCACTTCTGACGGGGCAAGCTCTCGAAGTTTACACCAGACTGTCGAACAATGACGCCAAAAACTACGATGTCTTGAAAGAGGCCCTATTGCAGTGCTACAACTTTACAGAGAAGGGCTACCGTAAACGCTTTCGTGAATGCCGGCCTAAGTCAGACGAGTCGACAAAGCAGTTTGTGGAGCGCCTGTCGTCATATCTACACAAGTGGGTGGAGTTATCAGGCGAAAGGAAGTCTTACGACAGTCTCCATGACCTGATCGTGAAGGAACAATTTCTCAATGCCTGTCACAAGGACCTAGCGACCCACTTAGAAGAACAAAAGCTGCAGACGCTTAAAGATGTGACTGAGGTTGCTGAAAGATATCTTATCGCTCATGGGAAAACCCTGGGGCCACCCAGCGCGACGAAAATTTTTCAGAAGACTGGAAACCATGTGAACCAGATCCAGGGAAGCCAGACGAGCCAGAGACAGACGGACTCCACGCCACCTCCCAGGGGAGGGCATTCAAGAGGCTGTTTCACCTGCAACGCTACGGACCACAGAGCAGCTAACTGTCCTCAAAACAAAAGTAGCGGACAGCGGAGCAGTACGGACAACGCAGCGGCGGGCAACCGGCAGAGGCGGTTCTCCAATCAACGGCAAACCAGTAGATCTGACCATCAGGTGTGCGGCGGGAGCGTCATTCTTCCGAGTGAGACCAAGTGCACAGCTACTCCTGCCGACGTGCAAGAGTGCATGACCGATGGCCAACTTCTCCTTGCCAACGGAAAATCCATCCCCGTCGTCGCCAGCGCAGCTGTGACCGTCCAGAACATGCCTGTTTCAAAGGGACGCGTCGGAAATCATGAAGTGACTGTTCTAAGAGACTCTGGCTGCAGTGGGGTCATCGTCAGAGAAGACCTAATCGCTAAAGAACAATTCACTGGCGATTTTAAATGGACACTCATGGCCGACAGCAAATGTGTGAGAGCGCCAGTTGCGAAGATTCAAGTCAGCACCGCTTTCTACACAGGCGAAGTAGAAGCGGTTTGCCTGAAAAAGCCGCTATACGATTTGATGATCGGGAATATCGACGGCGCGAGACGACCAGACGACCCCGATCCAGAGTGGAGTCCTGCCTCAACCCAACGCGTCGAAGTTGTGGAGGAGGATCCATTGCCATTTCCCGATGGAGACCTTACAGAGCTGCTACGGGATAACGTGGCTACTCCGGCTCAGCCCTGCCGACCAGAGATCGTCGGTGCTGTTACTACCAGGGCCCAGGCCAAGAGAGACAAGACGTCTACGCCACTGAAGGTCGCCGACAACTCCAAAGCTGCCATCGTGGACAGAGATAAACTGATCCAGCTCCAGGAAGCTGATAGCACTTTAAACAAGTACAGGAACCGCCAAGACCACGTGACCAAAGGCAGTGGTACGGTCTATTTTGAGGTGAAGGCCAAGATCCTGTACCGAATCTTCCAGCACCCGAGGGTCAACGGAGGGAAATCGCTACGTCAAGTCTTGGTACCGTTACCCTTAAGGCGCCAAGTGATGGAAGTAGCACATGACTCAATCATGGGAGGTCACCTAGGCATCAAGAAGACGTCAGACAGAATCCAGGCGGTGTTCTACTGGCCAGGGCTTCATGCGGACGTCAGCCGTTTCTGCCGATCATGTGACATTTGCCAGAAGACCATACCTTGAGGAAGGGTCCCGAAAGTACCTATGCAGAGGATGCCTTTGATCGACCGACCTTTCAAGAGGGTGGCCTTAGACCTAATCGGCGAAATAAGACCTCCGAGTGAAGAAGGTCATCGGTGGGTACTAACTTTAGTGGACTATGCGACCCGGTACCCAGAAGCAGTGCCTCTGAAGAAGATTGACACTGAAACTGTTGCAGAAGCGCTGGTGGACATGTTCAGCAGACTTGGAGTGCCTGAAGAAATCCTGACAGACCTCGGGACGCAGTTCGTTTCTGACTGCATGAAGGAGGTCAACAGACTGCTGAGCATCCGGCATTTAACTACGACACCCTACCATCCAATGTGCAACGGGCTTGTCGAAAAGTTCAATGCTACACTGAAGTCCACCCTGAAGAAACTGTGCAGCGAGCAGCCCAGACAATGGCATCGCTATATCAACGCCTTACTTTTCGCCTACAGAGAAGTACCGCAGGAGTCCACCGGCTTCTCTCCGTTCGAGCTGCTGTACGGAAGAACCATCCGAGGGCCGATGCACATCCTAAAAGAACTGTGGACGAAAGAAGTAGAGACCCCAGAGGTGAAGAACAGTTACCAGTACGTGCTTGAGCTACGAGAGAAGCTGGAGCAGACTCTCGAGATAGCCAGAGAAAACCTGAAGAAGTCCCAGGACTGTGGAAAGCACTACTATGATCGTAGGGCTGTGAACAGGAAGTTCAAACCTGGCAACAAAGTGCTGGTGCTGCTACCTACCGACCACAATAAGTTGCTGATGCAGTGGAAAGGCCCGTACGAAGTGGAGACCGTGGTGGGGATCAACGACTATACGGTGAAAGTCGGCCAGCATTCCAAGATATACCACGCCAACCTCCTTAAGCTGTACGTGGAAAGGCCATCAGAGACTGTGCATGCAGCAACAGCAGCTGAGATCGATAACAGCTTTGACAGCGAGGAACTGTTGGAACTTGGAGACTTCCACAGCAAAGAAGGCATCGATGATGTTAAGCTAGGACCACGCTTGACAGAAGGTCAAAAGATGGAGCTCAAGGACCTTATGGGGAAGTTTCCCCATAGCTTCAGCGATGTCCCAGGCTCTACGACTTTGGTCGAACATGAAGTCCACCTCACTTCAAATATCCCTGTTCGATCCAAACCATTCCCTATCCCTTTCAAGGCCCGTGAATCCTTGAAGAAAGATATCGATGAGATGCTGAAGATGGGCATCATCAGGGAGTCCAGTTCCCCCTACGCGTCCCCTGTCGTGGTCGTGAAGAAGAAGGACGGGAGCAACCGAGTATGCATCGACTACAGGAAGGTTAATAAGATCACCGTCTTCGACCCTGAGCCGATGCCTACCGCAGCAGACCTCTTCCGCCAATTATCGGGGAGTAGAATCTTCTCAAAGATTGACCTCAGCAAGGTTATTGGCAAGTCCCCGTGCGTCAACAGGACATACCAAAGACTGCTTTCATAACTCCTGATGGGACGTACGAGTGCCTAAGGATGCCCTTTGGCATGGTCAACAGCGGAGCTACCCTGAAGAGAGGAATGAGGAAGATGCTCAAAGGGATGGACAACGTCGTGTGTTACTGGGACGACTTGCTAGTCCACACCCGCACCTGGGAAGAGCATCTGCAGACCTTGAGGGAGCTGTTTCACCGTCTAACAGAAGCTAACCTGACCGTGAGACCCAGTAAGTCAACTTCAACTTCAACTTTTTATTGGCTCCAAATACATAGAGAAATTGCTTAGCGCATAGAAAGAACATATAAAAACCCGTTACAAATGTAAAAGACATTCAAATTTTAAAAAGACATTCACGCAACATCGACTCGCACACCGTCATTGTATCACAGCAAAAGAATATCACACTGCTACTTATTGTATCACATCACCTATGTTATACGGGAATTGTACCTGGAATTTACGGCTAGCTCTGAAGGTTCCGACCCAAAGTTGAACATGTGTAGTGGTGATGTGGTTGTGCTGCTAAAAGTGTTGCTTATTGCTGAGTTTCCATGAATTACGGATACCGTATGTCTGCAGGGGAGAGGGAGGTGCGTTTTTTATTGGTACGTAGTGTCCGTGTATGTGAAAGTGAAGTCTCGTGTGTCGCTTGCCCCTAATCTAGTCTGCTCGTCTGCACAACGGGTTTCCCAAGGATACCCATAGGGGAGACAACTTCCCGGATATAAACACCGAACAGCTGAGCAGTCATATGCAAAACATTCAACCACAAAAGAGCAATTGAATGGGGCTAATACTATTGAATAATAATATCAATAATAAATAGAAGGTCATTGTATTAAAAAGCTAGTTTGCATTCTGGGGACTGACAACGTCGACTTTATCGGCCATTCGCTGAAAGAAGGACAAAAGGGGCTTCTGCTGGAAAACGTCGCCAAGATTCTGAACGCACCACGTCCCCAAACGAAGAAGCAGGTGCGATCTTTCCTGGGGTTGGCTGGATATTATAGGGAGTTTGTACCAAACTACTCCGCCATCACAGCACCCTTGTCGGACCTGGTGCGGAAAGGCTGTCCAAACCAAGTGCAGTGGGGACCGTCTCAGGAGAAGGCATACCAGACTGTGCGCGACCTCCTTTCGAAGGATCCGGTGCTACGACTGCCTGACACTTCCAAGGAATTCGTCTTAAGAACAGACGCAGCGGACGAAGGCATCGGCGCCATACTGATGCAGGAACACGAGGGGAAACTATTTTCGGTCAGTTACGCCAGCAAGAAGCTGTCCAGGGCTGAGAAAAATTACTCGACCATGGAGAAAGAGTGCCTTGCCATCATATGGGGTATCCGGAAGTTCGAACTGTACCTTCAAGGAGTGAAGTTCGTGCTACAGACTGATCACAAGCCGCTAACCTACTTGAACTCTGCCAAGTTTGTGAACAGTCGGATCATGAGATGGGCTATGTACTTGCAGAACTTTAACATGCGAGTAGAATCTATCAAAGGATCAGACAATGTTGGTGCGGACTTCCTCAGCAGAGTGTGTGAGTAAAGAACATCGATTGTGTGGATGAACTGTGAACATTGACAATATCCAGATAGACTTGCGGATGGAAGAACATTGACTCTGTGTGAATGAACTGTGAACACTGACAGTATTCAGACAGTCTGAAATAAGTTTTAATTCTGAACTTTGTTTGTGCATTACGTTTCAACGTTGTTGAAAGAAATTGGGTAAATTTCTTCTTGAGTGGGGGGTTATGTTACGTTGAAACGCGAATGGTAGTACGTCGGAAACGCGCACGATAGATCTAATCGTTTCGATTTGCAAAGTATTCAATAATAGAGTTTATTTACCTTTGATTTGAGTTTGCATTGTGGTTAGGAGAGGCTTTGTATAACGTTGATAATTTTCGTTAGTCGATATTGTTGTAGAATTCTCTGGATCCCCTTGTTTACTATCGATCGAAGTTTCTTGATGGACGTAGATAATTGCGAATATTCTGGGGCGGGAAATAATTATGTATGACGTAAGTCAGTGATGACGATCTTTTATTTGATTGGCTTTAGTGCGTCATTTTAGTCTACCGTGATCTAAATTGTTCGGGAAAAGAGAGAGAGAGGTTATAAAATTATGTGCCGCGCTGTTTTGTGGAGTGGCTGTTGAAAGTTGTTGAGTTGAGTTGAGAATTGTATGCAGTTGTTGATGTGTGCTGAATAAAAAGTGGAAAACTTCATACGTCGACTTTGTGACTTGTATGCTGTTTGGACGGGCTGCGTGGATAAACGAATCTGAGTTACACCCTATCAGGAATTCAGCATTGGGGCTGAATCAGATACTGATAGAAAACACCAACATCAAATCGAGTGTAACAGATGCATAATTTGCAGTTAAAAATGATGTTTTGCTGCAGCTTTTAAGTTTATTTATTTATTTATTTAATCTTTCTTATATAGCGCTTTTCCAGCTCAAGAGCTTCTCAAGGCGCTGGCCGATACAGGATCTAACTCAAGCCGCTCGGGATGCCTACCCGCAGCCTTTGGGCGCATGGTCTGACGCCCGGACAACTGAGCATAATCCTGGGCAGCCAGGGATGGGGGAGAAGGACCTAGGTGCATGCTGGGTGTGTTCTTGTCACCGGCACTCACCCGTCTAGGACATGAGCGTCAGGATCTTTAAAGTCCGTTATGATGGAATGTATGCGACACAGACTAGACCTCGGTTTATACTCTCATCCGAAGGAGTAGGAAAACAGGAGTAAAGTGTCTTTCCCAGGGACACAACACAATGGACCGGCCAGGGCTCGAACCCGGGACCTTCAGATCCGCAAGCCGAAGCACTACCATTAGACCACAGTGCCTCCCTAAGCTTTTTAGTTACAGGTTTTGCTATCATAAACTTATTTATGCAGAAAATGACAGCTTTAAAATATAAACATGTAATCTTAGTATTCAAGAGTCACACTTTAATTATGTTGCAGATGCAGTCAACAACAGGCATGGCTCATCCAGAGTAATCCACAATTCGGCTATTAGTGACTGGCTGACAACCTATAATGACCGACTTCCAGGAGGAAAAGTAAATCGCCACCAGTAGATTGTAATTTGTGTATAAAGTGTCTTGTTGTGTTTATATTGTTTGAATTTAGATGTGTTTTTTATATGTGTATGGATGTGATAATTTAATTTTATGCTGTAGATTGTATATCGGTTTCATTTGTACATAAAGTTCGTTTTGTTTTGTACATACATTTTACAATTTGTGGCATTTTATAAAAGAGTTTATAGAGTAGGTTTTTCTTAATGGTAGTGGTTATATAATTGTGTACATCTTCTTGATATTGGTGTAATTCTATATGTAGAGCTCTTTAATTCGATGTGTTTTTTTAACTAAGGGGTTGAAAGTTTATAGGTATCGATCTTTCCCCAGGTATAGGCTCCAAATCCACAACCCAAAAGACAACACCTCCCGCCCACAGCGGAAAGAATGCATTTTAAAATTACTTGGATGAATGCCTCCCACACCACGACCTAAGGAAAGAAAGGTCTGTCAGATAAACATTAATTTATATTCAATATTCAATGTTATGTGTAAAATAAATTGTAAATTTTATTAACAAATCTTAGTTGTATAAATTATAAAAGTTTAATTGAGATGCATGTAATGAAAATGCACTGGTTAATTCCAAATAGAGATAGAATCAGATTTTTTTATCTTATACTAAACAATTAGAATAATTAGAAAGGAAAAGAACTACTAAGCTAAACACAAATTTATTTAAACAAAACACTTCACAAAAACATGGTATACAAACAAGACCACACACAGAATGATGGGGGAATGAAAAAACAATATATTTTCTTCTTTGGGTGTTGTTTTTGGTTTTCACTCATAGTCACGAAAAGTTTCTAACAGTGGTCTTTCTTGCTAAATAATTATTGTTACATAAAAGATATTTGATTCATGGAAATTTCATAGTTCCAAAATTAACAATTATTTAGGTTCCGTTGAATATTTTAATCTATAATTGTAACGAAATAATAATTGATAACAGATTTAAGATTGTGGCATATTTTCTAGGGTTCTAAAAATTATCATTTAGGATACATACGTATAGAAAGAAAATCCTTTGTATTTTGTCAAAAACTAACATGTTGAAGCGATGTAGATTCAAAACAGTATTACCAGCTACCACAGAGAATCAGCACTAGTAAAATTAAATGTTTCAAAGTCACAGAACACAGAAAATCAACCATGTAAATCTATTCATACTCTATGAGGAAAATCTTCAGAATTTGGAAATTTCATATTTTCGTAATAAAATCTCTACCGATTTAAGAAATTATAGTTTGAAATTTTCTTCTTTACGTGGACTTATTGTGCTCTTGTAATACTTCAAGTTCCAAAAAGGGCCGAAAATAGTGTTGAAAAAGAAAACAAAAAACTAAGTCCAAGGACGCCTTTAACCTAACAAAAATTACTTTCAAATTCAAGATGACATTTCCTTTGAACAAAATCAACGTAAGAGCTCTCCCCGCCATTAGCAGCTCCTTTTATTACTGAAACAAGGGATAAAGCAGCCAATCATCATCCATGTTTCACCACACGTGATCTATGCTAACAAATCAGAAATTACTTTAAACATTCACGTATCATGGAGAGCGGTCAGAAACTTTAGTGTATACGGATTTTAGCCAAATGTACTGGCTCTTTGAAAATAACAGGGTCTACCGTTAACATAAGTAAGAAGTTTATTTATCACGCGTTATTATGAACCATCGAGGAGTAAGATCTGATAATTCTTAAAGAAAATACACCGGCTCAAACAGCTTTGCACCGGTTGAGCACCTAAATGGCCGCCCATTTTAAAGGTATGGAAAATCGACCTATTCCAACCCAGTGCAAACATATTTCTAAACGGTGTAGAAAAACGAGAGTCAGTGTTTTAGCAACCTAAAACACTTTAGATTAGCGCTCCAAGTGACTCGGATAGCTGCACCGGGATTAACACAATTTTGCACCGACTTCTCCGGACTGTAAACAAAAAGGCTCTGTGTAATTCTCCAATTCAACTTTTTCTTCTATCTTTATACCCGGTGCAAACATATTTCTAAACGGTGTAAAAGAACGAGAGTGGGTGTTTTAGCAACCGAAAACACTTAGGATTAGCGCTTCAAGTGACTCGGATAGCTGCACCGGGATTAACACAATTTTGCACCGACTTCACCAAACTGTAAACAAAAGGACCTGTATAATTCTTCCATTCAACTATTTCTGTTCTCTTTATAATTGCAATTAGTATTCTAAAACTTCTCCTCTACACTACATTTCATTTATAAATCAATTTGCTATAAAAGACCAAACAAATACAGACGGTGAGAAGACTAGAATTAAATTTTCATAAGAAAACTAAGTCTACTGTTTACAACTAGACTCCCGCTAAAATTGTCAAACAGGTTACCTTGACTACAGATTGATTGATTGATTGATTGTTGCTTTAGGTCCAGCGGACTCTTCCGAGCCAAATCAGGACCGGACAACCCCCAATCCGCATAAAAGATCTGCCGAAACAACCCTAGTGGGAAAATTGAATGCCCTCCACCAGCCAGTCACTTTACAATAAAGACATCCCACGCAGGGGACGGCTGAGGCTTTACCCCAACTACTCGATCCCCCGGTTAAAAAAACAAAATAGAATACAAACATCATTATAAATCATCAACAAAACACATACATATAAAATGCCTATAGTGCTAAATAATAACATCATATGAAGCCCTAGTGACCACCCGGCAGAAAGCGTCCAACATTCCCAAGCTGATCCAACAGACCTCGTACACAAACAAGTAGTCTTGTCCAGGAAGAGTTTTCAAGAAAAAAGGTAGGTCACTGATCTAGCGAAGAAGAAGATAGTATAGCAGATTGATAGGACAGAGCAGGAATGAGAAAGAGCAAATGAGAAAGACAGCGACAGTGGGAATTTAAAGCACTAAATTTCCAGAAAGTGGGGGTACTATTTATACTGAAACCTTCGGCACTCCAACGGGGGTACTGTTACCGCAGTGAATCGGTCATGCCTATAAAGGAAAGACAGGTTTTCAACTGGGGCTTTCACTTTTCCCTGTATAGGTTAGAACAATCTACAGTGGCAAGATTGCTCATGACCCCAAGGGGTTGACTACAGATGGCAATCTTTTCTAGAGTTTACGGAGCAATCTCATTTTTCTTCACAAAACGATCATAGGAACTCTGAAAAATCTATTATCCACTCAAATTTCGCCACACAACACATCCAAAACTTCGTTACAATAATTCTTCCCAGGCATTCCATTTTTCACTGCATGCACAAACTTTAGCTTCGAAATTTAGATCTGCTATTGATAACCATCCATCCATTACTACAGGTTCAACGATCACGTGCTCAGGGCCAAGGCGAGCCACACTGTATTCGTGGATTTCGGCTGTGGCCAACAGCCTGGACAGGATTGGGCACCGCAAGGTCTTTTTTGCCCAAGACACACTACATGATGAAGCTATCCACTAATTCCAAAGCGGATCGGTCGTCGCACGGCAAAAGGACCGCGCCTTCCGTTGGCCACCAGGACGGAGATGATAAGTATGGTACTGATGGACAAATTAGCATGATCCGCACGATTGACAACTGCTGGCTTTATTGTGATACTTACATCATGCATGTACGTAATTCATTGAGTAGGTATGTAAGCTCACATTCTCATGTCTTAAATTAGATACTGTAATATAACAATAGGCCTATTGCTTCTATGTGGAAAACAGTTTCTTGTATCATTCATTGTCAGAGTTCCACAGTCACCATCGGTATCCTTACCATATTCGGTCTTACCATCTCGTTTTTGGTTCTCCTGTGTACATTCCCAGATCACAGATTTTAAACGGGTCATCATGCCCAATTTTAATAAAGATGTTTGTGTTGCTTTATATTTCCTTTCTATTCTTTATTTATTTATTTGTTAACTTGTCAATCGTTGATTTGATTCTTTTTAAAATTGCTTATTTCTTTATTTTAAATATATAATTGGAATTTTGTGGCTACTTTGTTGCTGGCTAGCTATGTAGTTTTAATCATTTCTCTGCTTATGAATTGTGTGTAAACTACAAATTCATTTTATAGTTCTTTATTGTAATCATGATGGTAAACCTGCCAAGTTCATACTTGTAGATAAAAAGTGGAGGTTAAAATTTGCTAGCGAACTGTATTCTCTTCCAAAGCAAACACAAAAAAAGCATCAGCATTATTATCTTTGCATAAACCCACAGAAACAAGCATTTTTGCTTTGTATTTATGGAGTGATAATAATAATAATAATAATAATAATAATAATAATAATAATAATAATAATAATAATAATAATACTGGATGCTATCACGCATTATTCCTAAATCAGATTCAAAGCATGATGACCTATAACCAACATACACATATGTTTACACACACACACACTCCTAAATACACAATGAACACACAAGCATCACTCAAAGATGTGGTTATAAAGGCAAGTCGCTAGTAGAAGACTGACCGGAAACATATATTTTATATTTTAATGTTTTTTTGAATTGCATCAAGTACTATCCTTGAAGTCATAATAAAGTAGAACGGGCATCTTTTCTTTTTGTGTAACCCAAGAAATGTTTGCTAGCAGTCTGTTGTAGGCATCAAATAAGCATCTATAAATTTGCAGCTTCTTCTTTTTTTTTTTTAATTTTTTTTTTGTATTGCTGATTGTGGTTTGCTTGCTTTACCTTATCGTTGTTCCATTGTGTCTTTGCCGAGGCCCGAGTTTTGATTTATGTCATTTAAATCCTTCCACTAAATCATTTATATTATTGAGTTCTGCATGGAATGCGTTTATGTTACTGACATTGAATATTTTCTTTTCTTTCAGTAGAATGTTGGAAGTGCTGGTGGGAGGAGAGGGGGATGTTGAATTTTATTTTAGTTCAAATGTTTGAATGACTGACGCGAACATTGACACTATATCTTTTTTTAGACTGTAAAAAATTGTTGAATTTCTTGCTGTTGTAATGCTGAATGATTGTATCAGCATTATATATCACATGTATAGTTGTGTAGTGGGGTGTAGTATGCCATATTTGCTATCACGATCTGTATGTAGAACAATGCCAGTGGGACAATGAATTGCCATATGCTTTCTGATTTCACTGTTTGTGTTACATTAGTCTTATTTGTTGCTTGTTCTGTCACGACCTGAAACTATCAACGCTGAATTATTATTCGGGGTACCAGTCTCTTTGTTTAGTTCGTAGGTAGTGACTGAACAGATACTATTACTACAAGTAAGACTTGAATTCCTTTTTTTCTTTTTTAAAGACTAATTTCGCTCTGTGGGTTCGGGCATTAAATAGAATAGACCCAACGTTTCCCGGCGTGTCGTAAGAGGCGACTAACAAGAGTAATGCTAGCATGGCAACACTGGGCGAAAGTCTTCTACACAGAAGTCACCGGCCAGGGCGGAGGAACCTCACATTACTACAGGTTCAATGACCACGTGCTCAGGGCCAAGGCGATCCACACTGTATTCGTGGATTTCGGCTGTGGCCAACAGCCTGGAGAGGATTGGGCACCGCCATGTCTTTTTTGCCCAAGACACACTACATGATGAAGCTATCCAATAATTCCATACCGGATCGGTCGTCGCCCGGCACAAGGACCGCCCCTTCCGTTGGCCACCAGGACGGAGGTGATAAGTATGCTACTGATGGAAAAATTAGCAAGATCCGCACGAGAAACAACATCGTCATAGGAACCTGGAATGTCAGGACCCTAACTGCGGAAGGAAAATTAGAAGAACTGGCCCGCGAGCTGGACCACTATCGATGGAACGTTCTAGGTATCGGCGACCTGCGCTGGAAAGGCCTAGGTGAAACAACGACCGACAAAGGCCACAAGCTCTATTTCAGCGGTAGAGATGACAGGCACGAACACGGCGTTGGATTCTTGGTCCACAAGAACATTCTAGCCACTGTCATGGGTTGCCGCCCAGTCTCCAGTAGACTCATTACCATCCGTCTGAGAGCATACCATTTCAACATCACCATCATCCAGGCCTATGCCCCAACATCAGACTATGACGAGAGCGAAGTGGAGGATTTCTATAAATATCTACATGCGGTCCTTGACCAAGTGCCGAAGAAGGACATAGTCATAGTGCAAGGCGAATGGAATGCCAAGGTTGGCCAAGATGCGCACCACAACTGGGAAGACTCATGTGGACCCCACTGCAACAACGAGACAAATGACAGGGGTCTGAGACTCTTGGAGTTTGCCAGATACAACAATCTGGTACTGGCAAACACGCTTGGTCTCCACAAAAACTCCAGACTATCAACATGGCACAGTCCCGGCGGGGAGCATCACAACCAGATTGACTACATCATGGTCAAGAAACGCTTCAGATCAAGCATCAACATTGGCATGACACGCACTTTTCCAGGAGCAGACATCGGAAGTGACCACGATCTCGTGATGATGTCTTTCCGGCTCCACTTAAAGAGAGGAAATACAGCAAGGGGCACTAGACTGAAGTTCGACAAACTGCAAGATCCGGAGGTGGCAGAACTATATCAGGCCACAATTGGAGGGAAATTTGCACCACTGCTCATTTTGGGAGCTGGTGAAGTAGATGTTAACACCATAACCACCACCTTCAACTCAGCTGTGACATATGCCGCCATTGAGATCCTTGGCAAGCACCGACCAAAGAAGAAGCCGTGGATCACACATGAACTTTTGTATCTGTGTGATAAACGAAGAGAGATAAAAAAGAAAAAGAACACCTCACAGGGAGGTGATGTCTACCGAAAAATCAACAATGACATCCGAAAAGGCATGCGCACAGCAAAGGAGACCTGGATAGAAGACCAATAGCAGGAAATAGAGAATAGTCTGAACAAGAACAACAGCAAAAAGGCCTACCAGACTGTGAAGCGGTTGACAAGTGTTAAACAGCCCAAAGTCTCCACGATCCAAGCAAGTCTGGCATTTGCCATACAGAAGAACAAGATGTCTTGGACATATGGACAGAGTACTGCTCTGACCTTTACAACCATACACCAAACGGAGACTCAACAGTTCTAGCATGTCCCGAGAACAGAGAAGAAGAAGAAATCCTCCCAATTCTCCGAGAAGAAGTTGAGGCAGCAGTGCAATCGCTGAAGAAAGAAAAGTCAGCGGGAGTGGACAACATACCCGCGGAACTGCTACAAGCATGAGGAGAAGCGATGATTGATGCCCTCACCATTATCTGTAACAAGATCTGGCAGAGTGGGGAGTGACCTACACCATGGACCCAGTCGCTTGTCATCACTCTTCCCAAAAAAGGTAACCTTCAGGAGTGTGAAAATTACCGCACCATCAGCCTCATCAGCCATCCCAGCAAGGTCCTCCTGAAAATAATACTCAACATGTTGAAACCCCAAGCTGAACAAATCATAGCTGAAAAGCAAGCAGGATTCAGGGCAGGGCGAAGTACCACTGAACAGATTTTCAACCTCAGAATAATCTGTGAGAAATACCTACAGCACCAACAACATCTATATCATGTGTTCATAGACTTCAAGTAGGCGTTTGACCGAGTCTGGCATGCAGCTCTATGGGCAACAACGAAAATGTACAACATCAGCTCTAAAATTATTGAAGTCATCAAAAGCCTGTATGACAAGATCAAGAATTGTTAGAAGAGATAAGCTGCCTTTGTCTAGAGCAAGCAGAATGTCACCTGTGACTTTGAGTAATGCTGTCTCGGTGCTATGAGAGGTGCGATGGGCTGACTGATTGGGACTGAGAAGAGTGTTGCTTTGCAAGTATGAGAGTAACTGCTTCAGTACCAACTTTTCTGTAACCTTGGACAAAAATGATACTGGTCTGTAATTTTGTTAGTTCATTGTGATTTAGGCTGGGCTCTTGACAACTGCCGTCTTGAAAGGTGTCGGAACAGTAGCAGTGGACAGAGACTCATTGACAATGTGTGTTATTGTTGGGAGAAGAAGGTCAATGCAGTCAAGGAGGAAAGGAGTGGGAATGGGATCAAGGGAACAAGTGGTTGCTTTCGATTTTTTGATGACCTTTGTGACTTCAGTAACAGAAACGGGTTCAAAATAATCAAACCGTACAGAGTTTAAAACAGTTGGGAATGCATCCACATTTGTCTGCACACCAGCATCGTGATCGTGTTTATAGCGTATATCAGCGATTTTTTGGTGAAAAAGTGACAAAAAACATCTGGTAAGTCACAAGGTGGGTGGGTGGTAGGTAGAGCGCTACTTTTTTCCTTGCCTCTGAGGTGGTCACAGACCGAGGAGAGTTGCTTGCTAGTCTCACTGTTGGCCACTTGACCACTAAAGAAAGCAGACTTGACCCTATCGACAATTAGCCTTACTCGTCGTCGCTTGGCAGCAGTGTAAATTTGCTTGCCCACTGTGAGACCACTCTTCAACCATCTCGTCTCAGCCTGACGACGCTGCCTCTTGGCTTCACTGAGCTCATCTTCGACAGCACTGTACCATGGTTCTTACCTGCCTACCCTAACCTTACGCCTGGAGACAGGGGCATGCTTATCTAATGCGTCCCTCAGTGTGGCCTCCAGCTGTTCCACAGAGGAACACAAAGCCGGACTCACTACCTCACCAAGGTACTAGGTCGTGCTTCAAGGCTTCATGATCTACAGCTCGCATGTTGCAAACATCTCTGTTATGGGGAGAGGGCAAAGGGATAGCAAACTTGAGGTCACTAACCACAGTATAGTGATCTGACGACAGTTCCTGTGTAACAAAGGTGTTTTGGACAATATTGTCATCAGGACGGTGAAGTAACCAATCAATGAGATTGCTACGCTTGTGGGTTAATTCGGAAACTGACTGTGCCAAAGAAAACATGTTAAGGTAATCAATCAGTCATCTGAGCCACACTTGATAATGGTCATATTGGTCATAATGAAAGTTGAAATCACCAGTAATAACATACGTGCCAGATCGGCGCACTTGCCCTCGTCACCCCTTTCACGAAACCATGTCTCTTGAATGAACATCATATCAACGTTAATGTCTTTTTATAAACTCACACACAGCGGTTCTCTTTTTATTACAAGACGATCCAAGAGACTGAGCATTAAATGATGCAATACGTAATTGTCTATCATTATGTAGAGTCGTTTCAGTACAAGGAATGCGGGCAAGATTAGCTTTGTTCATACCACAACTGGAAAACGACTTACAAGAGTTTGTGGCACGGTTCGTGGGGGATAGAACAGGTATGGCAGACGACTTTGTGGAACAACCTGTGAATGGCTGAGTAGCCAGAGGCAGCTTCGAAAGGCAGCCTGGGAATGGCTGAGTAGACGAAGGTGATAGCAGCCCCGAAAGACAGCCTGGGAACGCCTGGGTAGATGGAGGCAGCCCCGAAGGACAGACTTGCATCAGCTGGGTAGGCAGAGGCAGCCCCAAAGGACAGCCTGGGAACAGCTGTGTAGATAGAGGCAGTCCTGAATGACAGCCTGGGAACGGCTGGTAGACGGAGGTGGAGGCAGCCCCGAAAGACAGCCTGGGAACGGCTGGATAGACAGAGGCAGCCCCGAAGGACAGCCTGGGGACGACTGGGTAGACGGAGGTGGAGGCAGCCCTGAAGGACAACCTGGGAACAGCTGGATAGCCAGAGACAGCCCCGAAGGACAGCCTGGGAACGGCCGGGTAGGCGGAGGTGTAGACAGCCCCGAAGAAAAGCCTGGGACTGGTTGGGTAGGCGGAGATGAAGGCAGCCCCGAAGAACCGCCAGTAGGGTGTGCGGGAGGTGAAGACGGCGGCAAGTTGTGCCACAAGCGGTGCAAGCGGAGAGCCCGAACACCTCGCTGAGTAGGTGGTCGCGCGAGAATGCCCATCTGCTGGATCACTCTATAGACGTCATGTGGTATGCGCCGATTGACACACTTCTCACCAATGGAGCGCAAAAGCCCGGGATGCATTGTTGGACAAAAGAGGTCACAGAAGGCCACAAGGCCGAAGACTAGAATTAACAAAACAAGTCTTCATATGCTATGTGTGTTTGTTTATAGCAGTGACGTTTAAAATTACAACATAGAGTACATTACTTTGTCTGGGGCACTGGGTCACTTCAATTATGTTAAAGAAGCAATCTGATTCTCACAGATTGAGTGAGTAAAATTCCACTGGCTCAGCACTAATCACTAATTGAAGGCTAATTTGTACTTAGCTAAAGTAAAAACAAGTGTTCATGTCAATTATGAATCAGTGTTAATATGTATTATCCTCTATGTATTTCCCTATGGAAAAAGGGACAATAAGGTAAATAAAATTAACAAAAGAAATTTAAAAACATATGTTGTCTTCTGCTAAATTTTGTGGTGCTTCGCGGGAATTCGGAATTTTGAGCCTTCTTATCAATGGATCACCGACTGATTACACAGCGAGTCAGCCAGCTTTCGACGTATCACTGTGTGTGCTACTAGGCCTACAGAGCTGGTATAGCTGTCGCATGCATTAACCCAGTTCCAGCGCCAGCGTGTAGGGAAGAAAGGAAGGAAGGAAAAAAAGGGATGGAGAGGGTGGATGGCCATGAATGGCGTGATGGTGGTAACTCTGGCAAGTTATTTTTAGCTCCAGCTGAGAGTACGTGAGAAGGAATATAGTGCTTCGTGTCCAGCATTCAAATGGTTGTACAGTTTTCTATGAAGAACAGACTAATGGCCAAAGTAAATAAACAAAATATATAAAACAATGTGTATCAAAGTACACCACTCTCTGCAGCACAATGAGACTGACAAACTAGTACCACTTTTGGAGTGCACAACACACTAAAACCACATAAAATCCAAGAAAATCAACAGCACACATTTACTTCTTGCAGCCTGCTGGCGCGAACACCTCCCTACCCTTCATCTACCTAAAACTTTCTGTCTCCTTTATTCTAGCTAATAGAAACAAAAAAGAAGAAGAATATACCATACCAGACACATGGAAGACAAGCCAAATTACAGCCAAGCCTAAACATATAAGTTGAAAATCCATCTGAAACAAACAAAATTGTTGACATTAAAAATAAGCAATATGAAGCTGACGATGGTGGTGATGATGATGTTACATAGGCCTATTTTAAGCGGTCGTAAACGATAGCTGACTTTCACATATAAATTCTCCCCCCCCCCCCCCCCCCCCCAGACAAATGCAATCCTAACCTATCCTATCCCGTAACTCGTAGGTCGTTGGGGCACCACAGATGATTGTTTAATCAGCGTACTACATCTGTCTCTGTCCTCAGCAACCATCAGTGTCCATTCTTGAATGTTGTCCTCCCTTTTCTTTTTCTGTCTCTCTCTTCTAATGCCTCCTTGCACCATGCCTTGTAGGATGGTCTTTTATAGGCCTGATGCTCTGGTGACGTGGCCATACATACCATCGGAGTTTCTGTTTCTTGACCACTGTGAGCAGATCATCGTGTTGTCCAATGGCTTGTGTGATGGGCTGTCGGACTTCGTCATTGGTGATGTGCTGGGCATAGGAGATTTCTGTAGCACCTCATCTCCATGCTTTGTATTCTTCGTTGTAGGTATGCTGTGAGGGTCCATGTTTCGCGAGCGTATAGGAAGATGGAGATGACAATGGAGCTCAGCACCCTTACCTTGGAGTGTAGACTGATGCTCCTGTCTCCCAAATGGGCTTCAACCTTATCAGGTGTTACACTCGTTGTTGTTGTTGTTTTTTTTCTATCAGTAGTCAAGTCAGCCCCGATGCTTGAATCCTGATAGGTGTAACTCTCATTCGTTTATCCACGCAACCCGTTCAATCATCAACAAGGCTGGAGTCGTCGTATGGAATTTTCCAACTTTATTCAGCATACATCAACAACTGCATACAATTGCTCAATCGCTTTTTCTACTCTACAATTCTCAACTATCAACCAACTAAAAATGCCAACGTTATACAAGGCTTCTTCTAATAACAACGCAAAATCAAATCAAGGATACATAATCTGTTATTGCATGCTTAGCAAAACAAAACGATCACATCTATCGTGCGCGTCACACACGAACTATCGTGCGCGTTTCAACGTAACATAACCCCCCACTCAAGAAGACATTTACTTAATTTCTTTCAAAAACGTTGATACGCAATGCACAAACAAAATCTATAATTAAAACTTATTTTAGTCTGTCTGGATACTGTCAATATTCTCAGTTCATCCACACAGTCAGTGTTCTTTCATCCACAAGGAAACGACGCCCTCGTCCGTTACGGTTGTCATCGGCCGAGGGTCAAAGACAGTGATCTCATGGGCTTTCCTGGAGTCAGTACATCCTCCGTAGTCTCCTATTTTCATTGAACGTCCGATGAAGTCGACGTTGTCAGCTCCCAGAATGCACTTGCTGGGTCTCACTGTCAAGTTGGCTTCTGTGAGACGGTGAAACAGCTCCCTCAAGGTCTGCAGATGCTTTGGCCAGGTGTGGGTGTGGACTAGCAGGTCATCCCAGTAACACACGACGTTGTCCATCCCATTGAGCATCTTCTTCATTCCTCTCTTCAGGGTAGCACCGGTGTTGACCATGCCAAAGGGCATTTTTAGGCACTCGTATGTCCCTTCAGGAGTTATAAAAGCAGTCTTTGGTATGTCCTGTTGACGCACGGGGACTTGCCAATAACCCTTGCATAGGTCAATCTTTGAGAAGATGTTACTCCCCGATAATTGGCGGAAGAGGTCTGCTGCAGTAGGCATCGGCTCAGGGTCGAAGACGGTGATCTTATTACCCTTCCTGTAGTCGATGCATACTCCGTTGCTTCCGTCCTTCTTCACGATCACGACAGGGGATGCGTAGGGGGAATTGGACTCCCAGATGATGCCCATCTTCCGCATCTCATCGATGTCTTTATTCAAGGATTCGCGGGCTTTGAAAGGGATCGGGAAAGGTTTGGATCGAACGGGGAGATCTGAAGTAAGGTGCACTTCATGTTCGACCAAAGTTGTAGAGCCTGGGACATCGCTGAAGTTACGGGGAAACTCGCCCATAAGGTCCTTGAGCTCCATCTTTTGACCTTCCGTCAAGCTTGGTCCTAGCTTAACATCATCGATGCCTTCTTTGCTGTGGAAGTCTCCCAGTTCCAATAGTCCCTCGCTGTCAAAGCTGTCGTCGATCTCAGCTGCTGTTGCTGCGTGTACATTCTCTGATTGCCTTTCCACGTACAGCTTAAGGAGGTTGGCGTGGTATATTTTAGAATGCTGGCCGACCTTCACCTTGTAATCGTTGATTCCCACCACGGTCTCCACTTCGTACGGGCCTTTCCACTGCATCAGCAACTTATTATGATCGGTAGGTAGCAGCACCAGCACTTTGTTGCCAGGTTTGAACTTCCTGTTCACAGCCCTACGATCAAAGTAGTGTTTTCCACATTCCTGGGACTTCTTCAGGTTTTCTCTGGCTATCTCGAGAGTCTGTTCCAGCTTCTCCCGTAGCTCAAACACGTACTGGTAGCTGTTATTCATCGACTCACATTGTTATGCATGCCAGTCAAAAAACACATGACGTCACCTCGATGACATCACTCGATGTACATAAGTTTGTTTTAGGTTTAGGTTTACAAACATAAGGTAAAATTAACAAAAACACCAATATTGATAATGAGGATGATGATGATAACAACAACAGCAACAACAACAACAACAACAATAATAATAATAATAATAATAATAATAATAATAATAATAATAAAAATAATAATAATAATAATAATAATAATAATAATAATAATAATAATAATAATACAATACAATACAATACAATACAATACAATACAAGATTATTGCTTTAGGTCCAGCGGACTCTTCCGAGCCAAATCAGGACCAGAGAGACGTTATCTTAAAATATTATAAAATGTTTCAAATCTTAAAAAAGTAGTCTGTTACACTTAAATACTCAAACAAACATTCATATGACACCTCTTTAAAAGTCTTCTTTAAAACTGATGTATTAAAAATATGTTCTCTTTCTTCAATCAAATCACTAAATTCAGTCCAATCAATAAAACCCAAACTAAACAAAACATGTTGATATGATTTATATGCGATAAAACAAACCAACATCATGTAAAAATTGCAACAGATGTTGACCATTACATACTTTAAAAATCTCTTTGAAAGGTATTGAACCAAAATATGTTTTACTTTCCTCTATCAGATCAGCACACTCAGACATGAAATGGCGAAAAAAAAGGATTGATCACATGCAAAGCACCATGGTGGTTCTTCTCCTTTTAAAAGGAAACTGTGGGTGACATAAGTATGCCCAATATGAAGGCGAGATAACACTGTTTCTTCTTTGCGAGTGGATGCAAAGGTAGGCAAAGAAGCGGACAAATCGGGAATAATTTGAAATAATTTGTTGTTGACATGGTTAGACCAGTCAGTCTGCAACAGTTGTTTACAATAAGATCTAGTCATACAACGTAGGTCAGAGTAGGGCACAAACTGGAAAATCTCTGGAGGGAAATCGAGATGCAGAGCATCTTTAGCCGCCCTGTCTGCTGCAATGTTGCCGCGGATGCCCATGTGACCAGGTACCCACATAAAAACTATCTTTTTACCCTCAGAAACAAGTTGTGTATGGAGGCCATGGATCTCTGCCAGAAAAGGGTGTGATATCTTTCTCATGGAAAGAGCCTGAAGTGCTGACAATGAATCGGACATGAATAAAAAAAACGAGGTTCTTTTGGATTCATAAACCTGTTTCAGAGCTAGATGAATTGCCTTGAGCTCAGCTGTATAAACAGAACAAAAATCAGGTAAACGCTGTTGCAAAGGCTGGTCTAAGTGTCTCCCGGAGACCGACGCAGCAGCAACTGAATCTCCTTTCTTTGACCCGTCTGTAAAAAGTTTCTCATGTCCTGGGTATAAGGCACACTGTTCTAAATAAAGTTGGTTATATACGGTTTCAGATGTATTGTTTTTGAGGAATGCGGAAAATTGCCAATTAATGTTTGGGGTACATAATTTCCATGGGGGAACTTCAGTCCGAAGTTCATCGTCGTTGATGGAAGCAACATCAATGCCTGCTTTTTCCAAATGAGCCTGCATTCTGATGCCAAACGGAGGAATTGTGTTAGGTTTGGTTTCAAATTTCTGAACAAAATCTGGGTTGAAAACACAGTCATAAGCGGGGTTCATAGGATCAGTTTTTAATTTTAAGTAGTAATTCAGTGACAATGTTGTACGTCTCAGCTCCAGCGGGGGTTCGTTAGCTTCCACATAAAGGCTTTCACAAGGGGAGGTGCGAAAAGCACCCAAAGCAATGCGTAATGCCTAATGAGCAACTGGATCTAACATTTTAAGATAAGATTTTCTAGCAGAACCATAAACAATGCAACCATAATATAACTTGGATCTAATTAAAGAACGATATAAAAGCAATACAGTTTTCTTGTCAGCTCCCCAGTCTGTACCACTGATAACATTGAGCAAGTTGCAGGCCTGTTGACATTTAGTTTTCAAAATTTTCAGATGAGGAAGGAAGGATAGCCTTTGATAAAAAATAATACCCAAAACTTGACTTTAATGAATGAATGAATAATTTATAAAGCGCGTAAATATCTCGACGCCGACGGGCATGATCGCAGCGCTGGTGGGAGGGAGGTGGATAAACACACACACACACAAACATTTTTGTAAAAACGACATTATGATGACTGTTGTGAAAAAAACAGGGATTATTTTGACACACTTTTCATTTTCGTGACATTATTTTGACATTTTCAAATTTTTGAACCTATCCCTAACCCTAACCCAAACCCTAACCCTAACCCTAACCCTTAACCTAACCCTAGGCCTAAAACAGCTCTAACTCTGCAGGGAACTATTTTGACGTCAAAATAGGGCGCCCTTCCAAAAAAGTCAAAAGAAACCATGTGGAGTTCCATGAGTGTGTCACTGTAACGTCGTTTCTACATGCCCACACACACACGCACACACACACACAGTGGCTGGAAGGGTGCATAGATCATAACTTAACATTTTAACTTCTTCACTATCGCTCAACACATTCTAGCAGGCAGACCAGTCAATTAACATTTATGCCATACTTTCACGCAGTGACTTATGAAATTGGGATGAGATCAGATAATTATACATCCAGATTAGCAAGAAGAGAAGAAATGTGTTTTCAAGTTTCTGCGAAATGCATCGACAGTCTGCTCTCTTTATGCCTTCTGGAAGAGCATTCCACCAGACCGGTGCAGTGCATCTGAAAGACCTCTGGCCATACCTCTTAGTCCTACACTGCTTGTGCCCAGGAACAACAAATAAAGACTTGGAAGCTGAGCGGAGGCTGCGAGATGGTTCGTACACATTCAGAAGTTCGAACAGGTATTCAGGAGTGTGCTCTTTAACTGCGCGATAGGCAACTGAAAGCAGTTTGTGTGTAATGCGTTTGTGGACTTGTTGGACCGCCTTTATTGGAGTTTTATTGAGGGTAATATTAGGGTCTTAAATAATTCCCCGGTGCTTGGAAAAGTTAATACATTCAGTTTTTGCTTCAGACAATTTAAAACCATTTTGTAAAACCCAGTCTTCGACGGCATTGACACATAACTGTAGCTGACGTTCCGCAGATACCAAGGTTTTACCTTTGGCTACTAATGCAAAATCGTCAACAAACAAAGAATTGTCAATTCCCCGTTTAACGGAACGAACAATGTTATTTATTTTAATATTAAACAGCAAGGGAGACAATATACTACCCTGAGGCACTCCCATCTCCTGTTCCCTCGTATCTGACAAAGATCCCCCAACCTTAACCTGAAAAATTCTGTCTATTAGAAAATTTGATATAAACAGAGGTAAATGTCCCTTCAAACCCATTTCTTGTAAATCTGAAAGAATGCCATATTTCCATGTGGTATCATAGGCTTTTTCCAAATCAAACATGATGGCAACGACATGTTCACCCTGGACGAACGCGTTACGGATAAAAGTTTCCAGTCGCACCAGGTGGTCAACAGTACTTCGACCACTTCGAAAGCCACACAGAGTGTTGGATAAGATATTATTTGTTTCTAGATACCACAGTAAACGAGAATAAACCATTCTCTCCAGCGTCTTGCATAAGCAAGACGTTAAGGCTATTGGTCTATAGTTTGTTGGGTTAGATGGTCTTTGCCAGGTTTAGGAATGGGTACAATAATGGCCTTTCTCCAAGAGGGAGGAAAGGTGCCAATGATCTAAATCTGATTGAAGATGTCCAGCAGTTGAGACCGTGAGTACCTTGTTAAATGTCTGAGAAATTGATAATGTACATCATCCGGCCCAACTGCTGAATCTGCACTTTTGTTAATTGCATCGTCAAGCTCAACTAATGAGAACGAAATGTATAATAATAATAATAATAATAATAATAATAATAATAATAATAATAATAATAATAATAATAATAATAATTATAATAATAATATCCTATCCTATCCTATCCCGTAACTCGGAAGTCGTAGGGGCACCACAGATGATCGTTTAACCAACGTACTTCTTTCTCTGTCCTCAGCAACCCTGATGGCTTCGCTCAGTGTCAAACCAGTCCATTCTCGAATGTTGTCCTCCAACCTCTTTTTCGGTCTCCCTCTTTTTCTGCCTCCTTGCACTGTGCCTTGCAGGATGGTCTTTGCAAGGCCTGATGATCTTATGACGTCGTCATACCATCGGAGTTTCCGTTTCTTCACAACTGTGAGCAGATCATCGTGTTGTCCAATGGTTTGTTCAAAGGTCTGTCGGACTTGTTCGTTGGTGATGTGCTGGGTATAGGAAATGCCCAGAAGTCTTCTGAAGCATCCCATCTCCATGCTTTGTATTCTTCGTTGTAGATCTGCTGTGAGGGTACATGTTTTGCAAGCGTATAGGAAGATGGAGATCACAAGGGGGCGCAGCAATCTTACCTTGGAATGTAGACTGATGGTCCTGTCTTTCCAAATGGGCTTCAGCCTTGACATGGCAGCAATTGTTTGTGCGATCCTGGAGAGGACTTCTTGTCGGGACCCATTGTTTGGTACAATGACTCCTAAATATTTGAAGCTATGCACTGTGTTGAGGGATTGGCCTTGGACCTTGATGTCCATGTTGATGCCGTTGGTGTTGTTGTCATCATTTTGGTCTTCTATGTACTTATTTCCATTCCATAGGCTCTAGAGGTGGTGTCAAGCCTCTGTACCAGCTGTACACGTTCTTGTTCCTCTTTAGCTAATCCATCAATGTCATCCGCAAAACGAAGGTTGGAGATTGCTCTACCCACTATGCTGATCTGCAAGGGCATTTGACGTGATGCTCTCTAGGAAGATGTTGAAGAGTGTTGGAGAGAGTAGGCATCCCTGACGTACTCCGACTGTTGTTCTGAACCAGTTTCCGATGGTGCTGTTATGGAGGACTGCACTGGTAGCCTAATCATACAGACTTTTGATGACTTCAATAATTTTAGGGCTGATGTTGTACACTCTCATTGTTGCCCACAGAGCTGCATGCCAGACTCGGTCAAAAGCCTTCTTAACGTCTACGAACACATGATATAGATGTTGTTGGTGCTGTAGATATTTCTCGCAAATTAGTCTGAGGTTGAAAATCTGTTCAGTGGTACTTCGCCCTGCCCTGAATCCTGCTTGCTTTTCAGCTATGATTTGTTCAGCTTGGGGTTTCAACATGTTGAGTATTATTTTCAGGAGGACCTTGCTGGGATGGCTGATGAGGCTGTTGGTGCGGTAATTTTCACACTACTGAAGGTTACCTTTTTTGTGAAAAGTGATTACAAGCGACTGGGTCCATGATGGATGCCACTCCCCACTCTGCCAGATCTTGTTACAGATAATGGTGAGCGCGTCAATCATCGCTTCCCCTCCTGCTTGAAGCAGTTCCGCGAGTATGTTGTCCAATCCCGCTGTCTTCCATTTCTTCACGATTGCACTGCTGCCTCAACTTCATCTCGGAGGATTGGGAGGATTTCTTCTTCTTCTCCGTTCTCTGGACATGCTAGAACTGATGGGTCCTCGTTTTGTGTGTGGCTGTAAAGGTCAGAGCAGTACTATGTCCATCTGTCCAAGACCTCTTGTTCTTCTGTAAGGCATATGGCAGACTTGCTTTGGATCGTGGAGACCTTGGATTGTTTAACACTTGTCAGCCGCTTTACAGTCTGGTAGGCCTTCTTGCCGTTGTTTTTGTTCAGACTGTTCTCTATTTACTGGGATTGATCTTCTATCCAGTTCTCCTTAGCTGTGCGCATGCCTTTTCGGATGTCATTGTTGAGTTTTCGGTAGGCATCAGCTCCCTGTGAGGTGTTCTTTTTCTTTTTCATCTCTCTTCGTTTATCACACAGATCCAGAAGTTTAGGTGTGATCCACGGCTTCTTCTTTGGCCGGTGCTTGCCAAGGATCTCAGTGGCGGCATCTGTCACTGCTGAGTTGAAGGTCGTGGGCATGGTGTTGACATCTATATACTTCACCAGCTCCCAAAATGAGCACTGGTGCAAATTTCCCTCCAATTGTGGATTGAAATATTTTTGACACCTCCGGGTCTTGCAGTATGTCGAGGTCGAACTTCAGTCTAGTGCACTTTGCTGTGTTTACTCTCTTCAAGTGGAGCCGGAAAGACATCATCACGAGATCGTGGTCACCTCCTTGAAAAGTGCGTGTCCTGCCAATGCCGATGCTTGATCTGAAGTGTTCTTGACCATGATGTAGTCGATCTGGTTGTGATGCTCCCCGCCGGGACTGGGCCATGTCCATCGTCTGGATTTTTTGGGTAGACCAAGTGTGTTTGCCAGTATAAGATTGTTGTATCTGGCAAACTCCAAGAGTCTCAGACCCCTGTCATTTGTCTCGTTGTTGCAATGGGGTTCACATGTGTCTCCCCAGTTGTGGTGCGCATCTTGGCCAATCTTGGCATTCCAGTGGACTTCCACTATGACTATGTCCTTCTTCGGCACTTGGTCAAGGACAACCTGTAGATTTTCATAGAAATCCTCCACTTCGCTGTCGTCATTGTCTGATGTTGGGGCATAGGCGTCGATGATGGTGATGTTGAAAGGGGCTGCTCTCAGACGGATGTCTACTGGAGACTGGGCGGCAACCCATGACAGTGGCTAGAATGTTCTTGTGGACCACGAATCCAACGACGCGGTGTTCACCGTGTTCGTTCCTGTCATCTCATCTCTACCGCTGAAATAAAGCTTGTCTCCTTTGTCGGTCGTTTTTTCACCCAGGCCTTCCCAGCGCAGTTCGCTGATACCTAAAACGTTCCATCGATAGTGGTCCAGCTCGTGGGCCAGTTCTTCTAATTTTCCTTCCGCAGTTAGTACGGATCTCGCGAAGTTGTCCATCAGGAACACATTTATCGCCTCCGTCCTGGTGGCCAACGGAAGGCGCGGTCCGTGGTGACCTGGGCGACGACCGATCCGGTATGGAGTGAATGGTTCTATTCATTATACAGTGTGTCTTGGACAAGAAAGACCTGGCAGGGCCCAATCCTCTTCAGGCTGTTGGCCACAGCCGATATCCACGTATCCAGTGTGGCTCGCCTTGGCCCCGAGCACTTGGTCGTTGAACCTGTAGTAACCCGAGGTTCCTCCGTCCTGGCCGTTGATTTCTGTGTAGAAGACTTTCGTCCAGTGATGCAGTGCTGACATCACCACTGTAAGTCGTCTCTTACGACACGCCGGGAAACTGTTACAATGGTTCGATGTTGGTGTTTTTCTATCAGTATTTGATTCAGCCCCGATGCTTGAAATCCTGATAGGTGTAACTCTGATTCGTTTATCCACGCAGCCTGCTCAATCATCAACAAGTCAGGAGTCGTCGTATAAAGTTTTCAAACTTTATTCAGCGCTCATCAACAACTGCATACAATCGCCTTTTCCACTCTCAACTTTCTACTTTCCACTCTCTCAACTATCAACACACTCACAGAGCATCCATTTTATTGTTTTTCTTTCGATCAGAGATAACGTCAGAATGTTCCCGATGACGCTTTACCACCAATCAAACTAAAGTTCGTCATCACTGACTTACGTCATACATCTTTCTTCACATTCCAAGAATGTTCTCAAATATTTACATTTATCGGGAATCTTCGATCGACCGTAAACACGCAAATCTAGAGAATTCTCCAATAATATCGACTAACGAAAATTATCAACGTTATACAAAGCTTCTTCTAACAACCATGCAAACTCAAATCAAAGGTAAATACACTCTATTATTGAATACTTTGCAAAGCGAAACGATCAGATCTATCGTGCGCGTTTCAGACATACTCTCCTTCGCGTTTCAACGTAACAGAAACGTTGGGTCTATTCTATTCAGTGCCCGAACCCACATAATAAATTAGTAATCATCATCATCACAGGCATCATGATCATCTTCACCATCATCATCATCATCATCATTTTCATCATCATCATCATCACATTTATTCATTGTGAGTCACCATATCAAGTTAAAAAGGTCATCCAAACACAGATACAACCTGAGTTATAAGCACAGATATGCAAAAGAGCGAATGCTATTTTCCACTCCGCTTTCTTTTCCTATACATTGTGCTCTTCCACACTGATTGCTGTTATGAGTTTTTAAACAATAAATAATTAGAAACAAACAAAATATAACTATTATTGCCATAGATAATATGATTATTGAAGGCTGTAACTTGTTAAAAGTTGAGGCGCGGCAATGATCCCATACTAAAAATTACAGACAAAAAAAGTTAAATATGCCAGCAAGCCATAAAACAAACACAACCACGACATTAGATCAAATAATGAGTTGGAAGAGGTCGGTGAGAAGAAAAAGCGAAAGTTCGCCTTCCTGCGTTAAGGGACATAATCGCTAGAGTCATTTCATTTATTTAATTTAAGGTCTGTACACATAGTGATTTTAGACCAACAACAACATTAAAAAGAAACAAAAAATGAATTAATTAAAAAATTTAAAATTAGCATTGAAACAATTTTACCAGCTTGAACTCCTAATAAAAATTACAACATTCTTGACATCAAACATTTTCTTTCTTACATGTGAAGGTACTACCAAAGTATGTCAGGCTAGCGAAATGACAAACTCGATTTACCCACATTCATCCCATATGCACATGACAAAAATCAACTTGATCGCAACCCACCACCATCCATGCACAATCTGCTAAAACACCTCTATACCTTTCAGTATCCGCAAAAAAAAATAAATACATAAAAAAAAAATAAATAAATAAATAAATAAATAAATAAATAAATAAATAAATAAATAAATAATAAATTTTAAAAAAATAAAATAAAATAAAATAATAATAATAATAAAAATTAATTAATTAATTAATTAATTAATTAAAAAAAATAAAAACATCCCACACCTTGTCCTTTGTCAGTCTCTTACTTGATTTCCAACCCATATCAGCGCACACTACCATTCTAGTTGTCAATGTCGGTCTTCATCAATGTTGTCTACACATAGCCCATTTGCTCTCTCTCTCTCTCTCTCTCTCTCTCTCTCTCTCTCACACACATACCCTCTCGCTCACACACACACGCACATACAAATATTACAAATTAAAGTATAACATAATCCACAAATTATACTATTTTATAAGTTTCAAACAAACTGTCCGATCTGACTATATATCAAAACCTTTGATATTTTATAATAGTCAGTAACATCTATATTTTTTATGCTTGTTATAATTTGATATTCAATAGGTAAAAGTTCACGAATTTCAGTACATTTTGTCAGGATATGCTCTACACTAATTTTATTTTCCGCATATGCAAGTAATATTACCGCAATATTTTGTTCTCCATGCATTCAAAAATAACCTATGAGCAAGACTACTAACTTGCCTAGAAATTCCGGAATGATCAGGAAGTTCATAATAATTACTTTGTTTATGAACAATATTTTGAATAATGTTCGACATTTCGTGTTTTGATAAGTGTAAGGAAATAGGTTCAGCATATATATATTTTTGCACCAAGTTTACCTGCTCTGTCAGCCATATCATTGTATTTTAAACCACAATGTGATGGAATCCAGCATCTATTATTTTGTTTCCGTACCTCTGAGTTTTAAGCAATGTATTAAATATTTAATGTCAAATATAATCTCTGCTCTTTCTTTACATTTGGGCGAATTCAGAGCCAACATAACAGATTGAGAATCCACACAAAACAATATTTTGATGAAATCCCTTTGCATGTTTGTTATTGTACTAAGAGCCATTAATAATGCTAATAATTCTGCAGTAACAATCGAAAATCCTTGACCAATGAAATACGATTTTTGTATGTTTAAATCAGGTATTACAAATCCTGCACCAGCATTACCATTTTCAATCACAGATCCATCAGTATATATCTGCAGATTTTCATAATATTTTTCAGAAATATGTTGACTTATTAATGTTGCTAATAATTATGGATTCTCATCTTTCTTCAAATCAGTATGTAAAATATCAAAACTGGCTGTTTTTATCTCCCAAAAAGGGAAAGGGAAAGGAGATGAAATAATCGTACTTGATACATTAGCTGGATTTATACAGGCATCTTCAAACAAGTCATGCGTATATGTAGCAATTGTTTGTAAAGGTGATATATTTTTGGCTCTTTTAGGGAAATTTAAGTCTGATCTGACTGACAATTCACTTACCGTATAATTAATAACTGAATGACTTCTTATTACGTATTTTGCACATGCTAACTTCCTCGCTTCAGCTAAAGGTAGGATTCCTGCAGCCTTGTATGCCTCCGATGTTCTAGTTTCTAGTACTTCCTAAGGAAACTGCGCCAATTCAACGTCAACAACCAAATTCTGACCTCCTTCTACAGAGCCAGCATAGAGAGCGTGCTGAGCTTTAACCTGACCACGTGGCTGCATGGATGCAATGAGGAGGACAAAGACAGACGGAGACGGGTGGTCAGGCAGGCGGAGAGGGTGGTGGGGTCGCAACTGCCCAGTATCGAGGAGCTGGAGTGCAGCCGCACTGTTACAAAGGCTCGCAAGATAGCGGAAGACGAGCTGCACCCACTGCATGGCGAGTTCCAGATGCTCCCCTCTGGCCGCAGGTACAGAGTTGCCAAGTGCAGGACCAACCGTTTCCAGCAGACGTTTGTCCCCTCTGCAATCACGCTACTCAACGAGCAGTTAAAATAAATCTCCATAGCATTTGGGCTGGGTAAAGGGGGTGGGGGTGGGTGGGAGTGGGGTAAGACAAACTGTAACTTGTCTCAATAAGAGCTATTTTTATCAGTTTCTTTCTATTTACTGTATGCCGTATGAATGTGTGCGAAAATTATCGATTGTGTGCAAATAATGTATACTCACTAGTCATGTAACGTATTATTGGTGATGATATTAATTGTGCATTAGGCATATGTATTTACTAGTCATATTGTGTACTAGGCATGATAATTTAAATGGAATGTTTGTCCATCAAGTATTTTTATCACTAGCATGCTGTATGAATGTGTGCAAAAATGTGTTGATTGTTTGTGCATGATGTATACATTGACTATCAATGTAATGTTAACTGTGAGGCGTTGTATGTTGGTTTAATCAATTGACGTATAGACTGAGATGAGGGTGCTTGACGCTATTAGGTAACATGATATATATTGACAGTGTTTGCGGTTCTATTTTGTGATCTGATCGCCTGATGTGTGATGTCTGATTGTTTATTTTTAATAGCCTATTTTGCGTAAATGTAAGAAAGCGATGTGTCTGCTTGCACTGTGCTGTAATGTATTGTATTGTGTATGAACTTATAACCTATTATTCTGATGTATTCCAATATGCGCAAAACAAATTCTTCACATGAAGTCAATAAATCTTGAATCTTGAATCTTGAAATCTTGAATCTTGGTACTCCTAACGCTAGTTTGATAGCTCTGCTATCAAGACTTTGCAACTGCTTCAAATATGTTTTAGGTGCTGAAAAATATACTTCCTGACCATAAGACAATTTTGACAGTAGTAATGAACATGCAATATGTATTAATGTTTGTGTGTCTTGACCCCAGCATTTGTGACTAATTATTTGTAAAAGATTATAACATTTTATAGCCTTTTGCAAAAGATATTGAATATGCTTTTTCCAATTTAATTTACTGGTAAAGTATACCCCCAACAATTTTACTTCAATTACATAAAAAAAATGATCTCTTGATTTTCAATATGAAATTTTGGGTATACTTTTGGACCTTGGCCATTATTAAATAACATCATAATTATTTGTTTTTTCATTTGAAAGTTCAAGACCATTGGTTTTCATATAAATAGTAATTGAATTTAATTGTGCTTGATATATTTTCTGTACATGCTTAATTTCCTAAAGAGATGTTTTTCTTTTTAATGACACATTTATCCATAAAGCAATATCATTTGCATATTGAACTAGTTGATAATTTGTATTAATGTGTTTAGGGAGGTCATGTATCAATATATTAAAAAGTATCGGAGATATTATAGCCCCTTGTGGAATACCCATATTTGTTTGAAAAAATGAAGAATATGTATTGTTTACTTTAACTGCAAGTCTCCTCTCTAACAGAAAAGTGGTAATATATTTATATATGTTACCTGAAAGGCCAATTATTTTTAGCTTATATAATCAGCGAGCATGCCATACTCTGTCGTATGCTTTCCGAATATCAAAGAAAGTAGATAAAACCCATTTTCTTCTGGCGAATTGTTGTTTTATATTTGTAGAGAGTTTTACCAGGTGATCGACAGTACTTCGTCCTTTTTGAAAACCAGCTTGATTAGAGGGGAATACATTATTTTTTCCGCAGTAATATACTAGCCTATTGAGTACAATTTTTTCCATGACTTTACTAACATATGATGTTAAAGCAATAGGTCTGTAATTTGCAATATCTGTTCTTGATTTTCCGCTTTTTAACATTGGAATAATAATTGAACTTTTCAAAATTTTAGGCATAGTTCCAGTGTACCAACATTTTAAAAAAAATTAAATGTAAGTAATGGATCCATTTATTTGGAAGATGCTGTAATAATGTGTATGATATACCGTCAGGGCCAACGGCAGATTTTTTGTCTTAAAACTTTCAATGGCTTCTTTTACCTCATGTATTGTAATATCTCCATTTATGACATTACTATTGTCATGATTTGGCTCCTTATACTCACTCGTCCTTTGAAGTTGTTCACCTCAGTTTGTCCGTTCCACAGCAGAACATTCACTTCATATGCATATATCGCACCTTTCCAAGCAAGAAAATTAAATTAACTGATGCAATTTTTCACCAAGAATTTCCAGTCCTGCTCGATTATTGCAACACACTGTCAGGAAATACATAGTTTTAGGAGACATTAACTTTCACTTTGACCAACCCCAGCAACCTTCCACCGCAAAAATGATTGAACTTTTATATCAGTTTAGTCTTTCTCAGTCAGTCACAGAACCCACCCACAGCCGTGGTCACATCATAGATTGGGTTATGCATAGGCCTCAGGATAATGTTGTTAGATCAACTTCAGTCCCCCAGGAATTAACATCTGACCATTTCTGTGTCGTGTGCGAACTAAACGTCGCAGCCCCCCCTCATCCTCCCATGTTCAGGGAGGCTCGCAGCTTACCGCTAAAGTGACCCCAGAACTGTGCCCCACTGTGGATCAGCTGAATAGTACACTTCATGCGGTGCTTGATCGGCACGCCCCCGTGGCCCAGAAAAAGGTCAAGGCAACACGCTCAGCACCCTGGTACGAGTTTATTAAAGACGAGCTCTCCGAGGCGAAGAAACACCGACGCAAAGCAGAAAAAAAGTGGCTGAAATCGGGTTTAGAAGTCAGCAAGCAGATTTTCACTGCTGCAAAAAAAAAAAAACGGGTCACTAAAATAGTCCAGACTGCCAAAACCCGGTACTTTAGCGACAGAATTAGCAGCAGCGAAACTTGTAAACAGTTGTTTGACATTTGCAATCAGCTAAGGGGTAAGAGCAATGCAACATCACTCCCATCCACGCATCCACCATGTCAGCTCCCACATGTATTTTGTAATTATTTCACACAGAAAATGGCTGACATAAGGGCCGCTCTTGACAGCCATGAGATCCCACTCATTAACCCACTCTCACCTTCCCTCACTACCGCAAAGATGAAAGTTTTTCAACCAATAACAGAGCAAGAAGTCAAGAAAGTCATCTTAAGCTCAAAACCAACATCTTGCTCTCTTGACCCCATTCCTACCCCCATGTTGATAGAGAATCTTGACCCCCTACTCCCGACCATTACCCACATTATCAACGAGAGTCTGTCCTCTGGTGTTGTTCCGTCTGTGCTCAAAGCGGCTGTCATCAAACCCCTCCTTAAAAAGCCAAGTTTAGACAAAAATAATCTAAAGAACTATAGATCTGTTTCAAACCTCTCCTTCCTGTCCAAAGTCATAGAAAAAATTGTTCTCAAACAACTGTTTGCCTACCTATATGATAACGCTTTACTTTGCCCCAACCAGTCTGCCTACCGACCCTTCCACAGCACTGAGACAGCCCTCCTAAAGGTAACCAATGATCTGTTGCTGGCCTTAGATAATGGTAACGTCTCCGTTCTCACCTTACTAGACCTCTCAGCCGCCTTTGACACAGTCGACCACCACATTCTCTTTAACACTATTCAACACTACTTTGGAATCTCCGGCTCGGTCCTGGTTTGGTTCCACTCATATCTTTCTGACAGATCACAAGCAGTCACTGTTGATGGCTGTTTCTCCAGCACAGCAGAATTGGTGTGCGGCGTGCCTCAGGGTTCCGTTGTAGGGCCGGTGTTGTTCACTCTGTACACCAAGCCACTGCTTCTTCTGCTTAGAAAGCATGCTGTTGAGAGTCAGTCATTTGCAGACGACACAAACCTTTATAAATCCACTGCCCCCTCTCTCATTAATTCACTGTTCAGACTTTGGAGAACTGCATCACAGACATTAAGTCATGGATGACACTCAACAAGCTTAAGCTTAATGACGATAAAACCAAAGCCCTCCTCATTCACAAGCACAACACCTCCTCCTCACTCCCGCCTCTCCCAACATCGCTTACAGTAAGGACAACAAACATTCAGTTCTCATCCTCAGCAAGAAATCTCGGCTACATTCTCTCCGATGACCTGTCCCTCAACAACCACATCTCCAACGTCTGTCGCTCTGCATACACGGCCATACGCCAAATCAGCTCCTTTCGCCACTATCTTACACTCACTGCCACCAAAACCCTAGTCTGCGCTCTCGTCCTTTCTCGTCTTGACTATTGCAACTCTCTCCTCGCTGGCTCCCCAAAACACATCATTGACAAGCAACAAAAGGTTCACAACTCAACAGCTAGACTAGTATTCCGAGCTAAGAAACGCGATCACATCACACCTCTATTACATTCCCTTCACTGGCTTCCTGTGCAAGCACGCATAGAGTACAAACTCTCTGTTCTCTGTCACAACTTCTTCACTGATTCTTGTCCCTCCTATTTTGCTGTCTGTCTACTCCCCTTCACGCACTTTAAGATCTTCTGCTGACACTCGCACACTCAAGGTTCCCGTCACCCGCACTAAGACATACGGCCAACGTGCATTCGCCTACTCCGCACCTAAGCAGTGGAATTCCCTTCCCTCCCATATCCGCAACATACAATCAACACAAGCATTCAAAAAGGCCCTCAAAACCCACCTCTTCAAACTGCATTATTCAGACTGATGTGTATCCCGCTGCCATTCTCTCCTCTTTTGTCTCTGTCTGATCCGTAAGTGTATACACGGCTGTACATATTTATACTGTTTTTCCTCATGGGTTTAACCGGGCATATAAATAGCTGTGAATATGTTTTTTGCTATTCTATTTTTGTCTTTTCTGTCATTTGTGTACATAGTTGTAAATAGTCTATTTCTGTCTTTTTTTGGAATTTGTGTACATAGTTGTAAATAGTTTGTACCCTTACTGTCCTGTCTTTTGGTGTATTGTAGCAAAAGCAATGTTTTTATCGAGTGCATGTATTTATATGTAATGATTATGTAAAGCGTGGTGAGTCTGGTCATAGGCGGGAGTACCCGCTATATAAAAATCCGTTATTATTATTATTATTATTATTATTATTATTATTATTATTATTATTATTATTATCAATATTGTTTATCCAATCACTGTTCACATCAGACGGGCCTTTGGGATAATAGACAGATAAAATGTTAATATCTAATTAATTGTTCTTTTTTTTTCAGAGCAGCAGAAAATATATCCTCAGTGTTCGATGGAATTGGTGAGGCACATGAAACATACTCTAAATCATTTTTCACATAAAGTGCAGCACTGACATTAATATTTCTTCCTGTGTATTTTATAATAGGTGGGTAATAATATCCTTCAAATTTAGGTAATTGTCTTATTTTTACATTGAGAGATTGTAAAGATATTACATGATGAATATTAGAAGCAACGTACTGTTTCAAATATTTATTTATTTATTTAATCGTTCTTATATAGCGCTTTTCCAGCTCAAGAGCTGCTCAAGGCGCTGGCCGATACAGGATCTAACTCATGCCGCCCGAGGCGCAAATAATGTAAATTTGAAGTTAATGATCTACAATTCCATTGCAGTATTCTTAAACCCTCTGTCATATTGTTATTATTATTATTTGTTAGAAAATGAATATCAATATAAATCTATCTGAAGAAAACAGGAAACAAACAAACAAACAAGTAGAAATAAACAAAATAATAATCGCGTGCAATGGCAGAAATCGGAGAAAAAGTATTTCACTCTACACGAAACGATTAAAGCAGGTAACAATATAGCTGAAGGCACACAAATTCCTACGGAAAGAACTTGACTAATAGTCAAAGAGAACATTATAACGGTTGTTCCACCACGGATGAACAGACGGGGCAACGAGCGGTGGCGATCTAAAGGTCTTCTTCGGTCTGACCCAAAAGAGGTTTCTCAAATGTCTGCCAATGTTTCCTGCTAGAACACCGCTGCCACTCATTGTGGGATGAATTCCATCTCTCTTCAAGCTTTTTGTGTACAAAGAATCATGATTAATAAATGTTACATTTTCGAATTCAAAAAGCTCTTTAGCAACCATGGCATTAAAAAGATCTCTTTTTATTGATAGTTCTGGATGTTTAGTTGGCGCGATCTTGCTTACAATGATTTTTGATTTTGGGTATCTCTTTCGAATATTTTTGATTTTGGTTGTGAACTGCATGCTTGCATCCTTGGCTTCTTTTTGTTTTAGTTCATTAAGACCACAGTGAATTACAATACCTTCTACCGGACCTTTCACTTCTTCTGCGGCAGACTGCAAGTTATCAGAAATGTCTTCTGTGGTGCGGATCCTCCTGCTGACCACTGACAACCCATAGGACTGGCCGAGACGCTGTGGCTGCACGTCTTTCATTACGGAGTCTGCCAAGATGACTATGTTTGGCAATGCATGCGCGTGACGTTGATCTTAATCACGTGAACTTCTGACTTTCCTAGTTACGTCATTGTTTGCTTTGACGTAATTTTGATCCTTTCCTTTTTTTTTTGGTCGCTTTTTTTATCTTTTGCATGTTTCGATCCGGACGGTACAGAAGGTGAGCGAGAGGTCGATGGTGCTGATCTCACTACCTCAGCATAAGAAAGAAGCCGTGAATTGCTGGTACTCTTTCGCTAGAGTATTGTGCTACAAGTGCAAAATCAGGTTAGTTAGTTAGTTAGTTAGTTAGATAGATTAACGTCCCCGGACACATAAGCGTATAGGGGACGAAAATCAGGGTTTATATAGTGCCTTCTGGTGTTCTTCACTTTCAGTCCCCTATACGCATCTGTGTCCGGGGACGGTAATCTACCCACTGAACTGAACTGAACTCTTCACTTTTTGTCGCTGCCAGTTGATTTTCATTGCAGAAATTGATGGCAACCCCACTGCCAGGGAAGTTCTAGCTTTATTAGTAATCATTCAAGAAAAAATTACTAGCGCGTACTTATTTGAGACAACAATTCTTAAATATTACTTTTTTTATTTTTTGAAGTTAATGAAGAAATCTTAATATAGTTTTTATAATACATAGATTCTGATGCCAAACTAATTAATTTAATGTTCAAACATCCCCTATACGCTTAATGTGTCCGGGGACGTAAATTTACTCCAAAAAAAAAAAAGAAAAAAAAATTCATAGTTTGAACTTGACTTCCAGGAAAACAAAGTGATGGCCAACGAGTTTCGTGTTCTAAAGCACTTTTCTGATTTGGCCTTACGTTTCTGTTCACGAATCTGGAAATAACCTGTGCGACTTCGAATGGAAAATGAAATGCCCTGCCACTTCTGCATGTAAAAATGAAAGTTTACAAATAATTTTACCTTCCACACGGTTTGAACGACAGGCGGTGCAGCAAATCATCCCTCCTTTTGTATTTTTTTTTATGTGTTTTAGAGTAAACTGACACATCATATGAAGACCACAGGGGAAAAAGGGCACATGTCACATTTTCCAATTATTTGAGTTATGTCCCCTACTATATAAACATAGAAGCCTAAAGGTTAGCAAAATAGTCAAATCCAACCCAAAAAAGGCCTATGTACTGCTACAGAAACACCCAAAGAAAGGGCATACAGGGGAAAAAGGGCACAAGTCCAGACTGTAAAATGGGAAAAAGGCCTATTTCACAAACAACAATTCCTTTTTTGGGTTGGATTTTACTATTTTGCTAACCTTCAGGCTTATGTTTATATAGTAGGGGACATAACTCAAATAATTGGAAAATGTGACATGTGCCCTTTTTCCCTTGTGGTCTTCGCACAGGCATCAAAAATAACAAAATCAACTTCAGTTCCATCATACCTAGTCATTTACCACAGTAAAATATGCATTATAATCCATTTTACATTCACTGAGTACATTGCAATTCAGCTTGTAGAAGAAAGTCTCAAGTGAGTGGTCTGTAAAAGGGAAAAAAGGCACATGTCCATGACCACCCTGGTGGTTTAAATCCTCCATATTTAATTAAATTATACAATCTGGACAGAGAAATTCTCATGAATACAAAAGAAGTGATATATCTTTAAGACAAAACACTTAGTGTCCCAAGAAATACAGTAAGAACAAACATAGCGACTTTCAAAGACAAAATTTCATTTATCTCAAAAGTGGAAATGTGTGACATGTGCCTTTTTTCCCCTGTAGTCTTCATATGGAAACTAGACTTCTGTTACAATATCCGTCAGTCTGAAGCCACCGACGTTTAAGCATGTGAAGTATCAGTCTACACTGATAGTGATACCACAACACTTTACTCCTAACTAGTATACCAATTTAGAATTGAATTTACTGCTTTAACCCACGAGCAGTCAAAACACTCCGTGTGATTATTTGATCTCTCTCTCTCTCTCTCTCTCTCACTCTCTCTCTCTCTCTCTCTCTCTCTCTCTCTCTCTCTCTCTCTCTCTCTCTCAAGGAGTTTATTTCTCTTCCCTTTAGTGAACGAGCGTGTGCGTCAGAGTGTCTTCAAGGCCGGACCTGGGGAAAGTCGAAGGGGGGGTTACAGGTTCAGCGAACCCCCTCTAGGGGGGCCCGGAATTTTTTTTTTCAAGGTTGCAAAATGGTGCAATCTGGTGCTATCTGAACCTTTAAAAAGCCATTTGTGATGGTCTGGGACTTCAAGCTTTTTTAACAGTTGAACTGACAAACTCTGAGGTACAAAAATTATCCTCTGCACCTCCCTTAAAAAAAAACAACAACAACACACACACACAAACATTTATTTATCAGCAGAGATGTTTTGTATACTATTATTATTTACTACTTTTTGTCGATCGCTAACGGTATAAAGCTTTACCTTGTAGTTTATGAACATCACCGCCCTGCTTTCACTTTCAGTCTTGCTGCACTAGGTTCTCCGGCATTAGTACCATTTGTGAATTGTATCTTCTGGCAAAACAGTTCACTGCCTCTTTGAAGTCAATATCAACATCCCTGTGCACTTTCAGTAAAACAAGTCCATTGAGCCTCTGTTGCCCCATTGTAGAGCGCAGGTAGTTTTTCAGGTTGCGCAACTGACCGTTTGAACGCTCACACTCGGCAATAGTGACAGGCAGGGTGCAAAGGTTCTTTAGCATGATGAACAGGTTGGGATAAAAATCCCCGTCACAATGTTTCAGTGCTTCTGATGCCGTGGATGGGATGATAGCTGTCGCATTCTCAGCAGCACTTCGCCATTTGCAAACCCACCGTTGGTATTCTGCATCAAGGGTAGCGTTGTCTGGTAGGTCAGACTCCCACAACATTGCCAGTGTCTTCACCCCTTCTGGAACCTGCATGAAACCATCCTGGTTGTCTATTAAAGTGCTTGGCACCAGACAGAGACCATCAACTTGCTAGGTCAGCATTTTTGAACCTCGAGTCCAATTCGGTTGACAGGTGTTCCAAGAAAGGAATGGCAATGCTAATCTTGAAATATTCTTCTGGAGTGGCCGCAGGTTGGTTGTCACGGAGAGTCTGTCGGGATGCTTGACGAGGAACAATAACATCAGGTGTCAAAGCAGTTGCCATTTTGCTGACTTCACCAAACCAGGCAACGAATTATAGTTCATAATTATCAACTTAGCATCTTAATTAATATTTCTAAAAAGTCGTTTTTGGGGGATTAGGGCAGTATCAAGGTGAAGGTGCTGGAAGAGGCTTGCGGACAGAACAGGAAAATATGGCTGCATTTACTAATTTAGGCTTATGGGTTGGGTTACTTGGTCGTTTCAACGGGAAAACGCTTTGGACGTTTCAACGGATCCCTTGAAATGGATTTCCGTTGAATTGTCTATAAATAACTATTTGTACCTTGGACCAAAAGTGAATAAAAACTGCAATGTCTTAAAAACAATTTTAAAAAAATGAAACCTCTTTGCATAAAACAAAATTAATTTTTTTTTTTTTAGTTTGGAGGGGGGGTTCCGGAACCCAGGTAACCCCCCCCCCCCCCCTGGATCCGGCCCTGTGTCTTTGTAAAATGTGCATCTCTACCATGGCTTGAGTATAAACCTTCATTGAAAGTACAAACTAGTGTGCTTCTACGCCGGTACCACAATGTTTCCTGGCTACTGCGGCGTTCGAGCTGGCAAGGCTGGCTGCTTGTCATTTGCCACGTCGCGTCTAGCTAGGTGTCTATAGGGTTTAGATAGTCACTCGTAACGCCAAATTTAATAATATACTACGGTGTTCATGGTTGGCATTTGTTGTGGCAGTTCAAACGACAGTCATCAGAAGACAGCAACAATGCGTGTGTGTCCGATGCTGGTCTTTGGATATC